>CM029379.1:14058150-14107791 GCA_017165825.1 Hepsetus odoe | reverse complement strand
CTTGACCATTTCAATATTTTTGTTCACTGGTTTCCTTCTTTTTAATGATTTTACAAACAGATCTATGTCCAATGTTTATGAAATGGATGTTTTTCTCTTTACTCTAAAAAAACATGCTTGGTTTCCCTTTTTAAATGCAGAATTCGCAGGAGAAGTCCAAACCTACTGAGAGCAGATATCAGTGGGGGCGGTGGTGGTCTAGTGGTGGGATACTCGCCTACAGACCGAGAAGTCGCAGGTCGCAGTTTCAGAGCAAAAGCCTGAACCCCAAATTGCTCCAGGGGGACCGTCTCTGGATCAGAGCGTCTACTCAACAATGTAAATGTAATATCAAGCTCTTTATCCTTTCAACAGTCGGTCTAACAGGACACATCTGTTTAACAACACACATCTGTCAGCCTCTCATGTCCCTGTACTTTTGCTCTTTATAAACTGGGTGAACAGATACAAAAGGTGCAGCACACACACACTAATCCCTTATCGTCATGTAAATATGTATGTGTGTGTATATATATATATATATATATATATATATAGATAGATAATTTATTTATTATTTATAGCTCCTCTACTTTTCTCCATGTACTTGTTCCTGTCCTCTCTCTATATCTTTATATATTTTTTCCTTTCTTTCTGTACACCTGTCTTTTTTTACAAGAGCCCTGTAACGCCCAAATTTCCCATTCGTGGGATAATAAAAGATCACTCTACTCTACTTGAAGCTGCTGGTGCCTCTGGAGTCCCACAAACATCAAGCTGTAGGATCCTCCAGAGGTTTGTAGTTACGCATAAACCTTCTATTCGGCCACCCCTAACTAATGCTCACAAGTAGAAACTGCTGCGGTGGAACCAGAACTACATGAAGACTCTTTTTCAAACAGTCTTGTTCACTGATGAGGGCCGTGCAACCCTGGATGGTCCAGATGGATGGAGTGGTGGATAGTTGTTGATAGCCCAACAAGGCTGTGACATCAGCAAGGAGGTGGCGGAGTCATGTTTTGGCCCGGAATCATGGGGGAGAAAGCAGGTCGGCCCCTTTAGGGTCACTGCTGGTGTGAAAATGACCTCTGAAAAGTATGTGTTTCTGACTGACCACTTTCTTCCATGGTACAAAAAGTAGAACCATAACAAAATCGGTTTACAAAACAAAAATTGCATGGGACAGTCCTCCTGGAGCAACTCAGAGTTAAGGGTCTTGCTCAGGAACCCAGTGGGGATTCGAACCTGGGACCTCTTGATCCATAGGTCTTTAGGCAAAGTACCCTACCACTAGGCACACCACCACTCCAGCATAAAAGGAGAGAAACTCATGGTGTGGCCCCCATCCTCCCCTGACTTCAAGCATCATCAAGCAAAAGATCTATGAGGGTGGGAGGCGGTTCACATCCTAACAGCAGCTCTGGGAAGCTATTCTGACATCCTGTAAAGAAATTCAAGCAGAAACTCTACAAAAACCTTAGTGGAACATCGTCCTGCTGTGCGAATGGTAGTGTGGTTGGTTTTCTACTGGATCAGTGTTTCTCTGATGCGTCAGCTATTTCTTCTCCGTTTGGGTTAAATTAAACCTTTTAGTTGTTAAGCGTTTGCTCATTAACAGTAAAAAGTTATGTGCTGTGTTGGTTTGAAAATGTTGGACTAATTTGACCCTCCTTAGGTTTTGTTATCTCTAACAGTACTAAGCTTGACTGCAAACAGTACTGTTGGTTCTGTTCTGCTTCCTGTGCAACTGAAATCAAAGAAAATCAACTGGTGAAAACGATGGCTGCGTGTGAGGGGCTGACTTGTTTTCGCTGATTTTCAGGTCTCGGTGCAGAAGTGTGAGGTTTGCCGTCATGTCACCCATGTGGAGCAGCAGAGCCAGGCAGTGGGAGGCCAACTTGACCAGCATGGACGATGGCACTGTGCTCTTCAAACTGGGAAAGAGAGAGAAGGCGGTTTATGACAAAAAGACGACCATTGTTTCTTTTTTTTTTTTTTCTTTCCCTCTGCTGCAGCAGAATATTGTAATCTGACTTGCTGAGCCTCCTGTGTGGTTTGGGATGCAGCCTGACTTTTTCACTAAAAACAGTCATTAAATCATTGGACTCTTCTTTAAAGAAATGTTCTGCTGTAAAGATGTGTAAACGACTGGTGTCCTTTCTTTCATTCCATCCCCAGAGAGACAGAGACATGTCCAACAGTATTATTCCACTGTCTCCTCCTCTGGACTTTGTCTCAGTGTTGGGATTCTGTAGTTCAGCAGCATCTGTTTTTTCGTCCAATTACAGAACAACTACACCAGGGTTGTTTCTCCAAAACGCTGTAAAGATCGCTGGAGGACAGAGAAGGAAGATCTGTTCTGCCCTCCAGGTGAGATGCCTTTCTGTTTTGATTGTTTACTGGAATAGACTCCAGCACAGCTGGCATTGCACTCGGTCATCAGGTAGGATGGCTAGACTGAAATGACAGAAGGTTCAGGACCTCATTAAATAAGCAAACCCAGCTTAGATAGTCTAAATCGGCACACCTTCCGTTGGCGTAACTCTCCACTGTGAAGATCTTCTGCACTTTAATGTAGATCATTCGGGGACAGTCACCCTCGTCACCAAATTCTAGAGTGGAAAAGAAAAAAACAGGATGAATCTAATCTTTAACAACCGCGCTTTAAAAAAAAAAAAATAAATAAAAATAAATAATCGAAATCAGTACTCACGCTTGCGGCTGAGTCTCTTCTGCTGGGCGAGCCTGATGAGGAAAAGCAGGTACCACGCACAGCAGGCCTGCCTCACTCGGGCTTCAGTGTCTTTAGGCAGGCACTCCAAAAGCTGCAGCACAGTTCCAGGACTATATAATGGACACAAAGCATTTAAAAGTTTAGGGGGTAAAGCATGAATCCCCATTTTTCTAGATTTTTAAAGCATTTCTGCTCACCTGCCCTCATTTCTCATCTTCAGAAGGTCTTCAGAGCTGAGTCCGGCCATCTTTTCTCCAACCTGCTTGAGGGACTCCAACTCAGTCGGAGACAAGACTACGAAGAAGTTCAGGAGCTCAAAAGCAACAAACAGAAGCAGCAAATAAAGAATCTGAAATGAGCACCAGGGACTTCCAGCGATCCTCCAGACAGGAGACTTTCCAGACTTTCTTGCTGTCATGTCAGGATTTTCATCTCCGTTATCAATAAAAAATAGAAATCGGGGGTCTGGCCTAAAAACAGTTGTGAGCGCAGAAAAAATTTCAAACTAAACCCACACGCTTTAATGCGCATAACATTGAATATGAACATATTTCTTGTGTATCTGTTCCTGCTTTTATTATTTTCTTTTATTTGTTGCTTTTGTAATCCTACAGAAATAAATCCGAGAGGGTAATCCTGGATAATCAACAAAGTAATTAAATGAAGACATCACTGAAGGTCAAGAGCTCCGAAATGTTTACAATCAAAACCCTATACCTATGGAGCCCAAAAGCCCTGAAATCATGCAGCAAAAGTGGCTTTTCTTCTGAAGGATACGGTCATCGAAGGGGTAAACATCCTCACGCTTCTCCGCGTTCTTGTCACAAGGTGGGAGGAAGAGTGTGGCCTCCGTCTGAGCCTCTGAATTTGCAACTTCCTGCTGCAAAGCTGAAACAGACAGAGGCTCTTTCAATTCCGTCGGCCCGATAAAGTGCAGCAGCAGCCGCCGAGCGTTTAGGGACGAGGCCCACGCATCTGAAGGTTGTTGGTTCTGATCCTGGACCCCTAAGCTGTCCTGAGGTTCCCTTGATAAAAGGTACTGTCCCCATCACTGCTCCCTGGGATAAAATATCTAACAAGCTACTTTGCCCCCAGCCAGGCCAATCAGAATAAGCGGCTCAGTAAATGTAAGAATTTAAAGGAATTCGTTTTCACAAGAATTTAGTTGTGCGCTTGGACACCAGCACCCCCCCTGCGACCCCGTTTGGGACAAGCGGCAGATAATGGATGGATGGATGGAAGAATTTAGTTTTCAACTGGCTGCTTCTCATAAGTGGATAGCGTTCATTAAAGCTCCTCTCTGACTGAGGAATTGAGCTTGACTGCTTATTTCAGCCCAAACCTGATCTCCTAGAACTCACCAGGATCTGACCTGGCAACGTTAAAAACTTCTTAATGGAAAATCTCATTTTCAGGCCCTAGTTCAAGTTCGAACTCCGTCTAAATGTTATTTTACCTTCCAGGCCTTTCTGGTCGATCACACTGCCGGCGGCTCTGGCCACGGCCTTCTGCAGAGTCTCATTTCCGACCTCGTTCAGTCGCCTGGAGCTCAGAGCTCGTTTCTGTTTAGTTGTTCCAAACGCCTCGATCAGATCGTCCAACTGCAACATGAAACAAATCCCGCATGAAGCTCATCAGGGCTGCAGAAAAAAAGGGATTAGATAAAGGGGATCCTTCTCCACTCATCTCTGAGGAACTCACCTTCTCTCTGTAGGATTTGGTCTCATTTTTATCATCCTTTGCTGACATCTCCCCTGGAAACATGAAACAGATCAGATCTTGTTCATTGGTCAGTTCAATCCAGTACTTTATCAAAAATGGTTCTGCTGATCATTTCAAGAACTGGCTCGTTCAGACAAAAAAAGTTAAATCGTCCAAACCAAATGTCGTAATCAGCAATCAGATCTTTGCAGCAATGAGATTGATTCAAATCCTCATCAACCACATCAGGCTGATACGCTGAAAAGAACACGTGAAACTTAGTCAAGCTTGTAGGATCCCTAAGAGGTTGATCTTTGCTGCCCTGCTTTAACTGCGCTCTGAGTGAAGGGTCTCTAGAGCAGCAGTATTTTCCTGTTTTTTTATTTAGTTATTTCCAGTCATTCTTTATCTCTTCAAAACAAACAGGCTGTTATTTTCAGTTTTCAGTCCTCGTGAGTGATAAAGGTGGCTCTGTTTTAGAGTAAATGATATAAAATTAAACGTTTACCTGGCAACTGGGGCTTCAGGTTGAAAAGCTGAGCACCTTGCACCGTCATCTCCATAGTTCTTTTGTCCAAGACCCCCACAAGATACCTATGAGGAAGTACAAGCCTGTCAGACACTTCCCCAATGCTGCACACTGAAGGCAGAAAAGCGAAAGTTTAGGGAACTCCAACTGTTTTGAATCCAACAGCGTCTTCAGAAATGATCATGAAAGAGGCTGAAGAAACCTGATTGGAGGCCTTTGAGCCACCCGAGATAAAGCGAACATAAGATATCACAAGACAGTCAAGCTGAGGAGGTGATTACTGCTTAGTATCAACACTTTGGGGTGCTAGAAACACAACACCACTGTAGTAACAAAAAACAAAGCCTTATATGGACATCCCAGGTTGCATGGAAGATCAAGACTTCAACACTGTGTTGATTAAAGTTTAAAAAGTGCTACATTTTTACCAGTAGTTGGGTTTTGCCCAGAAAATGTAACCCACCAGATAGATTTGAAATAAAATTTTTTGTTTTAGTTCAGTTAAGTAACTGGGTAAATACTTATTTATTTCAATATTTCAAATATTTCATAAATTTGCTGAAAAACAGGAAAAACCCTGCAGATGCTTTGGGATAAAGCATGACAGGCTGACTGAAGCTACTAATCCCTCCTTTACAGTCACTGAAGTGAAGCCATCAGGGCGTGAAAAGAGAATAAAATCTCTCCCAGTTTGACAGTTTAATAAAAAAAAAAAAAGAAAAAAAAAGAAAAAAAAAAGAAAAAGCTCATCAAAGAAGGCTCTGCAGCAGCTTCTTCTCCAAAACTCCTTTGATCAGAGAGGAGTCTCACCAAGAGAAAAGAAAAAGAAAACAGCAGGTGTAAAAATGAAGTGCAGTAGGCAGTGGCGGCCTAGTGGTTAGGGAGTCGGCCCAGGGTCAGAAGGTCATGGGGTTGAATCCCTAACCAGTAGGTTGCCCTGAGGTATCCTTGAATAAGGTACCGTCCCCGTCACTGCTTCCTGGGCTCTTTCAATAGCTGCCCCCTGCTGCACGGTGTGTGTGGGTAAAATGCAGAGGTGTAATTTCGTTATGGTTCACAGTGTGTTGTGCCGTGTTTCACAATGACAAGAAAAATCACTTTCACTTTCTTTATCTGGTCACTGGGACTACTGTCTCCAGGAATGGGCTTTTTTAAATCACACCTGCAGGACCTGTTGCACTGTAAGGATCCTGGCCCGAAGTTGCTCCCAACATACGCCATCCTGCTGGACTCTGCAACCTAGAAGACAAATAAATCACAGCATTTAAGTTTCTCCTTACAGCAGCCATATGACTACTGTATTTAAGCCACACACACCGTCCAGCAGGGGGCAGACATATGGGGCAGCGGTGGCCTAGTGGTTAGGGAATCGGAAGATTGTGGGTTCGATTCCCTCACCAGTAGGTTGCCCTGAGGTATCCCTGAGCAAGGTACCATCCCTGCTCCCTGGGTGCTTTCAATAGCTGCCCCCTGCACGTGTGTGTATGGGTGAAACGCAGAGGTTGAATTTCATTGTGTTGTGCTCTGCTGTGTTTCACAATGACAAGGGTAGTCACTTTCACTTCCACACATCCACACATGGGGACAGAAAAGTAGGTTGCCCTGATATTCCCATGATCGAGTACCCGTCCCCATCAGTTCCTCGGGTGCTGGACGGCGTGTGGAGGATGTTTACAGTCACTTTCACATTCAACCATTTCTTACGACTACTTTTGACGGATTTTTACCACAATCCGCCGGCTCTTCTTTCTCGGATTGGTTCCATCTACGTGCTTAAAGAGCCTGAAATCCAGCTGTTCTGTCTTTTTCACCTGTCCGTTGGAGAATTTGACTGCAAACGGAGAGCAGAGAGAGACCTCACCTCAGATCATGTTATATACACATCACACAACAGCATGTCCTCCACTATGTCCTTCCAGAGAGAAAGGTGAAGGACCATTTGATGATGACTTCCATTCAATCTTCACAATCAGCACCACAGAAATATCCCTGAAGCTCCAGTAAGGTTTAGCACCCTCTCTGCTGCTTTCAACTGACTTTATGTCTAAACCTTTAAGCATCCTGACTTATTTCTACATCCACAAACTTTTTATTAATGTAAATCTGAAATAAATGGAGATCACTTGCAAATGTTGTTTTGAAGGAGGGCAGAATCAAAATAAATTCACTAAAATTAATGTACTGTCTGTGCCTTGCACAAAAATGACATTTTTTAAAGATTCTTGTTATACATTTGTAAAATTAAACCGATTCGGTCTTGATTTTTTAATTGGAAGCACGCTGAACCCACGTGATCGGATGTAAACAATACAAAAATCGCAGATTTATTTTTAATCTTAACTCAGACTCACAAACACCTTTCAGCTCAAAGACTCTGAGAAACACTAGAGACTAAAATTACCGAGAACAACGTCCTCTCCCTCCGAGTTTCGCGCTGTCTTCCACACACATGAGTCGGCCATTGCTGCGAATGCCTCGTGAGATACCCGGAAGTATCTGAGTGTCAAAATAAGAGTTTTTTATTTACAAATCGTTCGCCTTCAAATACACTCAAATGAGCCACTTCAATTAAAGGCAGATATGTTAAAGATAACAATAAATAAACACGTTTAAATATTTTTTTAAATTGTGGAGGTTTTTCTATTTCAAAGAAAAAGTAATTCTAATACATCTTTAGTATAAATATTTGGTATCTCTCAGGAAAAAAAATGATTAAAAAAAATCTTTTAATGTGTGGCTTACCTTCAAATATATATACACATTTATTTATTTATTTATTTTTGCTTTTTTTTTTTTCCCCCAAGAGTATTAACATTGAACTAACATTGGTTTTGCGAAGAGCTCGTCACATTCCTTAAATGCTGAGGAATCCTCTTTCTGTTTTTATTTTAACATTTTTTCTAAGTGGAAATAGGGGGCGTGTCTTGTAGTAAAATGGACCTTTTTGGAACAATGAATAGTTTAAAATTTTAATTGTATGAGAGGTTGGACAGTAAAGATGGAGAAAATTGTATGAGAGGTTGGATAGTAAAGAGGGAGAAAAGAAACTATACCAATTGGTGAGAGAGAGACAGAGCTGGGAAAGCTGTGCAGCAGGTCAGGGCAATTAAAGAAATGGAAATGTGGTGAACATAGCATGTTGAGCAAATGGAAAGAGTGAGAGAAATCAGAGAGAGAGAGAAGATTGGATGATGATGTGAGGATAGTGAACAAGTGCAGTAAATAGGCAAGATAGAAGTAAAGGCAGGGATGAAGAGGATGAAGAATGAAAAGGCTGTTGGACTGGATGACATACCAGTGGAAGCATGGAGGTGTTTAGGGGAGATGGCAGTTGAGGTTCTGACCAGATTGTTTAACACAACCTTGGAAAGTGAGAGGATGCCTGAGGAGTGGAGACGAAGTGTATTGGCGCTGATTTTCATCGAATAAGGGTGATACACAGAGCTGTAGTAACTATAGAGGGATAAAGTTGATCAGACACAGCATGAGGTTATGGGGAAAGAGTAGTGGAAGCTAGGTTAAGAAAAGCGGTGAGGATTTGTGAACTGAGGGGCAGCGGTGGCCTAGTGGTTAGGGCGTTGGCCACATGGCCGGAGGATGGGGGGGTTCAAACCCCTTCCCAATAGGTTGCCCTGAGGTACCCTTGAGCATCCCTGTCTCGCTCCTCCCTGCGATGGGCTGGCAACCTGGCCAGGGTGCGTCCTTTGCCCCGTGTGCGCTGGGTTGGACTCCAGCATGCCCCCGCGACCATGTTTGGGACAAGCGGCAAAATGGATGGATGGATTTGTGAACTGCAATATGGTTTATGAGCACTACAGATGCAATGTTTGCTCTGAGGGTGTTATTGGAGAGGTCAGAAGGAGTTACATTGTGCCTTTTGTAGAGGTGACAAAAGTAGAGGAGTTTAATTACTTGAGAGTAATTAAGTAACTCTCTTCCACACTCGCTGTTACACTAGTAGTGTACTACTAGTGTAACAGCAAGTGTGTTCCCCATCACATGGGGAGTTTAATTACTTGGGAGTAATTAAACTCCTCTACTAGTGTAACAGCAAGTGTGGAAGAGAGGAGAAGAAGAGAGTGCAGGCAGGTTGGAATGGGTGGACAAGAGTGGCTGGAGTGATTTGTGACAGATGGGTACCAGCTAGAGTAAAAGGGAAGTGAAGGTTTACAGGACAGTAGTGAGACCAGCTATGTTGTATGGGTTGGAGATGGTGATACTGACAAAAAGACAAGAGGCGTAGAAGATTATATTGGAAGGAGGATGTTTAAGATGGAGCTGCCAGAAAAGAGGAGAAGAAGAAAGACAAAGAAGAGGTTTATGGATGTGCTGAGAGAGGACATGCAGGTGGTTGGTTTGAAGCAGGAAGATGCTGATGACCGGAAGAAATGGAGATGCTTGATCCACTGTGGCGAGCCCTAAACGGGAGAGCTTTCAAATCAGTGTAATGTTCTTATTAGCTTTTATCTGAACAGTGAACCACACTGGTTTGACTCTCGGAGTTGCTGCTGGTGTCAATTATATGAATCGCGATGATTCAACAACAACTGGAAACAAGCAAAATTCTGATTCACTATGTTGAAGCATATATCAGAAAAGTAGGCATCATATGACTTATGAACCAGGGTTTCTGTTTACAGTTTAGACGGGGGAAAACAATGATTGAAGAAAATAAATACCAATAATTGTAAGAATAGCCGTAAAGAGACAACATGAAGAATTTTACAGTAAATGCAAAGGAAAAGGACTTTAAATTTGACGCTCTCACCGGAAAAGGAAGTGGGAGGTGTTTTGAGATTTGTTTTCTTAAACGTCGAAACATGTAGGTGATTATTTTTTCAATTCCCCCCCTTTATTTCCCTTTATTTCTCCTCAGGAGGGGCAGTTTTAGGCCGAGGGTGAGGGATGGACTCCAGGCGGCTCCAGAAACACACGGTGGGTATAAATAGTGGGTATTTTAGGGCTGAACTCGGCGGAGAGGTGGATATTATTTATTTTTTGTGGGGCTTTACAGTTTAATATTTCACTAAGGAAGTCTTCTTAAACATCTGTTAAAAATTGCAAAAGTAAAGCCACAATTTCTTATTTATATCAACCTGCAAAATTCTGCCCTTCAGAAAAAAAGGTCTTTTCACCAAACATTTCAAGAAACATCTTGTGACTTTCTTCTTTTCTCAGTATCATATTAAATATCATATTGAAGTCTGCTGTTTTCTGGCTTCATAACTAAAGAGTAAATAAAGAGTCAGAAGTGTGTGTGTGTGTGTGTGTGTGTGTGTGTGTGTGTGTGTGTGTGTGTATGTATGTATGTATGTATGTATGTATGTATGTATGTATGTATGTTATATATATACACATACATACATATATGTGTATGTATGTGTTGTGTGTGTGTTCTGCTTAAATTGATTTAATTGATTATTTTTATTTGATCACAATTTAAAAAGGTGTAATGCATTGCAGTAATTAAGACCACATTATCCACTTCTATTTGTGGGAATTAAAAATAATAATAATAATAAAACCTAAACCAGCTAAATCTAAAATGTAAAGCTTCTGAGCTGGCAAATATGCATTTGGTCTTCTTAAGACTGAAATGGGATCTTGGTGCAGAAAAGAGAAAATCCCAGTAAACAGTGCCGTTGTCGTACTCGGTTAAAATAAAAAACACAAAGATTTTTCCCCAAATCGGTCCTAGAAGAGGTGTTTCACAGGTCAGAGCCAAAAATAAAGGTAGTCCATTTTCACTCTGAGCTGCTGCCTCGTTCTCACGTTAGATCGTTGAACTTGCTTTGAGCATAAAGCTGGACGACAGATCGTTCTCAGGTCGTTTTATGAATACACACCGGCGCTCGTTTGTTTTGCTGGAGTTCAAAGAGGAGGCAGAGCGCCTTTCAGACAGTGCACTCAACCTCCTGTTTGTTTAATGTGTGTGTGTGTGTGTGTGTGTGTGTGTATAGAGCTACACCAGCGCAGATTTTACACAAAGCATGGAGGACGACCCTTCGATGGACGGGCCGCTCATATCTCAGGATGCGCTCGAGTCGGCGATCAAGAGGGAGTTCAGAAAACTGCCCACTGCCTGGATCGCCGGCTCGCTGGCGGTGCTGCATGTGAGTGAGGCCAGCTTTCAAAATTCCAAGAATTTATTTGTCACAAACATGAGCACAACCTGCAGTCCGATGTGTACCTGAGCCGCTTGACGACTTTGCAAAGACATAAAAGAAGAAAACAAGACAACAATTATCAAAACAAGATAAGAAGCAAACAGAATAGAGGATGGAACATCATAACGACAAAATAAAAAATTTCGCAGCATGCTTGTAGCACACTTAGTCTCTATTCTAAACATTAAACACGTCCTCTACAAACAAATGGCTAGAAATTGTAAGTCAAGTCCTTTTTTGACAGGACATAATAGTTATATTGGTTCACTTTAATATGAAACATTTTAAACATCAATATTAGATGACATGTTTTAAAACATTTAATCTTTTGTATATTTTGTATAATTTGTATATTTTAAAATGAATATTTTTTAGATTATTTTTAGATTTAGATAAATTTAGATGAAAAATGTAAAAAAATACAGATTTAAAATTTACAAATCTATGAAAAAAAGGAGAGGGGGAAAAAGGGAAAAATCTGAAGTTTTTTGAATGTAGAGTAAAAAATTGTGTTAAAATTTGGAATATTAACAGTAGCCTTTTGTGTGAATTATATTAATTATGTGTTAGTTGTGTTAATATGTTAAAATAAAAGAGATACGGAGAATATACAGCGATTCATATTTACGGAAAAATGTCAAATCCAGGAGAATGAAGGGAAATGAAGGGTTTACCAGAATGATCTTTTTCGTTTATATCAGAATGGTGAACCACACTGATTTGACTCTGCTACAGACGGGCACCAGCGAGGGTGAAAGAGAAGGTTTACAGGACACTGCCCTTAATCAAACCTTAACCAATTCTTAGAAAAATCTTTGAAAGATTTTTAATTCAGAAAAAGTGATAAAGGGCTTCAATGTACAAGCCTTTAATTTGCGTGTGTGCATGTGTGTGTGTATATATATATATAATTACACACACACACAAATTATTATTATTAACAGTGTTGGGGAGGAATTATTTTTTATGTAATCAATATTTAATACAAGTTAAAATAAATATTTTATTATTCATAATATCCACACAAAAAAAAGAGTCGTTTTCGTTTTCAAGTGTCGTGTTCGCTGTTTGCTCCGTGTTTGTCCACCAGGTGGCGTACGTGAGCGTGTGTGTGGCGCTGGCGTGTCTCTGCTGGTTGACGGATGAACACTCGGCGGAGTGCAGAGCAGCCTTGAGCGGTATGGACACTAGGACCGTCGTGCTGCTGGGGAAGGCGGGCCTGTGGCTGCTCGTGCTGCTGTGTGAACGCTGTTTACGGCGGCACCACACCGCCGCCAGGAGGCGGGGCTACCTGGAGCTGTACAGGAGCACCAGAGACCTGCGGTACCTGCCGCTGCTCATCCACTCCGCAGGTACTGAACCAGAGCCGCACTTCAACCAGCAGGGGGCAGCACCTGCACTCTTTTCTTTATCAGGAAAACAGCTGAAATATCTCTCTCCCTCTCTCTTTCTCTTTCTCTCTCTTTCTCTCTGTAGGTAACGCTGCTGTGTTGGTGGTTATCTCTCCGTCCTCTCTGCTGGATGAGAAAGTGAAGAACCTCTCAGTTTATTTACTGCTGTTCATCATCAGCCTGGAGCTGCTGCTCTCCCTCCCAATTCTTCTCTTTTACACAGGTAACCTCTCTCTCTCTCTCTCTCTCTGCCTCACAGATAACCTCCAACTCTCCTCTTTTTCTCAGGTAACCTCTATTCCTCCATCTCTCTTTTACTCTATCATTGTATCCCTCCTCTTTTACTTGGTTCCACTTCTTCAGTCCCTCTACCCTTCGTTCTCCCTATCCCTTACTTCTTACTCTCTTGCTCGCTTGGTCTTTCCCTCCCTTTCTCTCTCCCTCCTTTTCTCTCTCCCTCCCTCTCTCAGCTGTTTATATTATAAGTGGAGTTTGTTAAATCCCAGTGCTCTTTGTAACGGTGGCTCTTCACACACACACACACACACACACACACACACACACACACACACACGCACCTCCCCCTGGCCGCGAGTACACATGCATCACAAAGCCACAATACTGTCTTTATCCTCTACAGGATCACACACACACATCTTCCTTTATGATTTTTTTCCTTACTTTCTTCTTTCTCTCGCTCTGATGCTCTTTCTTTTGCTAGTTCCTTAATATTTCTTCATACGTTTGTTCTTTCAATTCCTTCCCTTTTTCTTGTTTTATGTTACTTAGTTTCATCCTTTTCTTTTGTTTGCACTTTCACTGTTTCGCTCCCATTTCTTTTGTTTGCCTTTCTTTTAGTCTTTTTGTCCTGCCTTTTCTTTCCTTTTCCTTCTTTTCTTGCTTCCTCTGTATTGTGAATTGTCTCTGCCCCTCTCTTTCAGCTTCCTGTCTCACTCTCTCTCACTCTTCCAAGAGATTCAGAAAGAGAGGGACAACGAGAGGCACACAGAGACAGAGAAAGAGAGAGAGACACAGAGAGTGAGACAAAGACACAGAGAGTGAGACACATACATAGAGAGAAAGAGCATTAAGAATGACAGGAGGTCACTCGAGATGGTTTTGTCCTTTTGCCAGAGGCAAGCTGAAGCCACCACAAACACACACACACTATCAGTATCTGGATTCCTTGCATGATTAGTGAACTGGAGCTTGACCGAGTGCTGAGACACACCTTTAACTTCACTGCACTTAAGTGCGTGTGCTTTTCTTCTCTCATATCCATTAACTGTTAGAAGTAAAATGGAACTAAGTGGTCTGTTTTGTAGTGTGTGTGCGCTCCCAGAAACTTACTCCACTCAGAGCACACTGCTGCACTTTTCTCTGCTCTGTTAAAGTTCCTGTTCTCCGTTTGTGTGGGACAGTTTCTCCTCCAGTTCCTCGACCTCGTTTTAGCTCTGTGTTTATGGTGCTAATGAGCGACGCCTATCCATCCACCCATCTCTGCCCTCCATCCGTTTATCTCCCGCCATCCATCTCTTCCTGAAGGAAGGTGCAGTTAGACCCCAGTCCCGTTGCGGGTACTTTGATGTGGCATCTCTGTGTCCCTCTTCATTTGAACATGAATGCCTGGACTTCAGCCTGGGCCGTCGCCGCCTCCGCACTTCAAAGCCCGTTTAGGGCCCTTCAAAGGGAGCGAGGGGGAGAGGGAGGGCTCTGGGACTTGCATTGTCTCAGCTTAACGCACAGGGAAGACCCGGTCCAGCCCCTTCTGCCCTCTTCTGTTTCATTCCTTTACCTCTTCTTTTAATGTTGCAATAAAAGCAGAGGGGTGTAGTGAGAATAGAAGAAAAAATCATGATAGATGGAGAAGAAGAAACTGTATAATAGTGTCTCCTTTCACCTTCCTGAGAAAAAGACAGAGAGACACAATGAGAGACAAGGAAAAAATATGCAAGAAGACTAGCGATCTATTTGTCACTTAAATCTGTTGTCTCTTTACTTTAATCTTCAGAATAAATATTTGTTTGTTTGTATTTCAGTGTTTGTTTTGTCAATTTTTGTCCGTTTGCATTCAAACACTAAAAAAATAGAAACACAGGCTCAACTCCGATACAGTATAATTTCCAGAGGTTTTAAAGTTTTAACTGAGGTTTTTTATCACAGGTTTCAGGTGGGCTGTAGTGAAGAAAAGAGTCAAATAAAGGAATAAAGGCTGAACTGTGGGAAGGTTTTTATAGGTGCTGTGTGTGTGTGTGTGATTAGGGTTAATATGATGGTGTTTATTTTTATGATGGAGGGAAGCGCCGCTGTTTAACGGAGGGATGAGGAATGTAACACATCTCTCTCTAAATATGTTGCTCATTCCTGAGCTGCTCTGGATGTGTGGTGACAGAAGAGTCTAATTACTCTTAATTACCCCCCCCCCCCCAGCACTTTACACACACACAAACACACACACACCGCTGCCCAAACCCAAACCTTTATCAGTGCTAAATGTGCAGCTTTTTTGCTAAGAGTGTGTGTGTTTGTGTGTTCAGAAACCCCTTTCCTCTGTAGTTAATGTCCCAGTAAATGGACAGTTTACATTTCCTCCAGGGGTGTGTGTGTGTGTGGGTTTATGAACTCCTCAGCAGCACTAAGAAGCTGTTTATGGTGAATTACGACCCCTCACACGCAGGTCAGCACTGTCAGAGTAAAAGTTTAAGGCTCCAGCTTTGTGGGAAAAGGGATGTTCTGTATATTAATTGATTATACGATTATTGTGTGATAAACATGATCGATTCTGTTCACAGTGGAGTTAAACGGACATGGGTTAACAAAATGATTTTAATCTTCATGCTTAAATAAAACATGAATTAATGAAGTATCAGTAGAGTATATGGATCATTTGTTTTTAATGTTGTTATATGTGCGTGCCTGTCCCAGGTTTGAAAGAGAGCATTTTAGATGAGTTTTTCCTCTCTGTGTGTGTGGGTTTGCAGTGCATGTGGTCCGGTTTAACGCACAACGTCCAGGTCCAGACATCAACGAAGAGGAAAGATCTCACGCCTACTCCACCAACGACACACACACAGAGACAGGCTTCAGGTAACACACACACACACACACACACACACTGCAGCTGTTCCACACACATGCTGCGTTTAAGAGTCCACTGATTCTGGAACAGTTTCCAGGGGGAGGGGAGTGGGGGGTGTAATCAGAGAAGGAGGGAAGCAGGAAAGAGAGAAGGAGAACTGAACTTCAGAACCAATTAAAAAAAAAACAAAGGCTCAAAATAATACAAATTGAAATTTAGATTCAGCTGTTTAGTGTGGTCCGTATCAAATAGGGATAATATTTTACTTTATTCTTGGACAGCAAGCTTGTTTTTCTTTTTTTTTTTTTTAAATCCATTTTAGTGTTTGTTTTAGTGAATTCTAGTATTTGATATAAACTTCATTGAAAATATTCACATGTGCGGTACGATTTAATTCGTTTGAATTCGAAATCGGACCAAAACAATTAGATTAGGGCGTTTGTGCCAAATTCAGATTTAGTCTTTTTAAGAATCATAATCCAGGTTTTAAAAACTCACTCATATGGATAAACAAAAAAAAAGGTTTTGCACTGCTGCTGATCCGTCATCAGGCTTTTTTTCAGTCAAGTTTGTTCTCAAATGATCAGAAACACTTAGAATCAATGGCTCGTGAAGTGATGGACCAGGTTCTCCAGTGTTTCTTGGGTTTTGAGATGTTCTGTAATGGCAGCTAACTGGAATGAATGCAGGAATTTGTGTCTCATTAGCATCTCCATAGGTGGAGACCCCCACGGCAACAAACACACACCCTGAACCCACCCTGTGGTCGTGCCGAAGGTGTGTAAACAGATTGTATGGACCCTGTTTCCTTACAGAAACACAGCATTTCCGTCCCTCACACACACCTCCAGCAAAAGTCACCCTTTGTAGTCCTCCAAACTTTTCCTCCACCTTCACGAGCGAGGCATCACCTGCAGCCCCTTCCAAAAGTATTAGGACAGCAAGCTTAACAAACTGAAACAAAAAAAATAGCCTTTGGACCTTAAAACTCGGCTTATTTCTGTTCTGTAAGATTTTTTATTTTTATTGCCAAAGAGATTCACATTAGGTGTTAAAAAAAAAAATGCTGGAAATTCTTCTTTAAATCTCAATCTTACTCGAATGCCTCCTCACAGACTGAAACATTCAACAAATGCTCAAAGTACAGAGATCAGTCAAGTTACAAGTAGGCTGCCCTGAGGTTCCCTTGATCAAAGTACCATCCCCATCACTGCTCCCTGGGTGCTGGATATGTCTGCCCCCTGCTGGATGGTGTGTGCAATTAAATAGAGAGGATGTATTTGGTTGTGGTTCACAATAAGTCACTCACTGTTTGTTTAGCGTAGTTTTAGTTTAAATCTTGACTCTTCTTGGATCAGATTATCCAAGAAAGAAAAGTATGTGCACATGAGCCAGATCTTGTAATCTCATCTGTGAAGCATGGTGGAGGGAGTGTCTTAACTCAAGCTTGCAGGGCTGCTTCTGGAACAGGATCAGTTTCCTTTATTGATGAAAGTACCAGGAAATAAAAGGAGAAGTTTTAATCTCAAACTTCAACATGTGCAGTGCAAAAAACAAAAAGCAATGGACACACTGTTTTAATACTTTTGTATTTATGTAATGCAGGGACTTATATATGTAGGGTATGTAGTGAGTTTATTTTTATATATACAGTTGCCATCGTGTATGGTTTATAAAGTATATAGCATATATAGTACGGTTTATATAGTGTGTGTATATAGACAGTTTATGTATATAATAGTTAAACTGTGCTATATACAGTTGAAGCCAAAATTATTAGCCCCCTGGAATTATGGAACATTTTTCTAAACTTCTTCCCAGTGTTTGCAGCATTGATGAAACTTGATATAAGCAAACATTCACCTATGCTATTTAGTAGCTTTTGGTACATTTTGTAATATAAAATACATTTTTAGGCTTGCTCTATATAAAATGGGGTGGTCAAAAATATTAGCCCCATGTGAATGTTTGCTTTCAAAACACACCTATAGTAATTAACCAATCGGCTTTGAAACCAAACCTGTGCAGTCAGTGGGCTTCCTAACAACATTCAGTCAGCATAAAAAGACTCCAATGAACAGTTCATTGGCACTTGTACACATGAGCGGGACTACTGTTACTCACCATGCCAAAGACAAAGGAAATCAGTCTGGAGCTCAGAAAGAAGATAGTAGAGGCTCCACTGCCATTTCCAAGCGATTCACAGTGTCTAGAACTGCTGTACGTTGCATCATTGCCAAGTACAAGGAGACAAATTCTGTAACGAACAAACCTGGCCTTGGCCGTAAGCGCAAGATTTCAAGAACTCTGGAGATAGTTCTTATAATAAATAAGTCAGAGATGTCAGCAAGGAGCCCCGGACATCTGCCAAGATGATTGTTGCTGACCTGGTCTCTTCTGGAGTTGATGTTTTAAGGAACACAGTTGTGGTGGACTTCAGGGCCATCGTCCCAGAAGAACAAACCCTTTTACTCAAAGAGCGGCACATCACAGCCCAACTGAGGTTTGCCCGTGAACATTTGAAAGGTCAAAATGAGTTTTGGAAGTCTGTGCTTTGGTCTGATTAGAATAACCTGGAACTGTTTGGACACATGGATGTTGCTTATGTTTGGCGAAGAAACTTGTTTCAACTCGGTGTATCAATAAAATATCCTAATTAAACTTAGTGGACATTGTTTTTATAGTGTATTTGTTTCCAAAATAGCAAACACTTGTTGTTAATGGTCATTTTCATGGAGAAATCAAGAGTGTTGTCTAATTTCATAAGGGGGGGTTAATAATTTTGGCCTCAACTGTACACTGTATACTAGATAATCCAGTATATAGTGTATATAGAGACAGTTTATATAGTATAGGGGCAGTGGTGGCCTAGTGGTTAGGGCGTTAGACGCATGATCGGAGGATCAGGGGTTCAAACCCCTTCCCGATAGGTTGCCCTGAGGTACCCTTGAGCAAGGTGCCGTCCCCGTCACTGCTCCCCGGGCGCTTTCAATAGCTGCCCACTGCTGCACGGGTTTGAGTGTGCATGGGTTAAATGCAGAGGTCCAATTTCGTTGTGGTTCATGTGTGCTGTGCCATGACCAATGACAAGGGTTGTCACAATATAGACAGTGTATATCGTATATAGTGTGTATATAGTAGTTTACATAGTATATAGACCGTTTGTGTAGTATATAGTTTATATAGTGTGTGTGTGTGTATATATAGTAGTTTATATAGTATATAGGGAAATTGTAGAATGTGGACAATTACATCTTTTAATCAGTTTATTGGTTAAAACTGGGCAAAAGTATTTGGACTTTTGTGTTTTTTTTTTGTGATTATAAATGATATAAACAATGTATCGTGGTTGTCCAGTTGTTACAATCTGATTCTGTGCTGGATCTGATGTTTATTTTTTGTTTTTAACAGAGATGGCTCCAGCCTGGAGGAGGTGGTGGAGAAGCAGGCCGATCTGATAGAGTACCTGAAGCAGCACAACACACTCCTGAGTAAACGGATCCTCGCCTTGACGTCGCAGCAGATCAGGGACTGAGGGATGTGAGACATCCCCCGCGGCTAACACACACTTACATGGAAGATGGACACTGATGGCTGGCAGTGAACTCGGCTCGCTGATCACAGGTTTCTTCAATGGGGGAATGGGAACCTCAGCGACCTCTCTTGGACGCTTTCAGGTTTCCATAGTGATGAGTTCTTTAAGAGAATGGGTGCATTTCAGGTTGGGGGGGTTCTGTGAATGTGTTTAAAAATGAATTTTTCTAGAATAAAACAGTAAACAGTAAAAGATTTCTCTCTCTCAATTTTGTTTTGCACCAGAACATGTTTTTTCCTTCACCGGAAGTCTTGTCATGCCCATTTTCGGATCCAAGACGCACCAAAAATCCACTTTCATTATCTGCTGTCTTTGATTTTGCACTTTGATTTTTGTTTCTTTTTACGAAATAATTAATGTCTTCCCTTCATCGTAATAAAATCTGTTTTTCTTTTTTTTTCCCAGTAATTATTTTTATGACTTGTGTTTAAAGAGAGGCGTTGAAAACATTTCTTGAAAAGCGAATACTTTATTTAATAAGAATATTTAAAAATTTGAAGTGCATAATTTTGCATATAAACGCATTTCACTCTGTCCATTTACAGTGGTTGAATAGTTGTAGTCGTTATACAGTACAAAAGTATTCACCCCTTCTCCTGTCTTTCTGTTCTGTATGAAAGTGAGACAGTAGTTCAGTGATTTGTGTACAAACACATAACTCCAGTCTAAACACAGAGTTTCATTCTAACCAGCTTTGAAGGCAATATTCACAACCACCACCGTTATTCTTCAGCACAGCCTCAACTCTCTTGGACTAGCTCCTTTCTTTTAGTCATGACCACTTCTCCAGGCTTCTTGGATGTCGCTGCATTTTGTCTTTCTATGGAGATGATCTCACGCTGCTTCTAAAATGGCTCAGGTACAGAGACTGTACTGAACAAAGACAAAAGAGACAAAACCACTGCTCTTCAGAAAGATCTGGAGAACTGTTCCTCATTAAAAATACAAGAAAGTCTGGGAGTGAAATATGAAAAAATTAGAGGCTTGAGATGATGGTTCTAAAAGTCTTCATCAGTTGTTGCCTCTGCCAGATGACGGAAAGGATGGGCTCTGGTTCAGAGTCCTCTCGCTTCATTACGAGACTTTCTTGAGTCTTTGGGTTCCACTGTTCAGGGCCAGCACTCTTCAGATGGTCATTTTATTCTGGTTGCCTCCTCGCCGAAGTCGGTAACCTGCATAAAGAAGAGGATGAGTCCAAATTGTCCAACCTAAATGACCACTTACCCTGCGCTATTGTGGGCTATTTTGTGTTTTGTTAACTCCATACAGGCCCTGGCTCATTGTGTGGGGGTCGGGGAGGACGGGTGAAAGGTGACGGCCCTTCCGAAGTGTCTGAAAACAGTAGGCGGCTCCGGTAGGCTGTCACGTTGGTTGTGTGTCCTCACAGATACAGTGTCGCTTCTCGCACACACGCACTGCAACATTCACACATTTCTAAAGGAATTTTTGAATTTAGTTTCTCTGTATAGCACATGGTGACTTCCCTAGCTGGAAGTAAGAGTCTTGGTGTTCTAGATATGAATGGGTACTTTTTCTCTCTTTCTTGCTACATTAAACCAATGTGAAAGGGTGTGACTCATCTCAGTGATGGGTGCTTTTTTTATTTACTTGATGTATTCTGATGGCTAAATCTATAAAAATTTTCTTTTTGCACTGTTTTGTGACCAATCTAAAAGCAGGATTAAAACAACGTCTAAGCCATTTCTCTCTATCTGGTTTCTATCACTAGGTCCGTTAGTGTGTTGGAAAGTTTCTAACCGCTTTTAAAGCCGCCTTGGTCTCGTTTGTGGCTTTTTTTTTTTTACAGAGCACTACACCTGGAACGTTTAAAGAAAATACAGAATCAAAGATTTGTAAGTTTTGTGCCATTTTGAGTTTTTAAAGTCTGGTTTTGTAATGTTTGACTTGTTAAATTGGTTTATTCCTTGATGGGACACTCTTTCCCCATCAGTCCCACTATAGCGTTGTGATTTCAAATAAAACGTTTAAAGGCCTATAATTCTGACTTTTAAAGCCTGTTTACGTGACCAACATTCTCCTGACTCCTTAAGATCGTTTATTCATTGATGTGGCTTATATTTTGTGAATGTAAGACCTTTTGAGGCTTAAAATTCTGATTTTGAAATGTTTTATCAGGTTGTTTATTCCTTGATGTGACTCTAATGTTCACAACTTTGGCATTTGGGTTTTGTGAATTTTATCCCAAAAATGTTTAAGACTTCTAAATTCTGCTTCTAAACCCTGTTTATTCTTCGACATCTCTCTAATCGTCCCAGCCGGTTTGACTCACAGCTCCAAGAAGGTGGTCTTGTTCGTTTTTTCATACAAGCTTTCAGTTTAATCCCTGCTATTTTGCATCCCCACGTCTTTCATCCTTGCCTTCGTGTGTTTATAAAACAGCTTCTTGTTTGTGCCACCCATCATCAGAGTGTGGAAGTGTATACATGTGGTTGCTTCCCTCGTCTGACCGTCCCAGAGAAAGTCCCGATGCTGCAATTTCCCCGTCAGTCAGCTGTTCACCCGCTGCCTATGTGGTTTAACTACTACCAAGCCTGGCCTAAATAGAACTCGCTTAATTAAGCCGGTTTGCCCTTCACACACTCACAATGGAGTGGGAAACTCCATTACACTCGAGCCAGGTCCCCACAGCAGGCATTCGGGCTGTTCGGCAAATATTTGCTGGTTGTTTTAAAAAGGAGAGTTAATATTTCCCAATCTGCACTAAACGTTGGGGTTTTGGGGTGTTTCTGAAACTCACCTCAGGGAAAAGGGACTCGGGAGTGAAGCGGCAGGCAGCGCTTGTGCGGGCAGTGATGTCTCCGGTACTTTCGCCTCAGATTCAGAAAATCTGCAAAAGGAAAACGCTCGTTAATCCGAAAATCAAGACGTGATCGCAGATGGCACAAAGTGAAAGGAGAGACTAATATAAACTATTTCATTCACGTTAGCTGTGAATAAGTTACAAAATGGTCTGTTTCTTTGTATATTTTACATTTTTAACTTCACCTTTGACTTTTTATTGTTTTTTTCCTCACAAATTATGCCAGAAATAGCTGCACCTGAGGTAAATATGAATATTTTCATATTTCTTTCAATATTTGTACAATAAACATCATACAAAAATACGGATTTTTATTTCTTTTTTAAATCGGATTTATAATATTTTAGTGATATTTATTTATGTAACTCTTGAGAAACTTTCCGAGAAGAACGCGACCGTTAAATTCCGTTGCTAACGATTCAAAAACTCGCTCGCTGATTAGTCGCCAGGGAAGTCGGCTCGATGCTGATTGGTCGACGTCGAGCTTTTTAAGGCGTTGGACGAGGAATTCAGGGACTATTTTATGAGCAGCTTTAGACTAAAGGCCATCGCCAACATCCAACCCCCTCCAGACACACACCTTTTCTCCGTATGCAAATATCTATTGTGCTCCGCGGTTTGATTAACAATAGTGAGCGCCCGCGGGCACCAATCTGAACCTAATCTGTGACGGAAAAAGACGGCTATGCAGGAAAAACTCCCGTTTTATACAGTCTCTGCTCAAATGATTGACATTCGGTATATGTTTAACACGTCTCCTCAATCAAAAGTGATACAAAACAAAAAACAAAACGTCTATTTTCGTCTCATTTACTTCAATAATCCCCATAATTCCCCTTTTGAGAGCCTGCATCTTAGTCTTAATCTCCTCATCAGCAAAACGGGCTTTTCTGTAAAGCCTGGAGCCACTTTAAACGGCTGGAAAAAATAAAGGACCCACTTAAGAGCCATTGACCCCGAACCTGCGGCCAATGGACCGCCCTCCATCTCCGCGGCCGCAGCTTTACCGGGAGACGCGCTCTCGGTCCGTTCAGGGTGCCGCCGATCCTCCGCCACCCCGGAGCGAGTTGTACCAAACTCGACAATTGGAGCCGAAAACTTAATTTTCACCTTCCAGCGTCCACATTTTCCTCAGGATTTTTATTTCCGTCGAAAAATTACTAAATTAATTGAAAGGGTTTTAAAATCGCCTCAGGTTTTGCCACACAAGTCTCACCTGAGCGCCAGGAAACAGAAAGACCCGCACTTTCTGTCAGCCAGCCTATAAAATTAATTTTTATTCACGTTTTAGTCCGAAAACGGGTGATTTGTTTTATTTCTTACCCTGTTTCTGCGCTGCGCTCACCAGCGCTGCGACGACGAGCAGCAGGAAGAGCAGGTAGATCTGCTGAAGGATCCTCATCCTGAGAGTCTCTGAGATACAGAAAAGTAAGCCTTTATTCTGATTAAAGTCTCCTTTCTGCTCACCTGTCTCTCCCTTTCAGGTAAAGGTGAAAGATCAGGTCACATCCAGCGGACTGAAAGGCTGATCTGTCTCTTAGGGTGACCTGTGGTCAGTGTCCACTCTGGACTGAGGTGGGAGCTCCCCCTCTTTAAACACAGGGCACCCTGAGACAGGGTGGGGACACATACACACACACACACACACACACACACACACACACTCACACACACACACACACACTCACACACTTTGCATTGCACATATTGACCCCACATGTAGAGGGTAATGGGGTGGACAGGAAGGCACCCTTCCCCCCTGTAAAACCGCAGCAGTTGTGTGGCTCTAAATGAGGTCCCAGGGCCGAAAAACAAAACCGTGATGAAATTTTTATAGAGAATGCGAAATGATTTTACTAAAAAAAGTCTGTTTTAGCAGCAAATCTTACTGTTTTAGCATGAGTTTATGGTTTTACTCTGAAATGTTAGCTTTATTATGATTTTTTACAGTTTTAGCATGAGTTTACAGTTGTCCTGTGAAATTTTACAGTTTTACTATGAAATTTTACAGTTAAACCTTGACAATGAACAGTTTTGCCATGACATTATACAGCTTTAGCACTGGCTTACATATTTGCTTTTTAGTGTCAGTAGGTGTTTAGTTTTACAGTGAATGTTAGTTTTAGCATAGAATTTTGTTTTACAATGAAATTTTAGTTTACCATGTCAATTCACAGTTTCACACTGACATATTACAGTTTCATCACAAAGGTTTTTACCATGCATTACCATGGCTTTACTAGGAAGTTTTACAGTTTTATTATGCAATTTTCTATCAGTTTAACATGGAATCTTTCAGTTTTACATTGAGATTAGTTTTTTCTGTGAAATGTACAGTTTTACCAAGAAATTGGTTTTATCCTGACATTTCATTTTTACAGTGAATTCAGTTTTACTGTAAATTGTCAAGGATCAAAAATGTAAAGTTTTACTAATGACTTCTCACAGTTTGAATTGATTAATTTATAGCTGTGCAATGTAGCGTCACACCTTTTGTGGTTCTATCATGAAATGAACAATTTATACTGTAAACTAAATTTTTGAACAGCAGACAGAGGAGATCTCAGTAAAATAATAGTGCTATATTTTTGGCCAAACTGTAAACTTTACACCAGAACTGTGAATGATTGAGGTTAAACTGTAAATCTCTCAGATGTATCTTCTATTAGTTGTGCTGTTCTGTTCACTGAACAAGAGTTTCTCATTTAGTGTAGATGTTATTTTTATTTTTATTAATAATCAATCACACAGCCTGAAATGTACACACACACACTCCCTTTTCAACACAGCAGCCACACTCCTCATTCATCCACCTATTGAATTGTCACATTTCTATATGTGTGTGTGTGTGTGTGTGTGTGTGTGTGTATATATATATATATATATATATATATATATATATATATATATATATATATATATATATATATATATATATATATATATATATATACACAGTACTGCTAGAACAAAGAATGCTTTCAAAATGGGAAGTGTTCATCATTTATTTTCATCAATCAACAAATGGGTGAATGAACAAAAGAGTAGCTCCAGCAAATCAATATTTGGTGTATCACCCTTGTTCCTCTTCAAACAGCATCAGTTCTATTAGGACACTTGCACACAGTTTGAAGGAACTTGGCTGGTAGGGTTGTTCCAAACATGACTGTGTTTCAACCCACAGACATTGATCATCAAAAAGCACCTGTTTGGTAAAATTGATTGATCATACACTGACTATAATCCTACAAAATCCCTGACTTTGTGCAAGTATACCTCTAAGAATTGATGCTGGTTTGGAGGCAAAAGGTAGAAACACCAAATATTGATTTTATTTAGATTTTTCTTTTGTTCGCTTTGCATTTTGTAAACTGATAAAAATAAACAATCATTATTTATACTTGAAAGCATTCATTGTTTACAGCATTTTTCACACCTACCTGTACAGTAATAAGTGTATGTGTATGTGTGTATGTGTGTAATATATATAATATATATATATATATATATATATATATATATATATATATATATATACATTATATATATATACACACATACACAATACTCAAATATATATATATATATATATATATATATATATATATATATATATATATATATATATATATATGACTGGCTGAGTGTGTGTGTCTGGTTTTGGTTAGACATTATTGCACCACTGTTCAATGAGATGTGTGTGTGCGCAAACGAGCTGTGAAGCGCTGTCCATAGCTGTTGGATCTATGAGCTCTCACTGGCACTAATGAGCTGCTATTGACCTCCATTACACTACAGAGAACATAGCTTCATACACACACACACACACACACACACACACACACACACACCCCTGAGATACACAAGTGGACATTAGTTCTGAGCAGCTGCTGTTAAAATTCAGTTTTAAACGGTTCAAAGGCAGAGTAATAAATAAAAAAACACATTAAACGTTATGAAAGAAAACAACTATTAAAACAGTAATATTTTGTACATCAAATAATTTTATATATGAGATGATGTAACACATTAACATACTATATGTAATATACCAAGTTTCATTTTAAAATGAATAAAAAATGTAATTAAAATTAATCAAATAATTCAGGTATATTATGATTGCTCATCCAAACTTTACTGTTTCCAAAAAAAAAGTAAATTGTAAAATGACATGTTATACTCCATTATTTGGCAATGTATTATCATTAAAAACAAATAGTGGAAATCAGAAATATGAAAAAATCTCATATTCAAAATAAAATTTTACAAGTAATTATATTTTTGGAAGTGATAAACATTTAATTAGTTATTGATTAAAACAGCATCAAATATTAATGCAGCGATCTGGTAAAAAAAATATCTCAATATTCACAATACCTGAATTATCTCCACACCGCAGTAAATCCAATTAAACTGGACTAATGGTAATATTTAATAGTGGTAATATTTAAAGACAGTAGTTTTTAGAATTTTTTTTTTTAAGATTTATTTAAATGTATATGATTGCATATCTGTTCTTGTTATATGTGAAGGTGGAGGTTCTTGCAGTTTCATTATAACAATAATAAAAGTTTCTAATTCTGCCCACTTTGCACAGAAACACACAATGAGCTGAATGGCTGACCATCAGTAATTAATGCTGAATATCATGATGTAATTAATCACAATGTCCTTCAATGTTACCATATCATCCTGCTTTAGTGGCGCCAAACTTTGCAAAAGTGTGCAAAACAGGTTTTTTCATCCATCCTTTTCTTTAAATGTCCCATCAGGAGAGACAGGGTGTTTTGTGTTTTTTGGGTGGGGACGTACGGCGGGCCAGTGTGATGCTAAACTGGACAGATACCGCTGTGAGGATGTCCAGTATTGTAATTTTATTAGACATACAGACATCATGTCTGTCTCACTCACTCACTCACTCTCTCTCTCTCTCTCTCTCTCTCTCTCTCTCTCTCTCTCTCTCTACAGTAATGAGCCAGAGTCGTTAATGGCTTGGCTGTTGTGTAAACGACGGGTAAAACTAGTCCGATATGCAAACGAGGCCTCGGCTCCATCAGTCAGGTAAATGGCAGTAAATATTGGACAGTTTGTTTGTGCATTAATGTGTATGAGATCTATTAGTGGCCAGAAAATGGAAGTGTGGCGGTGCCTTTGTTTACGTATGTGTGTGTGTGTGTGTGTTTGGGTTCATCATTGAGGTCATGGGTGTGTGTGTGTCGGTTAATCACGAAACGCTGGGATTGATGAATGAGATGGGTCCCCATTTTGTAAGATAATAGACCACAATGTGGGGACCAATGAAATGGTACCCATTATGTGAAGATTTTTTTTTATCAAAACATGTTTGTTAATTCATTTTTTAATAAGTCAGTTAAGGTTTGGTTCAAAAGTTTTAAGTTTTAGGTTTACATGTACAATATCAGCAGCAGAGAAGGGTTTAAATGTTTAAATGTGTTGAAAATGTTCTGAGCTACGCAAAAAATATAATATATGTGAAAGTATACATAACATTTTAACTAAGAGTGATAGCAATAAATATACATTAAATAATAAAACAAGTGATACTAACACATCGAGTGTCTAAGAATCTGTTATTTAAACATATGAATTTAAAAGTGTTGGACATATTAGAAATGTTGCATATGGATAATTGCAGTATAATATCCAATTTCAGGTGGAAAAAACTTAATAAAAAAATTAATAATCTTTAAGAAAATAAAAATAAAATAAAAATCAACCCTTCATCTCTCTCCACAACCAAAACTTGGTGTCATCTTTTCTTTGTCTGTATGTTGCTTTTCTCTTTAGAACATTAGAAAATTCAGGCTGTCTGAAGGTCTGCAGGTCTGTAAAGTGAAACCCCTTCAGTTGATCCAGAAAGTGGCGGCACCTGGTGTTCAATCAGGGCTACTCACTGTCTATAGAGCTGGTCCCAGTTCAGAGTAATGGCAAGTGTGGAAGAGAGGAGAAGAAAAGAGTGCAGGCAGGTTGGAGTGGATGGAGAAGAGTTACAGGAGTAATCAGTGACGGACAGGGACCAGTAAGAGTAAAAGGGAAGGTTTACAGGACGATAGTGAGACCAGCTATGTTATACGAGCTGGAGACAGTGGTGAAAAGACAGGTGGTGCAGCTGGAAGTGTTGGAGTTAAAGATGAGATTTGTGCCAGGACGGACAAAGATAGAGAGGTTTAGGAACAATTATATAAGAGGGACAGCTTCGGTTGGACAGTTTGGAAACAAAGTGAGATAATTGAGGCTGGGTGGGTTTTGACATGTCCAGAGGAGAGATGAGGATTATATGAGAAGAAGGATGTTGAGAATGGAGCTGAAGAGGAAGGACTACGAGGATGTTTATGGATGTGATGAGAAAGGACATGCAGGTGTTAAAGCAGAAGATGCAGCGGACAGGAAAACATGGAGATGGACAACCTGCTTTTGCGGCAAGCAGCTAAAAGAAGAAGAAGAGAAAGATGATCCTGCTTAAATGTTTCCAAAATGTAACTAAATCCACCTGAGTTAGCGTTTTAGATTAATTAGGCTTGGTAAAAAGTGTGGCCTAAATGATCTGAAATGAAAAATCTGTTTGAAACAACCATCAAATTTTTATACAATTCTGCCCCTTTTTTTAAAGCAACCGCCATGATTCACGGTTTTTTGTGTGTGACTTTACTTATGTTGTATGAATTCAAGCAAACTGCAAAATTTCTAATTTAAATTATTATTTTCTTGATTTTATGATTATTTTCTTGATTTGTTTTACCCTTATCGTTTTTTTGACTAGTAAAATTTTTTGAGTAGTAAAATTGATTAAACAAACTGAAAATGTATAGCCTTGCATAAATTAATTGATTAATATTACACTTCCCCAATTAAGAACTTGTTCTAACTTTAGGATTACAAAAAAAAATGAGTATATTATTTAAACTTGTGATTTTAATACAAAAAATCAATAAGCAGTCCAGCCCGACAACTAGATATATTAACCATCTCTTGGGTGCGTGTGTGTGCGTGCGTGTGTGTGTGTTTGACTACACATTCTACAATCTTTTTTCATGCCAATTAGGATTAGAACTCAGCATGCAGTTAATGGATGAGGTTGAGAAAGAGAGAGACAGACCGATGGCCCGACACTTCAACTCTAAGGCTCAGCCTTTAACCCCCACCTGAGCCGTGTGTGTGTGTGTGTGTGTGTGCACATTCACCCTCGGGACGCTATTTACTGCTTTATGATGTTTGCAAAAATGTCCCCCCTTCATGTCATACATTCCATGTGTAGTGGACTGTCTGTGCAGAGGGACTCCTGACTCCTGTTGCTAACACACACACACACACAAACACACAATTACACACACACAGTGTGCTGTAGTTCTCATCTCAATTTGAATATGTTAATTAGGCTGTATTGTTATTCCCAGACTCTTGGCATTGGATCAGACCAGGACTTTTAGAGCAGGGATGGGACGAGAGTGGCTGGTTTAACTATGGACACAGAGTGGACAGCACTGCTGATGAAGGAACACACTGACTTATAATCCTGCCGTCTGAAAACCTGTTTACCTAAAAATAAATCCTCAAAATTCACCAATTCACAATTCGCCACACTAATTCAGATAACACTGTAACTGACAGATCCACTGAAAAATATGGGCTTAGATAGACAGACAGACATAGATAGACAGACACACACACACACACACACACACACACACACACACACACAGATTAATTAGATAGATATAGATGGATGGCTGGATAGATACTGAATAGATCAATTATGGATAGACGGCTGGGCATAGTTAGATAGATAGACAGACAGAGAAACAGACAGATAGACAAAATGGACAATTAGATACATAAATTAGATAGTTATAAACAGATGGATGGATAGACAGATTGATAAATCAGAAGCATTAATAAATTGGATATAGATACATGGCAGATAGATCAGAAACATGGATAAATTAGATATAGTTGGATGGATGGCTGATAGATAGATAGATAGATAGATAGATAGACAGACGGAAAAAGCATGAAAGTATGAAGCGTTTCCCTCAGAATCTATTTATGTTCAGGAGACGCAGGCAATAAAGCCACAGTGTGTCCAGTCTCTCTGTGACAGGTGCCGCCACAGAGTCTAGAGTATGTGTTTGTGTGTGTGTGTGTGTGTGTGTGTGTGTGTGTGTGTGTGTGTGCGTGTCTTGTCTGCCTGTCAGTCTGTGTCGCAGTGTTTACTTTGTCAGGGATTAGATGTCGTTACTGGGATTAACCTGCCTCCTCAAATAATCCTTCATCTGAGAAGGCAGAGGTTAATGACAACACACATACACACCATATCTTCTTTAAGAAGCTAAAATAGGTTTTAAGTGATGTTATGGGATGAGAACTTTGTTGATGTTTTACTGATTGAAGTAAAAATTAAATGTATTACAGGGAGACTCTTTTTCAAATATTTGTCCGCTTAGGACATTTTGTCCAGTTGTGACTCCAGAAACAGTCTTTATGCATTTTCACATTTGCATTTTCTAATCTGTCTTTACGTGTAAAAATGTATTGTAGAAATTTCTTTAGATTAGCATAAAATTAAGTTACAAGGAGTGTTTCAGCATGCAATGGGGCTTGTTGAGTAGACGACAGTGTGTTTTTCTTTCATTTTTTTATTCTGTTTTTTTAATCTGTTTTTTATTCTTTCATTAAAAAAAGGGGGAATGTTTCCATGAAGGATACATCAGATAGATGATATATAAATTAGAAACAGATGGATAGATGGATGGATAGATCTCTCTCTCTCTCTCTCTCTCTCCTGTCTACTGAGTGTGATTAGTTAAGGGTGACAGGAAGTGTTATCAGTATTGAACTATATTGATTGTTCCTGGAGAAGATAAGAGGCAGCAGTATCTTCCTACATCCCTCCTTCTTCCTTTACCCTCATCTAAAGGCTAAAGATGCCCCCCTCTAGAGTTTACAACACTTATATAGTTACTCCCAGGAAGCCAGCAGCCAAACCACACCTCCACCCTTCTCTCTCTAACCTCTCTTCTCACCAGCACACTTACATTCATCCCCTTTGTTGTCCTTTGTAGCCAAGTTAAATGAACAGCACATAATTAAAGCAAACAGAAGTGGCGCCTTTAATACGGCCTCTCAAATCTGAGCCTGCTCTTAATCTGATGACGTACAATATGGTATGGTTAGTGTTCAGAAGTCCACAAAACCATGTCTGTTTGAATGTCTTTACATTTAGCAATGTCTGAAGCGCTGACCTTTGTGAAACAGTCCCCAACTTCCATTTAACGAATCACACTTACAGCGCAGATCCATGATGGAGGATCTTTAACGATAAAAGATAAACTGAACATCTATTGTCTTCTTCTACTCCTTTCAGCTGTTCCTGTCAGATCTCCATAGATCATGTGTCTCCATGTATTTCTGTCCTTTGCATCCTTTATTAACAGTGTTTACAATGATGTTATGGGAAAAAACAGTGTTAAAATGTTACGGTAATAACCAGTGTTAATAACAGTATTACGGTAATAAACCATGTTAATGTTATGATAATAAACATTGTTAATAACAATGTTAAAATAATAAAAAGTGTTAAGGGTTATGGTAAACAGTGTTAATGACAGTGTAACAGTAATAAACAGTGTTAATAACATTATGGTAATAAACAGTGTTAATAACAGTATTACGTATTAAACTGTTAATAACAATGTTACGATAATAAACAGTGTAAATAATAATATTGCAGTAATAAACAGTGTTAAGTGTTACGGTAAACAGTGTTAATGACAGTGTTACAGTAATAAACAGTGTTAATACAATTATGGTAATAAACTGTGTAAATAACAATATTGCTGTAATAAACAGTGTTAATAGCAGTGTTATGGTAATAACAAGTGTCAATGACAATGTTACAGTAATAAACAGTGTTAACAATGTTACGGTAATGAACAGTGTTAACAGTATTATAATAATAAACAGTGTCCGTAACAATGTAAGAATAAACAGTGTTAAAGTGTTATGGTAATTAACAGTGTCAATAACAGTATGACAGTACTAAACAATGTTTAACAATGTTACGGTAAAAAACTGCTAATAATATTACAATATTAGTGTTAATAACAATGTTACGGTAATAAACAGGTATAATAACAATGTTACAGTAAAAAATGGTTTAATGTTATGGTAATAAACAGTGTTAATAATAATGTTACAGAAATCTTCTTCTTTCTTTTACTTTAGGCTGCTCCCATTTAGGAGTCGGATCAACCGTCTCCATTTCTTCCGGTCCTCTGTGTCTTCCTGCTTCAAACCAACCACCTGCATGTCCTCTCTCACCACCTCCATAAACCTCCTCTTTGGTCTTCCTCTTTTCCTCTTTCCTGGCAGCTCCATCTTCAACATCCTCCTTCCAATATAATCCTCATCTTTCCTTTGGACATGTCCAAACCAATAAAAGCTTACTTCTCTAACTTTGTCTCCAAAACATCTAACCTGAGCTGTCCTTCTAATATACTCATTTCTAATCCTGTCCATCCTTGTCACACCCAGTGAAAATCTTTGCATTTTTAACTCTGACACCTCCAGCTCCGCCTCCTGTCTTTTCGTCAGTGCCACCGTCTCCAACCCACACAACATAGCTGGTCTCACTACTGTCCTGTAAACCTTCCCTTTTACTCATACATATCCTGAACTACTCTCACATACTTCTCTGTAACACCTGACTTCCTCATACAACTCCTCTCTAGGCACCCTATTATATGCTTTCTCCAAGTCCAAAAAGGCACAATGTAACTCCTTCTGACCTTCTCTGTACTCCATCAACACCTGCATCTGTGGTGCTCTTTCTCGGCATAAACCATACTGCTGTTCACAAATCCTCACCGCTTTTCTTAACCTAGCTTCCACTACTCTTTCCCATAACTTCATGCTGGGGCTTATCAACTTTATCCCTCTATAGTTACTACAGCTCTGTGCATCACCCTTATTCTTGAAAATTGGTACCAGTACACTTTGTCTCCACTCCTCAGGCCTCCTCTCACTTTCCAAGATTGTGTTAAACAATCTGGTCAGAAACTCCACTGCCATTTCCCCTAAACATCTCCATGCTTCCACTGGTATGTCATCTGGACCAACAGCCTTTCCATTCGTCATCCTCTTCATCGCTGCCTGTACTTCCATCTTGCACTTCCTGGCACACCCTGACCTGTTGCACATCTTTCCCAGATCTGACTCTCTGTCTAGCCAATCGTTATAGGTCCTTTTCTCCCTCTTTACTGTCTAACCTCTCATACGATTCACCAAACATCTTATCTTTGGCCTTCACCACTGCTTTCTTCGCCCTGTGGTTCATCTCCTTGTACATCTGTCTACTTTCTTCATCTCTCTGACTGTCCCATGTCTTCTTTGCCTCCCTCTTCTTCTGTATCCACTCCTGTACTTCTACGTTCCCCCATAAGGTTTCCTTATTCTCCTTCTTCCTTCCAGATGAAACACCAAGTACATTTCTAGCTGTCTGCCTGATCACTTCTGCAGTAGTTTTCCAGCAATTCGGTAGCTCTTCAACACCTCCCAGTGCCCATGTTAACTCCTGCATGAATTCCACCTTTCCTGAAGTCCTCCTTCTTCAGCTTCCACCACTTGCTCCTCAACTCTGCCCTCACTTTCCTCCTCTTCTTGGCCTCCAAGGTCATCCTACAGACCACCATCTTATGCTGTTTAGCTACACTCTCCCCTGTCACTACTTTGCAGTCTCCAATCTCCTTCAGACTGACCCTCCTGCAAAGGATATAATCCACCTGTGAGTATCTTCCTCCACTCTTATACGTCACCCTGCGCTCCTCCCTCTTCTTAAAATAAGTATTACTACAGCCATTTCCATCCTTTTCGCTAAATCTACAACCATCTCATCTGGCCTTCAACATTCTTCTCCTTGACACCATACGTACCCATCACCTCCTCATCACCTCTGTTCCCTTCACCAACATGACCATTAAAATATGCACCAATCTTCACTCTCTCTCCCCTGGGTAAACTCTCCATCCCTTCATCTACCTCACTCCAGAATTCTTCTTTCTCTTCCATCTCACAACCAACTTGTGGGGCATAAGCACTAACAACATTCATCATCATACCTTCTAACAACCTCTTCACCTCCAGAACACTCTCCACATAATCTTCCTTCAGGATAACACCTATCCCATTCCTCCTTCCATTCACACCGTGGTAGAACAATTTAAACCCTTCTCCAATACACCTGGCCAATGTTCCTTCTCTCCATCATATCAGCTAATTCTCTACCATTACCAGTCATTTATTACTCTCTCTTCTTTATGTGTGTTTATAAAGATGAATAAAACAACTTTATATAAGCAGTGTAATTTAAGCTGCCCTGCTGAGGACTGGTGGCCTGTCCAAGGGGTTCCCTGCCATTCGCACTGTGAGAGCTGGGTTCTAGCAGTTCCCATGACCCTACTTAGGAAAAGCGGCTCAGAAGATGAGTGAGTGAGTTTGAGTGAGTGTAGTTTGAGCAGGAGATCAGCTGTGCTGAGTAGTTAACTGATGTAATCACATGGTGTTTTTAAGTGTATATGGTCATTAGTATATGGTTATATAGTTATTAGTTTTTATAGTCACTGTAATTCAGTGGTGATCAAACTCTTTATTTTGTTCCCCCACTTTTGAAGCAGTTGACCTTTCACTTTCACCCTTTTGCTTTCAGATGTTTTTCCTAAGATGTCTAACACTTTTGCTACATAAATGTATATACATGTATCTGATAAATGGTTGCTTGAGGTACAATCTTACCAGCAGCAATATCCTTACCTGTGAAGCCCTTTTTGTGCAAAGCAATGATGGCGGGACGTGTTTCCTTGCAGGTAACCATGGTTAATCCCTTTTAAAGCATCCAGTCTGCTGTTCTGACAATCATCAGGGACTGAGTGATCTCCAGCCTCGTCCTCCTCAACACTCTCACCTGTGTTTTAACGAGAGGATCACTGAGATGATGTCAGCAGGTCCTTTTGTGGCAGCAGAAAGGCAGAATGAATTTTCTTAGTCTGCTGTCAGTATTTAAGATGGTAATTTAAACTCAAAAATGTGATGAAGATTAATTGTAATTATTTGTAAAGTCCCTTTACCAAGAAAATGAACTCAACCCCAAAAACCCATTTCCACTGCATTTCAGCCACAAAAGGAGCTGCTGACATCATCTCAGTGATCTTTGTCATCATCGTGTTGCACAAAAAGGGCTTCACAGGCAAGGATACTGCTGCTGGTAAGATTGAACCTAAATCATCTATTTATCAGATCATCGAGGAGAGAGGTTCAGTGTGAAGAGGCTTCAGAACGCCCAAGAAACTCCAGCAAGCTCCAGAACTGTCTCCTAAAGTTCATTCAGCTGCACGATCAGGGCACCACTAGTGCAGAGCTTGTTCAGGAACAGCAGCAGGAAGGCATCTGCACCCACAGTGAAGAGAAGACTTCTGGAGGATGGCCTGGTGCCAAGAAGTACAGCAAAGAAGCCACCTCTCTCCAAGAGAAACATCAAGGACAGTCTGAACATGTTATTTTGTAAGATTTTTTTGGTGTTTCACTTTTAGTTAGTTTAGTTTTTTTTTACTATTAATCATCAGTTTTTATTTTCCTCACTCCCAAAAATCTGTCCATATTTTACTTCACGTTTATTTTGCTGTCTGATAGAACACGTTTTATTAAAAAACACAAATTCATGATTAGTTCTGTTCAGGTTTAATTCTGTTTATCAAAAAACACATTTAAATTGGGTTCTGCTCCAATCCACAGTGTCCCCCAGAGGCCTCATGCTTTGGGAATCTGCTCTAATGATTTCAACCCAAATCCTGCACCTCTGAAGGCTGCTGGCGTTTGCATTCTCTAAACTTGACAAGCAAAGGGCTTCTTCTTTCTTTGGTGAAGATCAGCTTTCATACAGGGTCCCTCATATTATGCATTTCTTCATTATACAGTGCTGTGCAAAAGTTTTAGGCAGGTGTGAAAAAATACTATAAACAAAGAATGCATTCAGAAATATAAATAATGATTGTTTATTTTTATCAATTAACAAAAGACAAATCTAAATCAAATCAATATTTGGTGTTACTACCTTTTGACTTCAAACCAGCATCAATTCTTACAGGTACACTTGCACAAAGTCAGGGATTTTGTAGGATTATAGTCGGTGCATGATCAACCAATTTTACCAAACAGGTGCTGATGATCATCAATGTCACACGTAGGTTGAACCACAGTCATGTTTGGAACAACCTACCAGCTGAGTTCCTTCAAAAACTGTGTGCAAGTGTACCTAGAAGAACACCAAATATTGATTTAATTTAGATTTCTCTTTTGTTCATTCACTGCATTTTGTTAATTGATGAAAATAAATGATGAACACTTCCATTTTTGAAAGCATTCTTTGTTTACAGCATTTTTTCACACCTGCCTAAAACGTTTTGCACAGTACTGTAGTTCCTGCATCTTCTCCAAAACGTGCAGCCACATCCACAAATTCCTCCAAAGGAATTTCAGGATATATTCATCTCAGTATTTCAGGGTTAAAGGTTATCTCATTTTTATTTTATCAATATGCATATCGATGGGGCGGCACAGTGGCGCAGAAGGTCCTGGGTTTGACTCCCAGGCGGGATCGTCCATGTTCTTTCTTTGTGGAGTGGACATGTTGTCCCCTCTACTGTGTAGGTTTCCTGCCAGGAGCTCCAGTGTCCTCCCACTGTCTAAAGACCCACAGGAGGACATTCACTACAACTTCTCCTTGGCCAAAGTTCTCACTGACAGAAATGCTCAAGAGGCTGAGATTTTCACGGAAGCTCCTGGTTTACAGCATGGACAGAGTTTTTCTTTTTCCTTTGTAAGCTGCTCTTCGGATAAGCATTCTGCGTATGGTTCTTCTTCTCATCTACAATGGAAAACACTGATGAGTGGTTAGATAAACCTCAAACAGGGACAACAAAAAACATAATTTGGTTGCTTTAAAATTAACTGGATGTAATGAATTAGGTTAGAAGCTGCTGTGTTGTGCTTGTTTTGGTAAGGACGTATGCAAGATATGGAATTTAACCATATCTGAATCAGTAAATTGCACCATCATGTAGCTCCCAATTCATAGTTTTTAGTCACGACATCTGGAGGGCGAAAGAAAATGTAAAACTTCATCGTGGACGAGTACAATTTTCCTCTGTTCTAAGCAAATATTTTGTGTACTGATAAAGAAAAGCAAAGATTTGAGAACAAACTGGGAGTTCTGGGATTCCTATCTAGTACCGTCACAGTATTTCAGTCTCTAAAATCAGCGACATCCCTGCCAGAGCTTCACTTTGAAGATGTCTGCATGTGTCTTGTGTAGAATCCCTCCCCTTACACTGCCATCAGGAAGAAAGTTTACATAAGGACCAGAAACTGATTATCAAAGTAAAGGGGAGTGATAATTGACTTAATTATCATTTTAGTCTGCAGGCTGCAAGGGTATGAAGTTACAAGGTTCTAGGTAAAGAGGTTCCACCCACTCTAAACTGATCACTTGATCATTTCCACCTCTTTCTTCACCACTTCATGTCTTAAGTTAAACACTTTGTTCTGCTTGAAGGTTCAGACGTAGCTCACTGTGTGGATTAACCAACAAAAAACAATCAAACTGCTCAGGTACAGAGACTGTACTGAAAATGAGAGACAAAACACTGTCCTTCAGGAAGATCTGGAGAACTACTCAGGTACAGAGGCTGTACTGAAAATGAGAGACAACAACACTGTCCTTCAGGAAGATCTGGACAACTGTTCCTCAACAAGACACTAAACATACAAGAAGTTCTGAGAGAAAACTCAAACACAGTATTGAAAGGTAAAAATGAAGAAGTGTGTTAGTGTGTGTCAGAGTGTGTTTGTATTTGTTGGTGTATGTTAGTGTGTACACACCTTGATTGACTGCTTGACTGTGTGAGTAGATGGCGGCAATGCTGAACACACAGAAGATAGTAAAGGCTATAAAGATGAAGACCAGCTCCAAACCTGAGAATGGAACATCCATAACACACTGAACACACATACACACACACACACACACACTCTTTACTATTCTACGATTTAATCCCAAAACACTCACAAAACACAGGAACATTATTACTAACACTTATCAACATTTCCAGCATCACAGCACAAAGTTTAAATTCAATTTAAACCTTATAAAGGCCTTTTTTTTTTTACCTTTCGAGTCAAAAGTGTTTGGACGTAATCGCTGTTTTTCCATTCATAGCACCGTGAGCTTCTTCAGGCCGGCCAAAGTCCTCAGCTCCAAACAGCGTCCATAAACCACGTCAGCACTCAACACACACAAACCTCTCACACACACGTGGGAGCCTGAGCAGTGTGTGTGTGGTCATAAATGAGTCCTTACGTTCCAGAAATTGGTCAAACTGGTCCCACATCATTCTTTTGATATCACAATATCCATGGGATTCTCTTTCAAAATTCTCCACACTGATCCTTAAAGGCCTTAAACTCTATGTAACTCTAAAAACAATGAGGGTCAGACTATGAGGGGTTCCTGAGGTCCATCATCTGGGTCGTTAAAGAGAGAGAGAGAGAGAGAGAGAGAGTAAGCTCATTACTGTGTAACTGGTTGGACTTGTTTGTTTAGCTGTCTGACTCATAAGAAGTTTACTTTTCCACTTCTGGGTGAGGTCAGTCCTGCTTTCAATTTCCATGTGACTTCTCTGGAAGGAGTCATCAATCATCATTCAAAATATATTTTGTTTTTCATTTCTTTACTACTGCATGGATTCCTACTGTTCTTGAGGATTGAGCCCCTCGTTTCTTACATTTTTGCCTCTGTCCTGTATGTTTAATGTGATCTTCCAGAAGGACAGTGTTGTTGTCTCTCATTTTCAGTGCAGTCTCTGTACCTGAGCAATTTTCCAGAACTTCCTGAAGGACAGTGTTTTTGTCTCTCATTTTCAGTACAGTCTCTGTACCTGAGCAGTTTTCCAGATCTTCCTGAAGGACAGTGTTTTGTCTCTCATTTTCAGTACAGTCTCTGTACCTCAGCAGTTTCAGAGACAGTGTGGGATCATCTCCACAGAGAACAGAAAGCAGCCAACATCCAAATAAGAGCTTTGGGACATCCTTCAAGAAGCCCGGAGAAGTGTTCCTGACTTAAATAAAGGAGCTGGTCTAAGAGAGGGCTGTGCTAAAGAAAAACGGTGGTGGTGGTGAATATTGACTTTAAAGCTGGTTAGAATTAAACTCTCTTTGTGTTTAGACTGGAGTTACATGTGATTGTATACAAATTACTGAACTACTGTCTCACTTCCATACAGAACAGAGACATGCTTCTTTTATCTAGGAAGAATGGTCTAATAAAGTGATATAAAAGGGTGTGCACTATATATAAAGCCTCTAATCCTCAGTCCATTGGTCTCAAAGGTCTTTAGTGTTGTTTGGATGTGAATGGTGTTGTGCAAATGTCTTCACCCCAAGTTTTCTGTATATTCCGAGGCAATTTTCCTTGTTGGTGTGAAAATCCTGTTTCCTGTCTGATCTTTAAGTCAATTAAATGAAAGAAACAGGGGAAAATGTTTAAGTGCAGCAGCAAAGTGTCTAAAGATAGGTTCTAGATAAAGGGGTTCCACCCACTCAGCATTCAGCATCAGCAGTAAACTGATCACCTGATCATCTGGAATCATCTGCACCTGTTTCTTCAAGTCTTCATGTCTTCAGTTAGATGCTTTGTTCTAGTGGGTGTTTTCGATAAAGTGGCCACTGACTTTGTTATTGAGTGTATGTACCTGTGGCAGGTGTGCATTTCTCCTGGATCATGCCATGCAGGGTGAACAGACTGAAGACCAGCAGGGAAAAGAGAATGATGTAGTACTCCATCTCGGTGAAGGGCGAGGCCATCTGCTGGTGAATAAACATAAACAACACAGCAATTAATACCTTAATTAAATCAGCAGAGAAACGTCAGTGGACCCCTAACGGGAGCAGCCCAAAAAAACAGAGGAGTTAATGGACCAAAAATGTTCTTACTGTCAGAACCAGACAGCAGGAATACACACATTTAGTTGCAGATGGAGGTAATGATGACCTGTGCATGCATGAGTGTGTGTGTGTGTCCTCTGTAATGTAATATGATGAGATGGTAAACCCAGCACCTGGCTCACATTGCAAGCTGTGTCTTCAGTGCCTTAGAAACCCCTGTTTGACATACACACACCAGTATAACCTGACTCTCTCTGTTCCATTTTGTTCTTTTCTGTTCTGTTCTGATCTCTTCTAGTTCCAGTATATTTTCATAGCTGCCTCTCTGTTCTTGTACTGAGTGCACTGTGTTTAGTTGTGTTTGGGTTGAATATGTTTCTCGTCTGGGGTGGTGCGTACCTGGTGGGAGGACACTCACCTCTGGACTTCCAGCACTTCCACCACAAAGTTTCTCCTAATGTCTCTTCTTCTTCTTCTTCTTCTTCTTTCGGCTGCTCCCGTTTAGGGGATCATCCATTTCCATTTCTTCCGGAGCTCTGCATCTTCCTCCTTCAAACCAACCACCTATATATTCTCTCTCACCACGTCCATAAACCTGTTCTTTGTCCTTCTTCTTCTTCTCCTCTTTCCTGGCAGCTCCATCTTCAACATCCTTATCCCGATATACTCCTCGTTTCATGTCCATGTCCAAACCAATGTAACCTTGCCAAAACATCCAACCTGAGCTGTCATTCTTATATACTCATTTCTAATCCTGTCCACAACTAATCCTGTCCTGTCCCTGCCTTCAGGAAAAGGAGGAGCATTAGATAATTGTCATAAATATAAATGTAAAAATTCTGTATCTGGAAAAAGATCTGCTCCTTCTTAAAGTCTCAGCTCTAAGAACTTTCCTCTCCAAGGCTCTAATTTTAGAACTGGAACTGGAGTCCATGAGCCATAACACATGAGCCATAACACTACTGCTCTAGTACACTTTGTTACACTGCCAACAACTTGGGCTGCTTTGTTCTATGAACACGGCGGCCCTCTGACGGATGAATGTACTATCTGTTGTACTGTCCGTTGTTGTCTGTCTGCTGTCTGCACTTGTTTGCCTTGTCTTGTGTCTTATGCTGTCTGATGTCGTCCTCTGTGTAGCACCAGGGTCCTGGAGGAACGTTATTTCGTTTCACTATGTACTGTGTATATGGTTAAAATGACAATAAAAACCTACTTGACTTGACCTGAAAGTTTACCTTACCTGTTCAGAAGCAACTGCTGTCTCTGTCTGTTTCTGTCCTCACAGCGTTTCACCACGTCCTGTTCCTCTTTCCTGAAAAAGGATTTAAAAATGAGAAATCAAAGAGCTGAATGCTGAGCACATGGAAGTTATCGCTCCATCACATTCCTCACCAGGAACTTACAGCTTGCAGCAGTGAAGAGATCAGACATGTCCGTCCGGCTCGGTGTGTTTTGCGCTGGAGTTGGAACAAATCAACAAGATTAAGCCACAAGTTAACATTGTGCAAACTTACTGCCAGAGATAAAAGGGCTTTTGGTGGTTATTTTGTGACTTCTCTAAAGATTTTGAAAGTTATCTGTGGGCTATCAGTGTCATCAAATCAGAAATCAGAGATTTACAATTATATTTCTTGCATTTCAGGCCATTCCAAAAAAAAAAAAGTTGGTAATTTAGGGCCAAAGCAGCATGAACTGCCACCTGGGGCAGCGGCGTTCTAGTGTCCCAGGATCAGAAGATCGTGAGATCGAATCCTTTACCAGTAGGTTAGCCTGAGGTACCCTTGATCAAAGTACCATCCCCATCACTGTTCCCCGAGAGCTTTAAATAGCTGCCCCCTGCTGACAGTGTGTGTACTTACAGTGACAAGAATAGTCACTTTCACTTTCAAAAGCAGTTTCTATGAAAGTCCGTCAGGAGCAAAGATGGGCAGAGAATCTGCATTTTGTCAACAAATGTATAAGAGAATGATTGAAAAGAAAGACACAAAGGGATCTGAAACCTCTACAGAGCACGATATCAATAAACTAAACTGAACAACCTTCATCACGGAACTTCTTTTTCTTCTTTCAGCTGCGCCTGTTTAGGAGTCTCCACAGTGTCTGTCTCCATGTCTTCCTGTCCTCTGCATCTCCCTCTTTTGCACCTGCATGTCCTCTCTCACGTCCATAAACCTCCTCTTTGTCCTCTTCTCCTCCATCCTCAGCATCCTTCTCCTGATATACTCCTCGTCTCTCCTCTTGACATGTCCAAACCAACACAGTCTCACTTCTCTCATTTTGTCTCCAAAATAGAGGGGTAGCAGTGGCCTAAGGTTTAGGTACTTGCCCACATGTTTGCTCATGGGTTCGAGTCCCGGACCAGTGGGTTACCCTGAGGTTCCCATCCCCATCACTGCTCCCCAGCTGGCGATCTATATCATCTGATAACTATACATATATATGATCTATCTATCTATACACGTGTGAGTTATTATAGTTGTTCCACAGCAGGGCAGCAGGGGCAGTGTTCACCTGTAGTTCAGGAGCAGCCAAAACACCATAGAAGAAAAAGAGATACAGCGCTAGATATTGTTTACATTTAGTATTTTGATGTAAAATATGAATGAAAACGGCCTCATCGGGGTTTAGAATTCACAAAAAAGTGATTTATCAGAATAAACAGTTTATTGTCAGTTTCCTTTAAATTAGCGGTTCAATTCCTGCGGATGGAGGAATCAGAGTCTCAAATTGACTTTTTACCCCCAAACCAGAAAAACAACACGGATTTACTGAGGTAACCGAAGCCTTCTCGCTTTTATTTACCCCTTTACCTGTTTTATTATCATTATTATTTAAACACCAAAAACTGGCTTGCCGAGGTGGGCGCGTGTCAATTTCTATCCTTGCTCCCTACGTAGTGCGCTAGTTAGGAATCGCAGTGCAGGTTGAACTGCGCAACACGTGGTATAAATAACCATTTGGGACACAGGCACGCGCTCTTTTTTCCATAGTGGGCTCGTTGAGTATTATTAGGGCGATGCAGTGAGTACGCATAAAAAGCACACTATCTAGGGGTTTGCCAATTGAGGCAGAGCCCAGGCAAGCGGTCAAGTAATTAGAAAGCGATATTGCGATGTTTTTTCCACCAGTTTTTCGATTATTTCTTTAAAAAGGGTCTTTCCCCCCACTAAAAGTCCTTTTATTAAACTTGAGTATCAAATTAACGAGTCAGACCACAATTCACAAGTTTTGTGCTAATTGTACACTATTATTATTAATAATAATGCATAAAACAGTCAATATTCGGGAGTGTAGGATATTATGTGAGGCTGTGTCTCTTCTACAGCTTTTCTACTGGATGTTTCTGTCGTTTCGCCAACTCTGATATGGTTCTTTTTCTCTACAGTGCGCTTGTATATTCTGATAAGAGACAGAATGTATTTAAATGGTTGTAAATTACTGTAAAGTCTTCGTTCCAAAACAGACTTGTGAGTCAGTTTAAGTGAAAGTGAAAATGACCAATCTTGTCATTGTGAGTAAACCAGCAGCCGCTTTTTTTCTTCTCAACTCCCTGATTTGTCCAACTGCAAACATGAGTTTGACCTGTTTCTCTTTCTTTTTACCCCCAGAAGAAGAATCACTTTCGCTTGTGAGTCGATGAAGGAAATTTAAGGTGGACTTCCTGAAGAGAAGCATCTTCCCAGGAAAAAATGGGGGAAAATATAATCGAGGAAAGTCCCCACCCAGATAAAAACTGTATTGACGGACACAATTCAGGAAAACTTGTGCGCTCAGAGAGTGAGAAGAGATGCCGGCGAGACTGTGTGAAAGCGTATAGCTGTTTGGACTGCGGCAAGAGTTTTAATCGTAGGACTCACCTCCAAGTTCACGAGCGCATTCACACGGGAGAGAAGCCCTTTCAGTGCTCGGCCTGCGGGAAGAGATTCTCAGACAAACGAAATCTCCAGAAACATCAGCACGTCCATGCCGAAGACAAACCGCATTACTGCACAGACTGTGGGATGAGCTTTGGCCTCCGGAGCAGCCTCCTTGTCCACCAGCGGGTTCACACCGGAGAGAAACCATTTCAGTGCTCGGCGTGTGGACGCAGTTACACCCTCCAGAGCAGTCTCCAGAGACACCGGCGCGTCCACACTGGGGAGAAGCGGTATTTCTGTTCGGCATGCGGCAAGAGCTTCACAGAGCACAGCTGTTTCCAAAAACACCAACGCATTCACACCGGAGACAAACCATACAGCTGCTCCTATTGCGACAAGCGTTTCCATCAGCTGGCTCACCTCCAGATCCACCACCGTGTTCACACCGGAGAGAAGCCGTATCCGTGCACTCAGTGCGGGAAGAGCTTCCTCCAGCAGAGCCACCTCAAATCCCACCGCCGACTCCACACCGGGGAGAAGCCGTACCGGTGCTCAGAATGCGGCAAGTCATTCAGAGAGAGCGGTGCCCTCAGGAAACACCAGCGGCTTCACACTGGAGAGAAGCCATATCACTGCTCCCAGTGCGGGAAGAGTTTCACCCAGAGCGGCGCCCTCACCAAACACCTGAGAACGCACAGCGGAGAGAAGAGAAAAGTTTTCCAGAGCACAAGAAGCTCTGAAAACTTCATGCAGGTGAGAAAGGGTGTCTCTTAAACACCACAGAAGCACAGCAAGGTCCTTCATCATCAAATGAACAACAGAGTGAAAGTATACATACCGTTATGTATACTGTTTGTCACCCAGTGAACCACAATGGAATACGTCCTTTGTATTTCATCCACGGCCAGCAGGGGGCAGCCATTTCCAGTGCCCGGGGAGCAGTGATGGGGATGGTACCTTGCTCAAGACTACATCAGTGAAACCTTTCAGATCCAGGCAATTGCTGCCGGTGGTGCTTTCTTTTGTGCAACGTTAACTGAGGCTGCAGAATATTTACCAAATATCATTATTACGATTGCTGTGACTTGTAATATATCAATGGCCAAATATCCTCCCTTTTTTTGGAATTAAAAAGACTTAAAGTGTAAATATTTGTTCACACATCACTCCTCCTTCCATACAAGTCATATATAGAAGCTACAAAACAATGTTTTTACATGCTTAGCCCCACCCCCATCCTTGCTGATGTTCTAAGAGGTGTTGCAGCCTCGTGCTTTAACATGAGCTGCATTAAAGAGATAATTTGAATCAGGTACAGTAACAAAATCTGCCTGTTTTGTTCTAGAAAATAGAGTAACCTTCTGTGAACTCTCTTTTCAGCTGTGATTGGTCAGAGACTAATTAATAATTTATAATAATGATGTAATAAATGAATACTGTGGCGAAAGCAACAACCTTTTGCTTGTCTACCTGCATCTAATTGATATTTTTCATTTCTTCTGTTTGTGTGAATCATCTGTAATTTTAAGTGTCATAAAGGTCAGCAGCCAAATGAGATGTATATATTTCTGCTGGAGAACCGGATGTGTGTTTTATTAAAAATTATTATAGACAATCACGAACAGGAATGTTAGCAAGGAAATGAAGACTGGGTAGTGCTGAACAAAGGAAATTTGAATTTATTTAAAACAAAATTTAGTTAATTAACTGCATTTCCCAGAAAATGACCCACTAATTTTGGAATAAAGAATGATTTTATGTGCGTGCACTTACACAGTAAGTTTACACATACCCAGAGCTAGCTGTGCTGCCAGATACCCTTCCGATGTTTAACATGTAAAAGTTAACGGTCTTAAATCGTGTGGCCTGAAAACGGTGTTTAATTACGATTGTGAGTAGAAGAACAGTGCCTGTAATGGCTACACTTGCCACTAGATGGAAGACTTTGGTGTCAGATCAAAATTAAAAGATTAATTGAAATTGCTTAGTTTTTAAAAAAAGACTGAATCCAGTGAGTTCAGATCTCAGTGGAGCCTTGTCCTCTTTCTTGATAAGCTTATCTTAATGTCACTCCAGCTTAGCTTTTGTCCTCAAAGGCAAAGTCAAATCATGGGTCACAGCTCAGGACTCAGGATTCTTCAATCTCAGCTCTTCTCCCAGACCATCAGAACTGCTGAGACCCTCATGCCTTCAAACCATATTCAACAAGCACTTCAGGAATTTCGTATGCTGCCTGGTGGAGTTTTAAGGTGAAGATTACTACAAGGATCATCACTGATTCTTTGATTGTTTGTGTTGGTGATGGACAGGCTGACAGAAAAGGTTAGACAGGAGTCCCTGTGGACAATGATGTTTGCAGATGATCGATAGTAAGAGTACGGAGCAGCTTGAGCAGAACCTGGAGAGATGGAGATCTGCTGTAGAGAGGAGAGAAATGAAAGTCAGTAGGACTGAGACAGATTACATGAGTGAGGACTGAAGAAGTCAGAATGAAAGTGAGGACAGAGAAGTGGTTAGGACACGGAGTAGAGGTGGTGTGTGGGTACAATATCCTTGTGTATTATAGTGAGACCGGCTGTTATAGGGGTTGGAGACGGTAGCGGGACTGCCTATGTTATGCAGGTTGTATTAATTTGTTGTATTTTTATTGTGCTTTATAAATAAAGCTTTTATTTAAAATACTGCACAATGTGTACAGATCTCGTACGAATTTCAAGGTTGAGTGGGTGGACACTGTCGTAGCTGTGTCAGAGTGACGTGGACAAACCACATGTCTGTCTTAAGCAGCAAGGAGTCCTGTAAAGTCACCATGGACAACACCAACCCCTCCTTTATAAAAGTCTTGATTAAACAAAAAGGAGAAGCTGACATTTCAACAGAAATATCTGATTCAATCTTAAGAGCTGCTGTTGCAACACTTTGCACTTTTCAAAAAGAGAAGCGAGCAAAGACATTATTCATAGACAGAGACTTGGTTACTCACTGCAAAATGGTATTAACAACACATGTCCCTCAGTTGCTTCATCCTGAACTTCCTTTCCAGAGGCTTCAAAAACAAGAATACACAGAGTCACCCTGAGAGTACGGCTTGGAGTACAGCTGGGGATCACTGTTGAGACCAGGATGGAGACCAGCACCGAGATACCAATGTATTCCTGTGCAGCAGACAGTAGGGCTCACTTGGATAACAGCTGGAGTGTATATGAAGAAATGAAAGGAACGTGTACAAGGCCTCCACTTCCACTACCGAATCAGGGAGCACTGCCACCAGGTGCATCTTCATGCCTCTCTTTTTTGCAGACGTCATCCATCCATCACGGTTTGGTGACATATCCAGACATATCCAGCACCTGAGGAGCAGTGATGGGGAAGGTACCTTGATCAAAGGAACATCAGGGGAACCTACTAGTCTGAGATTCAAACCCATGACCTTCTGAACCTGGGGTCCCTAAACACTAGACCTCTGCTGCTCTTTATTATTTGAAGTATTATTTTGCTAGTGGATGGTCCTCTGGTTCTTCAGTTTGGGAACAATTGTGCAATTATTCTCTTCATCTCCTCCTGTTCCAGAAGAAGGAAACGCTGGGAGAAGGTTGTACAGACTGGCTGTTGTGTGTCTGGGGCTGCTGTGTGTTCTCCTGTTAATTTCCATCACACTGTTGTGGTTCAACAGAGACCAGTTACAGACATCTTACACCAACCTGACGACAGACAGGGACATCCTTCTACAGAAGCTTTCCTATTTGGGTAAGCAATCTATTAGGGGGAAGAGAAGAACTAAAAAGTGAAATGATCAAACGAATGTGTCCATAAATAACACATCAACTGATTTGATTTGATCAAATATGAACCTTTTTTTTAATCGTTTAATTGTTTTTTGATCGAGGGGAAACATTCACACTCCATGAGCGAACTCTCAGAAGACACTGGCTCTGGCTCTCTGAGTTTGCAGTATAGTCTTGCATCCTTTTTTTCCAAACACCTTAAAATATTGTGATTTTCTTTTTTCTTTAATGATTTTCTATGATTTTTTTATATTAACCAAAAATGAACTAAATCTATGAATTTATACATTTTCTAAAATTAAATTAAATTCAGAATCAGGGACTATGTATGAAACCTTCAAAAATGTTTTTGTGTACGTGTATCTTATTTACAACCAGAGGTCCTCTAAAGGTCAAAGGTGAGAAACATGTAGGTAAACTGAAAAAGTCTGGTGTTTATCATCTTTATTTAAGGTGGCGTGATTCTTTAAAGCTGCTTTGTGACAACGACAGTAGAGTGCTACCAACTACAGACACAAACGGAATCTTTTACTGGAACTGATGCTTTACTGGAAGTTTTCTCTTTATTGATTAATTATGAAATGCACTTTCTCTTTCTTTCCTTCTTTGTTTCCAGTTTCGACCAGAGGGGTCGAGAGCATGGGATCCTCTTTCGGGTCTTGGTTCCTCCTAAGGTTTTTTCCTCCTGTTCTTGGCTAGTTCTGCCTCTGTCACCCTCGGCTTACCCAGTTGGGGCTCGGACTCGATTTCTGTAAAGCTGCTTTGTGACAACAACAGTTGTAAAAAGTGCTATATAAATAAAGTTGACTTGACTTCTCCATCTGCTTCTGTTAGGTGTCTCTGCAGCAGATTATCCATCTCCATGTCTTCCTGTCCTCTCTCACCATGTCCATAAACCTCCTCTTTGTCCTTCCTGTTCTCCTCTTGAGCGTCATCTTCAACACCCTTCTCCTGACATACTCCTTGTCTCTCCTCTGGACATGTCCAAACCAACACAGTCTTCACTTCTCCGACTCCAAATCTGTCCAACCAGAGCCGTCCCCTCTAATATACTTGTTCCTAATCTTATCCATCTTTGTCCCTCCTGACACAAATATCAGTATCTTTAGCTCTGACACCTCCAGCTCTGTCTGTCTTGTCTGTTGTAAAGACGTTTGGAGGACTGTGCTGGTATTAATTGTGATGTTAATGGTGTTTGACATTGTAATTGACTCCAGAGATGGTAATCCAGCAGGAATGGAGGATTTTCAACTCCAGCCTTTACTACATCTCTGCTGAGAAGAAGAGCTGGACTGAGAGCAGGCAGGACTGTAGAGAGAGAGCAGCTGAGCTGGTGATCATCAGCAGTTTGGAGGAACAGGTAAAGTCAGCCACTGTGTTCAGAAAATAAAATAACATTGAATTTGTTGCCTCCTGGTGAGCAGGTTGTAGGTTTGAGTCTGAGAGTTAGGGTTAAGGTTAACTCTAGGGTCAACTTTCTTTGACCAGTTCCTTTCTTTAAGTCGTCTTCAGGAACACTTCTTCAGGCTTCTTGAAGGATGTCCCAAAGTTCTTCTTTAGATGTCACTGTCTTTTGTTCTCCGTTCTCTGTGGAGATTATATCACACTGCTTCTGAAACTGCTCAGGTACAGAGACTGTACTGAAAAAGAGAGACAAAAACGCTGTCCTTCAGGAAGATTTGGAGAACTACTCAGGTACAGAGACTGTACTGAAAACGAGAGACAAAAACACTGTCCTTCAGGAAGATCTGGAGAACTGTTCCTAAACAACACATTAAAAATGTGAAAAAAAAAGAATGTCTGGAATTTTGGAAGTGAAATATAAAGAAATGAGGGTCTCAAGACTTCACAATGTTGCATAAATACAGTATTTCACCTTCACAGAACTTTGTGGATTCTTTGACGACATGTAAAGACGCTGCGGTTTTTATTGGCCTTACTGACAGCGAAACAGAGGGGGACTGGAAATGGGTGGATGGCTCAGACCTAAC
>CM029379.1:13935650-14053150 GCA_017165825.1 Hepsetus odoe | reverse complement strand
TTTATTATATGCACTCACACCAAAGGCAAATTTCTGATGCTGTTTGACTTTTCATGGACAGATTTGTGTTGAATGAAGCGGCCAGTCGTCCTGTGCCATCCTCTCCACAAGGGGGCGCTGTGGCAGGAGGAGCGACAGCAGGACAGAGTCTCCCTCAGCCTCCTCCTGGGATGAGCCTGTATGCTGCCAAGAGAGTCATCGGGGAGGCACAGTGGAGCCCTGAGCAGCTGGAGCAGGTGAGGGGTTGAGTGTCATCCCCGTTTGGGACGACTCGTCCATCGCTCTTAATCACTGACCCCTCGCTAGTCTAGTTTTAGAGAAACTCACTCGTTTTCTGAGCCACGTGTCCTGATTAAGGTCCAGGTCTATCCTAGCTCTCTCAGGGTGAAAGGCAGGGACACTCTGGACAAATTTCTGTCCATCACAGGACAGAGACACACACACACACAGATAGGAGACAATTTAGCATCTCCAATCCACCTGCAGGTCTTTGGACGGTGGAAGGAAACCGGAGCTCCCACAGGAAACACACACACATACGGGGACAAAATGTCCACTCCACACAGGAAAGACCTGGATCGCCTGGCATGAAAATCAAACCCAGGACCTTCTTACTGTGGACAGCGTAGACAGCGCCACCAAATACGCTGAAATTTATGCCATAATTTTTTAAGAGTGTTTGTTTGGATGCCAGAGATTTTTAACATCGGTGCCCAATTTTTGCCAGATTTTATCAAAGGACCACAGTTACCATGGCAACAGTATGATCCCATTCATAAATCAAAATGTTGAATATGTTAGTGAATATTTTTGCTGCCAAATGCTTTTCATTTCACAAATCTGCACTCAGGACTGTTTCAGGACATGGCAATGAGAGAGAAGTGAATGAATAAATGCGGTTGGTTCTTTGTTGTTTCCATTCATTTTCAGAGAGATCCATAATTTTTTGCAGGACACTTTATTTTAAAAAGTCAAATTGTTTGAAGGAAAGAAATTAGATTGAAACAAATAAATGTGTTCGCTATTGCAAGAAATATTTGCGCATTTTCGCTCAAACTTGGTTTTGATGATGAATCAGGTCTTTAGTGCATGAAGAGCTGGTGACTTTCTTATGATCCCTTAAATCTTGTAAAAGGTATAATTTGATTGGTCGAAAAGGAAAAGTATAATAATTAAACAATTATTTAAGAATAGACTGGATTACAGCTTCCTCCTTATTTAAAAAAAGTTGTCTCTCTAAAAGTAAAGAGAGAGTAAAGTTTGCTCTTGTTCTGAGTTTGAACTGTTTGTAATCATCATGAACGGGTTCTCTCTGCAGTGTAAGTTGGGGATTGTGAAGTTCATTGAGGCTCAGCAGGTTCCTGAAGTGGAAACGGTCGTCCACCTGGTCATTGCCTCCAGTGACACCAGACACAGCGTTGCCACGGCAGCTGACCTGGAGCTGAAAAGCAAGCAGAGGTAGAGCTACTAACTCTCTACACTTTTACTATATACGTTATATTCTACATAAACTGTCTCTATATACACCTATATACTTTATAAACTGTACTATATATACTGTATACTATATAAACTACTATATACACTGTATACTATATTAACTGTACCATATACACTGTGTATAATAGCGTATAGTACAGTTTATATAGTAGCGTATATAATACAGTGTATAAACTACTATAGAGTATATACTATATAAACTACTTTATACACTACTATACTCTATAAACTGTACTATATACACTGTATACTATCTAAACTGTACCATGTACACTACTATATAGACTATACTATAGAGTCTATATACTATATAAACTGTACTTAATACACTGTACACTATATAAACTGTCTATATAAACTTTACAGCATCGTCGACTGGAACAATCCGCTCATAATCAACAAGATGTTCAGAGTTTACCTGGGGGACATCCCTCTCAAAACAAAGGTGAGTTCTTGATGAGGTGCATGAGGTTAAAGTTCACGGCTGTGGTTTCATGATGGGGGACGGCGATTTATTTATTTTTATTTTTGTGCTTCTCAGACTTAAATGTAAAGCACTTTCCTTGATTTTGGCAAAAATCACTCAATTTTAATTTAAATTGGGGCCTTTCTAAAAAACAAAAATGGGACACGCTGCCCCTCTGTACCACAGGGAAGACCGATTTGCCATTTTGCCTCTCAGTCCTAGAAAGCACCGGGACACTTTACCCGTCTAGCCCAGTGAGGACTGGGAAAGATCATGCTGTTATAAAATGTGCTCCGATTGGATAAGGATGTTGTTTATTTCTTTTAAATTTGACTTTTTTTTCGAACAGGGTGCTGCGGTGAAGCGGGAGCTGAAGCACGAACCGGTGAGCACCAGAGTGAAGCTGAAGATCCTGCCTCACCTTCTCCGCTCCAGACTTGCTGCTGAGTGTTTCCCAGCAAATATCCAGGTGATGTTTCACTCCTGCATGTCCTCTTTCACCACGTCCATAAACCTCCACTTTGTCCTTCCTCTTCTGCTCTTTCCTGGCAGCTCCATCTTCAACATTCTTCTCCTCATATACTCTTCGTCTCTCCTTTGGACATGTCCAAACCAACAGTCTCACTTCTCTCACTTTGTCTCCAAACCATCCAACCTGAGCTATCCCTCTAACATACTCATCCCTAATCCTGTCCATCCTCACAAATCTCAGCATCTTTAACTCTGACACTTCCAGCTCCGCCTCCTGTCTTTTCTTCACCGTCTGCAACCCGTATAACATAGCTGGTCTCACTACCGTCTCCACCCTGTAGAAAATAGCTGGTCTCACTACCGTCTCCAACCTGTATAACATATCTGGTCTCACTATGGTTTCCAATGCATATAGCATAGCTCATCTCACTACAGTCCTGTAAACCTTTCCTTTCTCTCTTGCTGGTCCACGTCTGTCACAGATCACTATTGTCACTCTTCTCCGCCCATTCCAACTTGCCTGCACTCTCTTCTTCTCTCTTCCACACTCGCCATTACTCAGAACTGGGAGCAGATCCGCCATCAATCTGTAGGGACATCTGTACATCCTACATTCTGTTGGTCAGAGAGTAGCCCTGATTGAAAACCAGGTGGTGCTGTTTTCTGGATCATCTGAAGGGGTTTCACTCTGCAGATCTGCTGCAGAAGATTGCAGTAATAAAGGAGTTAGAACCATGTCCTACAGCAGGAGACAGCCTGAATTTTCTAATGTTCTAAAGAGAAAAGGGCAGCAGTGGCCTAGTGGTTAGGGAGTTGCCCCCGCATCTGAAGTTTGTGGGTTCGATTCCCTCACCAGTAGGTTGCCCTGAGGTACCCTTGAGCAAGGTACCGTCCCCGTCACTGCTCCCCGGGCGCTTTCAATAGCTGCCCACTGCTGCATGGTGTTTGAGTGCATGGGTTAAATGCAGAGGTCCAATTTCGTTGTGGTTCACTGTGTGCTGTGCTGTGACAAGGGTTGTCGCTTTCACTTTCACTTTCAAAAGCCATAGACAGATTTCTCAAAATCATTAAACAGGGAGGCGCTTCTTGTATTAATACTGTGATTTAAATGGTTAAATTTTAGATATTTTTCTCTGTTTCAGGTCGTCTACGATGGGCTGTTTGGAGCAAACACCAACAACAAGCTCCTGTCTCTCACTCTTCAGTTTGTGCACCACATCTGTGTTGTGTGAGTGTCGGTTTACAGCGTCCCGCCATTAACGAAGCTCAGATTAACCATCCAGACTGACAATTTTTCAGCTTTTTCTTTAAACTTTAAATACTGAAATATATAAACTTTATAAATAATATATTGAAGAGCCCATATCCTGACATTTCTGGAATGGGGAAAAAAGGCTTGAAGTGTAAAAATTGTTAAAGTTTAACAGACAGATACAGACACACAGATGAATAGACAGATACAGACACATAGATAGATGGGCAGACAGACAGATAGATAGACACACAGATGGATAGTTAGACAGAGATGGACACAGATGGATAGATAGACAGACAGTCAGATATACGCATAAATATTAAATATTGTAAATATTGCATATTAAAGACTGAGATCAGTATCACGATATTGATCAACTGATGAAATATCGTACAGTCCTACGTTGTGGTTGAAATATTGGCTTTTTTCTTGTTAAAGTTTTGTAAATATATAATTGTGCAGTAAAGGTTGCTGTAGTTTCCACAAAGAAACAAACTGTTTTTATTTTGAATATTTTCTGTTGTAATTTTTTTCTTATTCAGCTGTCCCGATTCCAACAAACCGCTTGGTCTGATGCTGCTGAATGGCCTCACCAAGCTCATCAATGAGTACAAGGAGGTGAGAACACAGTCTTCAGTTTTAGTGACTTATTTTACCTTCATGCCTTTGACGAGGCAGAAACGAGTGGATGTTGGCAAAAAGAGTTAATGGTAAAAATTATGGTTTTATTCTGCAGGATCCCAAGTTATTGTGTGTGGCCTACTCAGCTGTTGGAAAGCTCTCCAGGTGGGTCATTTGAATGGTTTCTTCATTTATTTTTTATGGCTTATAATTCTAAACCTGGGATTCACTTCCATTACAATATATGTGGATTTTTGGAGCAACAATAGCAATAAAAATCAGACGTTTCTACTCGATTAAGTTATTTCACCTTTAAGTTGGCACTTAGTTTAGGGATTTCACAGAGAAACGTGTGTTTGTGTCCGTTAAACGTCTGATCATCTTAATGGCCACCATGTAGGTCACAGAGCACCTGTAATGACTCAACCTGCCACCAGACTTTACAGTAATTTACAACAGTTTAAAAACACTCTTAACATTTACATTACATTTACGGCATTTAGCAGACGCTATTATCCAGAGCGACTTACATGTCCTAATTACAGGGACAGTCCCCCCAGAGCAACTCAGGGTTAAGGGTCTTGCTCAGGGACCCAGTGGTGGTAGTGCTGGAGGTGGGATTCGAACCTGGGACCACTTGAGCCATTGGTCCATTGGCAAGTATCCTACCACTAGACCACCACCACCAATGAACAGAAATTATTACAAACCACAAAAAACCCTAGTTTAATGAAAAGCAATTGTTTTTTTACGCTTTTATATTGAAACTGCGCTGAAAGACAGGAAATTTCTCATTTCTAATTAACTGCACAATGAATAATCATCAAATCATCCAAAGAATGCAAAGCTTCTGCATGGTAAGTCTAGTCTCAGTTGCATTTAGAAAGCCTTAAATGACCTTTTGGCCAAAATCTAAAAATAAATAAAAGCAATTTCAAATTGAAATACAGGAAATCACAATTCATATTTTTCGTTCCTAAGTTGTTCCTGATGCATGTTTATTCACTCCCCTTGATTTTATTGCTAACAGCCGAATGCCGCAGCTCTTCACTAAAGACATCGCTCTGGTCCAGCAGTTCTTTGAGTCCATGTGTAAGGTGGGTCTTTTTCTTCCTTTCTTTAACCCCCCCCCCCCCCCGGAGCTGGATATGTCTGTCCCCTGCTGGACTGTGTGTGTGTGTGTGTGTTAAATACAGAGGGTATGTTCACTGTTCTCAATGACAAATAGTCCCTTTCATTTTCACTTACTGGTTGACCCGGCTTGGATGTCCACATAATGCCTGGAATAATAATAAATAATAACTAGTAATTAAAAGTAATTTTTTTTATGATGTAGCCCATGTTCTGAAGCTGAGACCTGTCCTGAGTTAAGATGGAGATGGTGCAATATTCAACCCAATTTCCTGATATGATATTTTGGGAATTAAGTCTGGCATGAAGACAAATTCTCACATAATGAAGATCAGAAACAAAAAAACTGAATATAAATGTATTGTTTGGTGCTGATGAAAGGCCGAGATGATCAGTAAGACATGATCTGAATTCTGATTCGGACTCATTTAAATAAAGTAAATGAATGTCCGTGTCTAAATATCCAGTTGACGGAGGATGCAGCATCAGCTGTGAGATGGATGTAAAGCTGAATAGAAGTCATTCCACTTTGTGTTGAGCAGGAGGAAGCCGATGTCCGGCTGGCCATTCAGGAGGCTCTGTCAATGATGGTGGGCGCGTATGTGAACCTGCAGGGGGCGCTGCTCAACCTCATGGAGGCCCTGGTGGCGGCTTACATCGGGAAGGTGAGCTGGCGCTTAATTTGGATTCAGACTCTGAGATCATTTCCATAAAGCATCATTTCAAATCAGGACAATTTGGGGAAAGATTTACAGTTTTAACCGATATTTGCATAAAAATGTACCTGCAATTTAAACACAAGGTTAAAGTTTAATTTTAGATTAAGGTTAGGATTTTATTATTAATCTCATTGAATTCATCAGTTGTGGTTAACTTGGGATATCATTAAAATGATTTAACTCAAAATTTAAAAGAGGTGAATTGTTTGATTTTTAGGTTTTTTTTTTGGGGTGGGGTGGGTTGGGGTGGGACAATATTCTACATATGTTCTTGCTGCATTGGGTTTAATTTATTTATTTGTTAAACTGAATAGAATCATTTGTTTTTGAAAATCTTTTTTATTTTATTCTGTGATTTTCACTTTTACATTTTACTTGCTGTTCCTTTAATTAAATGGGGCTGTGATTTTAAGTTTTAGAAGGATTTATGATATTCAAACAGGTTATTAATCACAGTATTATTGTCACTTTTGGACATATAATTAATTGAATAAATATTAAAAATATGTATTTTTCCTGCATTTAATGCACTGAATTTCTGAGGGTTTACTGTCATTAAAAGGGACTTTAATTCCGAATACATTTTAATTTTAATTGAGTTGGTAAAAATGCTGCCTAAAATAGTGCTTTCAAAATAAAAGCCTTTTTAAAGCCTGTTCAGTGGCTGTGATGCTGTATTTTCTCCACAGCCTGAAGTGCAGGTTCGACAGGTGGCCATGAAGTTCGCCAGCACAGTGTTCGCACCTGATCACGTACAGTCCAGATACCTGCTACTGCTCGCAGCCGGGGACCCGTAAGTCTCTTCTTTTTCTGCTGCTGGTCTTCACGCCCTCCTGTCCTCTTTCATGCATGTCCTCTCTCACCACGTCCATAAACCTCCTCCTTGTCCTTTCTCTCCTCCTCTTGAGCTCCATCCTCAATATCCACCCCTTGATATGCTCCTCGTCTCTCCTCTGGATAACCAGCGCAATCTCACTCTCCACACCGTCCAAGCTGAGCTGTCCCTCTAATGTATTTTTCCTTAATCCTGTCTGTCCTCGTCCCTCCCGAAACACTAATCTCGGCATCTTTAACTCTGACCACCTTACCTCCAGCTTCACCGTCTCTTTAAATCTTTTGAAAAAATATTTTGCAGAGTACAGTGTGTGTGTGTGTGTGTGTTTGTGCAGTCGTGAGGAGGTGTCTGGAGAGGCCAGACGTGCTCTCAGATCTCTCTCTTCCAAAATGTCAGAAAAAGAGGGGTCCAAGCCCATGCCGTCCTTTCCCGAGATGGTCCGCTATATCCAGGAGAAGGTACAGAACGGATCTTCTTCTGCATGTGTTTTGCTTCAAATCTGCACTTAATTCAGTTGTTAATACTCTGTTCATATTCAGAGTCTCACTCTCTCACACACACACACACACACACACACACACACACACACAGCCTTCTTTTAACCCCAAAACAACTGCTGTGTTACAACAACAATGGACCTATGGCTCAAGAATCCCACCTCCAGCACTACCACCACTGGGTCCCTGGGCAAGACCCTTAACCCTGAATTGCTCCAGGGGGACTGTCCCTGTAATTAGGACATGGAAGTCACTCTGGATAAGAGTGTCTGCTAAATGCTGCAAATGTAAATAAATCGTGTGGGTTTTGGCCTGAAAACGTTTTAGAAGGAACACTGAATGATCAGAAGCCAGAAAAACTCTGCTCTGAATACTAAACACGTTTCACCAAAAAACGCTTGTTTGTGTCCGTTAAACATCTGTTTATCCTCCATCTGATCATTTTAATGGCCACCATGTAGCTCACAGAGCGCCTGTAATGACACAACCTGCCACCAGAGGGTTTATAGTAATTTACAACCATTTAAAAACATTCAGTCTTTTATCAGAATACAAGCGCACTGTAGAGGAAGAATGGAGAAACAACAAACGTCTAGAAGGAAAAAGTGCAAGAAGAGCACTGAGTCAGCACTAACGTGCAGAACTTTTCAGAATGTTTACGACAGTGAAGAACTGAAATTATGTTTAGAAACACGGTAGTGTTAGCTTGGGATCTTAAATGCTAAAGTGGTTTAAACTGAATTTCTATCAAATGTTGGTCCTTTAACATTTTCAGGCCAAAACACACATCATTTCAGGGGATTGAGGTCTGAATTTGGGGTTAAATAAAGGTGTGTGTTTGTGTAATTATTGTTGCTTAACGACACTAAAGTGCGCTGGTTGAGTTTTTTTGGCTTTTTTTTTTATTGTTAAATATTAAAAATTCACATATTTGAAGGCTGACAGCCTCGTAAAACTTTGTAAAAGGCTTGTAAAAGCAGTTGAGCTTTGAGTTAAACACTCTGCGTTGCTCTGGATACTTTTTAACTTCTGAATTAAGTGTCAGTTTGAGGCAAATTAACTTTTGTAACTTCTTTAAGGCTGCTGAAAGAATGAAGAGTCCAAACAAATACATCAGCGGCACCTCGACCCTTCCTTTCAACCCAGCAACCTTTGAGGAGGTGAGGAAGATTTTATCCTCTTCTACAGGTCTTTCCATCCTGTTAATACAGATTATTTCTGTTAATGCAAATAATGATTAGTGTAAATACAGATTATTGCTGTCTATTTGAGTTTTTACTCTAATACACAAATTTCTTCTTTGTTATAGTTTAATACACAGTTAATTACTGTTTAATACACAATTACCACTGTAATGTCTCCCTTTTTTTACTTGAACTTTATTTGGCCACCTAAACTGGTTTGATGTGTTGATGGACTGTTTGTGTGTGTGTGTGTTTTTATTCTATTTATTTATTTGTTTTTTCTGATTTACATATGTTTTAAAATTTTAGATTGTTCTGTACCTCCGGATGTGTTTGGCTCATAGTGCTGGAGCCACACCCACTTCACTGAGTTTGATTGACATGCAGGACGACGCCCCCCTCATCGGGCGATATGTGCAGTTGCTGCTGGCCAACGAGGCTCCTCCCATTTGCCCCGCCCCCAAATTCAGCGAGGCGAGTCCGGTTCAGGTCTACATGGATCTGCTGCAGCAGCTGCTCTCAGCCGTCGGAGGTGAACAAACGTAATGTTTTCAGTCCTTTGTCCATCCGGGTGAAATAAAACTCCAAACTACGAGAAATACTCTAGATACGTGACCATTTTATCTGAAAATCCAGTTTAAACGAAAAAGGGATCAGAAAAATATGAATTGGTGTCTCCAGTAAATCCAGATAAACTCTAATCCAGGTGTTTTTAAGAAAAACAGATCCCATCAGTGATGTTGATCCCTGATGATCACAATACGAAAGAAAAGAATATCAGGCTGTAATTTATCCCAATAAACATCAGTATCATTTTATCGTCCAACTCAACGATAAAAAGGCTCAACTCCTTCTGATTACAGGAGAAATGTGAAGTATAAAAGAGGCAGAGTTTTAAAATATGGTGAAAAATGTTTAAAAAGTGCTTTTAAAAATTCAAGGAAAAAAATAAACAAGAAAAAAAATGCAAAAAAAAAATCACAAGAAACAGCATTTAATTGAAAGTTTTTTTGTCAAAGTGGTATTTAAAATTAATTCATGGTGCTAAAAGTGCACCTTATAAACACAGTCCAGCCCTCCATCCATCCATCTGTGAATCCCATCCGCCTGTCTTTCCATTTATCCATCTCTCCCAACCCTAAAAGTCTTTTGGAAGTTTACAGTTTTCTCTCGGCAGGTGTTCCTGTAATGTACTGTCTTTTGGAGGTTGTATCCATCTGTCCTCTGAAACTGGCTCCCAGCTTTACCCACAAAATCGACTGGATCAAAGTAAGAGTTTCTTACTTTTCAGCTGAAACACAAAAATCCAAAATTTTAGACTGTGTTCACTCTGATTCCATCAGTGTGCAATAATGTCTCCCAGTCTGCAGGTTTATTATGTCCAATGACTTTTGGCAAAGAGTAAATAATGGATCTGGAAACATAAAGCTGTTTAGCATTTTTTTTCTCCAGAGTAACAACTTTAAATATAAAGAACTGAGTATATAGTGTATATAAAACAGTTTATATAGTATATAGTGTATATAGAGACAATTTATATAGTGAATATAAAACAGTTTATATAGTGTATATAGACAGTTTATATAAAAAATAGTGTATATAGAGACAGTTTTTTATAGTATATAGTAGTTTAAATAGTATATTGTACAGTTTATAGAATATAGTGTGTGTATATAGCACAGTTTACATAGTGTATATAGACAGTTTATATAGTACATAGTGTATATAGAGACAGTTTATAGTGTTTATATAGAGAAAGTTTATATTGTATATAGAGACAGTTTATATAGCAGACATTGTATATAGTACAGTTTAAATGGTATATAGTATATAGATTATGTAGTACAGGGGTGTCCAAACTTTTTTGACCTAGGGCCATATGCGGTAAAATACACAAACACTCGAGGTGAAGTATGAATTGCCTCAAATGGTTTATTTAAGTAAACTAAATCACTTAGCCTACAACACTGCTTTTCATCAATGGGATTTTTTTTTTTTTTGCTTGTCATGCAAATAAGTTTGGATTGTTAACAGATTTTCCCACCGTGTCTGAAATTTACTACACTCACTTGCTATCTTGCGTTTCTTTGCTGTTGTCATTTTCAGTGCTCTGTGGCAAAATTTTTCTTTCCTAAACTTTGTTTTGTAGAGGGACTGCCTTGATCAGCTCAGTAGAACCAAGAAATGTAATACTGCCAGGTTTCATGTGTGGGCCATATTCTGGTATATTTTTTAAAATTGCCCGGCGGGCCATCGTTTGGACACCCCTGATGTAGTATATAGTGTATATAGAGACAATTTATATGTGCTTACTGGTGGATCTGTGCAGTTACAAGCAGTTTCCTTTGGGATCTGTAAAATTTTTCTGATTCTGATTGATTGATTAATTGATTGTGTGTGTGTGATCAGGGACTGATGAACACTAATAAAGAAGACATGCGGGAGTTGGCAGCTCAGCTCTATGCCGTCGTTGTCTCCACCATGTCTGGCAATGAGCTGAAAGCAGCCGTTCAGAACCTGATCAAGATCACGAAAGACACTCACGTACGTCTCACTGACTCACCACTGGCATTTTGTTGTTTTACAAAACACTTTACTTTACAAACACTTTGCTGTGAAACTACTGCAGAAGTAGTGAGGATGACAGCTAGAAAGGTACTTGGTGTGACATCTGGAAGGAAGGAGGAGGAGGAGGAAACCTGGTGGTGGAACCCAGAGGTCCAGGAGTGTATCCAGAAGAAGAGGCAGGTGAAGAAGAAGTGGGACAGTCAGAGAGATGAAAAAAGTAGACAGGAGTGCAAAGAGATGAAGCACAGGGTGAAAAAAGCAATGGTGAAGGCTAAAGATAAAGTGTTTGGTGAATTCTGTGAGAGGTTGGACAGTAAGGAGGGAGAAAAGGACCTTTACTAATTGGCTAGACAGAGAGAGCTGGTAAAGATGTGCAGCAGGTCAGAAAGATAAAGGATAGAAATGGAAATGTACTTACAGGTGAACAGAGCGTGTTGAGCAGATGGAAGCAGAACTTTGAGCAGCTGAAGAATGAAGAGAATGAGAGAGAGAGAGAAGATTGGGTGATGTGAGGATCGTGAACCAGGAAGTGCAGCAAATAATGGATGGAAGTTAGAGCAGCGATTAAGAGGATGAAGAATGGTTGTTGTTTCAGAAGACATACCTGTGGAAGCATGGAGACGTTTAGGGGAGATGGCAGTTGAGTTTCTGACCAGCCTGTTTAACACAATCTTGGAAAGTGAGAGGATGCCTGAGGAGTGGAGAAGTGTACTGGTACCGATTTTCAAGAATAAGGGTGATGCACAGAGCTGTCTTTGTGGATTTGGAGAAAGCATATGACAGGATGTCTAGAGAGGAGTTGTGGTTTGGTATGAGGATATCAAGTGTAACAGAAGTATGTGAGAGTAGTTCAGGATATGTATGAGGGCAGTGAGGTAGTGGTGAGATCTGCAGTAGGAGTGACAGATGCATTTAAATTAATGGTGGGATCACATCAAGGATTTCTCACCACATTCATAAAATATTGTCAGCCCTGCTGTATATTGTTTATAGAGAGGTGAGGGAATCAACATGACGTGGACAATTCAGTTTTAATTCCAGTTTATTCACAAATAATATAATAATAATAATAATAATAATAATCCTTTATTTATAATCCCACGAATGGGAAATTGGCTCTCTGCATTTCACCCATACACACATGTGCAGCAGTGGGCTGCTATTGAAAGCGCCCGGGGAGCAGTGATGGGGATGGCACCTTGCTCAAATATCAACAGTTTTAGGCACTTTGTTAATCTTATTCTTCCTGCTGTTTGTGCAGATTAAAAAAAAAAAGCAAAGTTTAAAATCTTCTTCTTTTTTTTTTTTTCTTTTTTTTTTAATTAGACCTGAGACCTAACATGATGGTATTTTGGCTCTGGAAATTTATATTATCTATGAAATTCAGTCTAAACTCAAAGAGAGTTTCATTCTAACCAGCTTTAAAGTAAATTTTCACTACCACCACCGTTATTCTTCAGCACAGCCTCAACTCTCTTAGACCAGCTCCTTTCCTTAAGTCTTCAGGAACACGTCTCCAGGCTTCTTGAAGGACTTTTTTTTTTCTTTTTTTTTGTTTAGAGTCCTGAGACTCAGCATGGTGCTATTTTGGCTCTCGGCTACATGGTGGGCAGGTACATGAGCCGGAGGCAGGGCGTAAACACAGGCGATGCCCTTCAGGCCACACCCAGGGAGGATGAGGAGCTGATCACCATGGCAACCAGGACAATTGGTATTTCGTTTCAGTGGCATTTAGTCTCATGTTTTCTTTTGGAAATCCAGTGTTTTAATTCTGAATGTCTACCCTTTTTTATCTTTTGCTCAGTTATGAATGAGTGCAGCAAAAGGAAGTAGCCTCTGAGAAACACAGGAATGTAAAGCATTATTATTATTGTCTCTGCAGGGTCCTTTCTGGACAGCGTGTCCCCGCTGCTGACAATCGCTGCAGTGACGGCTCTGGGAGAGATCGGCCGTAAAGGTGAGATGCTGATACCCTCGGACGGAGACGGTCTCACTAAACTCAGCCTGGTGGACAACTTGCTCGCCAGGATCCCTTCCGGCAAAGAGACGGGGAAGGTAACATGACGTTGATGTTTATGGACAAAGGGTGACGTTGTCGTTTATGGACTGAGGGTGATGCTGATGTTTATGGACTGAGGGTGACGTTGTCGTTTATGGACTGAGGGTGACGTTGTCGTTTATGGAGGTGTGTTTTGTTTTCAGATGAAGGAGCGAGTGATCCAGACTCTGGGGTTCCTGCCGGTAGGAGACGCTGAGTTTCCTCATCAGAAAAAACTCCTGCAGGGACTTATGGACTCAGTGGAGGTAAAACATCTATCTGTCCTTCCGTCCGCCTGTGAAAATATGATGCTGATAAATTACGCTCCTGTACGCAATTTCATTTGCCTCTCTCTCTCTTGCGCTCTCTGTCTGTGTCTCTCTCTCTCTCTCTCTCTCTCTCTCTCTCTCTCTCTCTCTCTCTCTCTCTCAGGCTAAGCAGGTGGAGCTGCAGTTTACAGTAGGAGAGGCGATAACCAGTGCATCAGTGGGAAGTTGTTCCGGAGCTGCCAGAGATGTGTGGACCTGCACTGAGGACCAGTACCATCCTCCAGAGAGTGAGTGAAAATAATGTTTACACTTACACATTATTTTGTACAGTTTATATAGTGTATATTTTATGTAGGATAAGTTTTCAGATTTCCTCACTCTATGTAATTATACATATAAATATTAATTTGTCTTGATACCTTGACACAACTCTCTCTCTTTCTCTCTCAGATGTAAAGAATAATGATGTGGTTCCCTGGGTGTTGAGCTCCATCTTGTCCAGGTATATTGTCAGTCCGAACCCTCATGTCCGTCAGGCTGCCTGTATTTGGCTGCTCTCGCTGGTGAAGAAGCTGAACGAGCATAAAGAGATTCGGGTAAATACTCACATGTGTTTCCTGTCCGACTGTCTGATCAGATTGATTCGATTAAATTAAAGAACAAATGTTTTAGTGCTCCAGGCTGCAAAGGTTCTAGACAAAATGGTTCCACACAGTGTTCAGCATCAGCAGTTAATGAATCCCCTGATTATCTGGAATCATCTGCACCTGCTTCTTCACTGCTTCATGTCTTAAGTTAGACGCTTTGTTCTGCTTGAAGAGACAACACTGTCCTTCAGGAAGATCTGGAGTAAAATTACAAGATAGTCTGAAAGAGGAACATTTAAATGACTATAAAATTAAATATCTGTGCAAATACCTGCACTCAAACTCACCCTTCACATTTTTCCTGCCCGTCCTGGCGATTGAGCCCCGAAATCTGATTGCAGACTCTCTTCTCTGAGCATCAGAGACAGAAACAAAACAGATCAATCCGTTGATGAACAGATGTGAAAAGTGTATCTGATCTTTCTTTTTAGTCCCATCTGAAGGAGATTCAGACGGCATTCATTTCCATCCTGTCTGACCCTGATGGTGAGTCATTCATTACACTCACTTAAACCACGTTTGGAGATTGTATCATATGGACACTCCTTTTTTTTTAAATGGTGTTTAAATTCAGTTTTTTCACAGTACACAATAAGAAACCTGTTGTTTATTGGAATTTTCATAAACAGGCTGTACTTTTGTTCATACTGTTCATGTAGCCTTTAAACACACACTTCTTCCTTAGTACTGCACATTTTATTTCATATATATCACACTACATGTTACAACTTGTAATATCTCTTCCATCATCTACAACACTGTACCTGCAGTAACATACAGCTCCACTTACACTGCACCTCCTGATCATTTATACTTAATTATAATATGCTACACAGAATTCACTGTATTTATACAATTTGTTTACTTTCTGCTTAAATTCTAACTGCATTTCATTGGTTCTGCATCTGTACTCTGTTTGACTAACATTTAGTCTAATCTAAATAATAATCTAAACTGATAGTTTAATAAGGGAATCTAATAATCTAATTAACAAGATAATCAAATCTAATCTAAAATAATCTAATCAATACCTGCAGACTGTGGAAAAATAGGTAATGTTTACATTTGACTAACATGCCATGATGACTTTTATTATAACCCTACATTTTTGAAGATGTTTATGTAATGTTTTATTATTTTATATATTATTTCTTTATTTTTATTATCTATAATAATATATAATAAATACCTGTTTGTTATTATTTACATTTATTATATAATATTATTTATAATATTTTGTTTTTGTTATTTTGTTTATATTTGTAAACTAAATGTTATTAATATTTGAGGTTTTTTTTAATATAAAATAAATTCTTGAAACATGAAATACAGGAAAAATATTTCCCAGAATCCAGGCAGGTCTAGTCTTAAAATTTACATAGAAAAATTTGGCATAAAAGCCTTTGTGTTTGTGTAGAGCTCAGTCAGGATGTGGCGTCTAAAGGCCTGGGTTTGGTTTATGAACTGGGAGGAGAGCAGGACCAGCAGGAGTTGGTGTCAACTTTAGTGGAGACTCTTATGACCGGAAAAAGGTAAGTAGCATATGTTTATCAAACACATTCATCAGTGAGCGAATGTCCATCTCAAGGCTTCACTTCCTTTTACATGATGGCTGTTTTGTTTGTGTTTTAGAGTCAAACACACGGTGTCGGAAGACACCGAGGTCTTTCAAGGTGAATCTCTGGGAAAAGCTCCTGACGGGTAGGTTGTTTGCACTCGTTTTCAGTTGAGAATGTGCACTTTTTCCACTTGTTTACTTAAACAGACGAGTTTGTATGTCAGAGGTCCCCACATGGTGCAGTCAATATCCTTCTGTGGTCATTTTTCATGACACTGTTGTTTGGAATAATGTGCTTGGTGTTCCAGTCTGCAATTTTTTAAATCAAACCAGCACATTTAAGACCCTGAACACTGAAAACAACCATGTTTCACAGATAAACGTGTGTTTATGTCCATAATACGTCCGTTTATCCTCCGTCTGATCATCTTAATGGCCACCATGTAGCTCTCAGAGCGCCTGTAATGACACAGTTACAGTAAATTACAACCGTTTAAAAACATTCACTCTCATCAGAATATAAGCGCACTGTAGAAGAGGCAAAAAATACAGAAGATGAGAAGAACAATGTATATATTCATATTTTGAGCATAGAATCAAAGGTTAATTCTAGGAGGAATTTGGACACTAATATTACACACAATGAGATCCTTTGAATCCACATAGTTACAAAAAACAACTCCTTATATGGAAGTTTCTGGGTGTTGTGAATGTTTCAGTGATATTTATTTGGCTCTCCTACAGTCTGTAGACTTAACATTAATATTGGGTTTAAAATGGATAGATTTTGACCTCAGTGGTGCTCTTACACACACAAATAACAAAAAGAGCTGCATGTGAAGCTGCCAGACAGGTTTAATATGTGGTAGGACTTGAATAAACACATTCTTATGATTCTTATAATTTTGTCCAATTAAGCTTTCTTTTTTGGTTGACAGCCAAGGCCTGTCTACATATAAAGAGCTGTGCTCACTGGCTAGCGATCTGAACCAACCGGACCTGGTGTACAAATTCATGAATTTGGCCAATCACCACGCCATGTGGAACTCCAGGAAGGTGAGTATTGTCTGTGAGGTTCCAGTGCTGCAACATGTTCTAGATTCTAGCGGTTTATTAGGGACAGGCATTTATTAGGGACCAAAACAGACTGCTGTGAAATGATTCTCAGTTATTTTTAATCAATTTCTAACCAATTCTAGAGAGTTGAAATGGAACAGAAAGCAAAAGATAAAAATAAAAATAGAAAGATATTTTTAACACTAGATAAATAAATTAAAGTTGTAAATTAAAGCAATTAATAACTGAAAATGGTCCCGAAACAGAACCCAGAGAATTCAATAGTTTGAATCCCCATAGTTACAAAAAGCAACTACTTATATGGATGTTTCTGGGCATTGGGAAGGTTAAAGTTAATATAGAGTTTAAAATGTATGAATCGTTACCTTAATGAGGTTTTTACACACAAAAATCACAAAAATACCTGCCAAACATTTTTGCTAAGTTAAGCTGAAAAAGGGATATACAACTTTCTATCTCCACATTTCTAAAGTCTTAAAATCAACACGCATCTTAAAATCATCCTCAATATCCTGGATTTTCTGAGGGTTAATGGGGGATTTGAACCACAAGACCTTAGTATATTTATCTACATTCTGCTACATTTTATTTTTTTCTTTGCTTTTATTGAATTCAGATTTTTAGCTACGTTTTCATGGCATGTGATAAATAATTGTATGTACATTTGCATGTTTTATAGCTTTGAGTGTAATTCTGCCTGATACTTCCTCCTGTAGGGGGCAGCATTTGGGTTTAACATCATTGCAGCGAAGGCGGGGGAGCAGCTGGCCCCCTTCCTGCCCCAGTTGGTGCCCCGACTCTACAGGTACCAGTTTGACCCTAACCTGGGTATCCGGCAAGCCATGACCAGCATCTGGGACGCCCTGGTCACCGAGAAAAACACGGTGAGTTCCAGCAGAGCATCAGTTCATCACCAGCCACCTTCAACCTGACATTTACTTTTTACTGACTTTTACTGAAATCTTCTCCAATTTTCTTTAACCAGGTTGATAAATACCTGAAGGAGATTTTCCAGGATGTCATATCCAACCTAACCAGTAATATGTGGAGAGTTCGGGAGTCATGGTAACTGACAAAGGATTTAGAAACAAGAACTGTATAGAAAATTATGTATTTTTATGAATGTTTTTTTGTTGTTCTTATTATTGATTTTAATTATTTGTAATTATAAACATTATATTTTATCTTTAATATTGATTCTTATATTTTATTATTGCTATAAAATTGATTGTTTATATTTAATTATAATATAGTTAGGCTGTTTTTTATATAATAGTCTATGTATGTTATTTTCTTTATAATACTGGCAATATTATTATATTTAATTATTACAAATACAGTACTGTGCAAAAGTTTTAGGCAGGTGAAAAAGAGAAATAAAAGAGAAATCTAAATCAAATCAATATTTGGTGTGACCACCCTTTGCCTTCAAAACAGCATCAATTCTTCTAGGTACACTTGCACACAGTTTTTGAAGGAACTCGTCTGGTAGGTTGTTCCAAAAATTTTGGAGAACTAAGCACAGATCTTCTGTGGATGTAGGCTTCCTCACATCCTTCTGTCTCTTCATGTAATCCAGACACACTGGATGATGTTGAGATCAGGGCTCTGTGGGGGCCAGAAGAATTGATGCTGGTTTGAAGGCAAAAGGTAGTAACACCAAATATTGATTTGATTTAGATTTTTCTTTTATTCGCTCATTTTGCATTTTGTAAATTAATAAAAATAAACAATCATTATTTATATTTCTGAGAGCATTCTTTGTTTCCAGTATTTTTTCTACACCTGCCTAAAACTTTTGCACAGTACTGTATATTATCATTGCTATTGTTTATACTAGCGTTGTTATATTTGATTATTGTAAAATTATATTTTATTGTCATTAGAATATTGGTTATGTTATTTGTTATTATAAACTTGTTCCTGTAGTAGTAGGTGGTGGTTGTTGTTATTATATTGATGATTTTTTTTGTAGCTGTCTGGCTTTGAATGATTTGATTCGTGGACGACAGGCTGATGACATTATTGATCATCTCACTGAAATCTGGGAAACGCTGTTCCGGGTTCTGGACGACATTAAGGTGATTCGCTTCTCAAAGATTGAAGCCAAATGATATTTCTGCATTTACTGAAGCTCTGAACACTGAAAAAGAGTTTTTGTTGATCACTGAATTGGATTAAATGTAGCTACATTTTATTCATTCAGCTTTGATCCACTTGTAACAGTTTATTCAACCTATGCGACTTCTGTTCTTCAGGAATCCGTACGAAAGGCAGCAGATTTGACTCTGAAGACCCTCAGCAAGGTAAAGATTCAAGTTAGAGCTTTGATGTGTTTCATAAATTATTTGTTTTCTGAAAAATATTAGGATTTTTTTGCAACAAAATCTTAATTAATTATAAAACAAAGAATTTTTACATTTTTTATCAACCACATGGAAACTGGATGCCCAAATTCATTTTGAGGCCCTTGCCAAAACGTGTTGCAGCGAGAGACTTCCTGTTGCTGTGAGACTTGCTGGTGTGAACGTACAGTCATCGTTAAGCGTGTTCTGATGACTATTCTTTTTATCCCTCAGGTGTGTGTCCGGATGTGCGAATCGAACGGAGCATCCGCTCAGAGAACTGTTGGGGTTCTGCTGCCCATTCTGTTGGACAAAGGCATTGTGAGCAACGTAGCGGAAGTGCGGTCTCTCAGGTAGGACATGGCAGCACACAAGTGTGAGTTGTGTAGGTGCAGCCACTGAATCGCATGTGTTTGTGTGTTTGTCAGTATCCAGACGTTGGTGAAGATTAGTAAGGCAGCGGGCAGCCGTCTGAAGCCTCATGCCCCTCGTCTCATCCCGGCTCTACTGGAGGCCCTGAGTGTCCTGGAGCCCCAGGTCCTCAACTATCTCAGTCTGAGAGCCACCGAACAGGAGAAGGTGAGCAGTTGCCATTTGGATCATCTGACTTCACACACCATCCGGAATCACTGACACCCCTTTTCTGCTGCTCTGGCGCCGGTGCTGAATTTGGGAACCAGTGAGAACCGGCCTGCGTTTCTTTGAGAACCCAGTAAAGACAACATCTCCAAAAACGTCCCTAACCATGCACACCACGGCTCTGTCAAATCCTGTTGTTTTAAGCTTGTTCTCGTCCTCCTTCACCTTTCTCTTTCCTTGTCTTCTCTCTACTTCCTTTTATGGGTTAATAGAGGATGTATTTGGTTGTGGTTCACTGTGTTCATAATGCCTGATAGTCACTTTCACTTTTTCCCGCAGAGCGCGATGGACACTGCCAGACTGAGTGCAGCCAAGTCATCTCCAATGATGGAGACTGTTAACATGGTACGAATCTTTTTTTTTTTTTTTATTTAAACTAATCAGTAATGTCATTATTTTCAGTATGAAGTAACATGGTCTCTAAACATGAACCCATTCCTGACATCCTGTTGGTCCACCAACAGGACCTAGTTGGTTCTGGTTCAGAAGCAGGTGGAGCGCTGAGAGGTGCTCCAGTCCTCTGTATCTTCCTCTTTCTCACCTGCATGTCCTCTCTCACGTTTATAAACCTCCTCTTCGTCCTTCCTCTTCAGCTCCATCCTCAACATCCTTCTCCTGATATACTCCTCGTCTCTCTTCTGGACATGTCCAAACCAGCAGTCTCACTATTCTTATTTTGTCTTCCAGCTCGATCTGTTCTTCTAATATACTCGTGACACAGTGCTTATAAAAGCAATCAGTAATGTTGGAACACATTGTATATGGGCATGTATCTCCTCAGCTCTTTGTGAGATGATTGGTGTGTGTGTGTGTGTGTGTGTGTATAGTGTCTGCAGCATTTAGATGTGTCAGTATTGGGAGAACTGGTTCCCAAACTCTGTGACCTGCTGAAGAGTGGAGTCGGCCTCGGAACCAAGGTGATCTCGGTGTTTGTATACTAACGTGATTTTAAAAACATTTTTGGACGTTTTTTAAGGCATGACCCTTGAGCTCTCCTCCCAGCTACTGTCTTTCATTCTCCTGCTGTAGAATGTCCCTTAAAATCAGTATCTCGATTAATTCCTGTTTTTTGATTCAGTAAATGGTTGGAAATTCCTGACAAACTGAAAGAAATGTGATAAAAAAATGAATAATCTGACAGAACCGGTTCACTCATACTGACTGTGCATCTTGCAAATCCTGCAGGGAGGCTGTGCCAGTGTGATCGTGTCCCTGACCGTGCAGTGTCCTCAAGACCTCACGCCTTATTCAGGTATGTCTGCCTTCAGAAGACATATGACAGGATGAAGCTTTGGATTCCCAAACATGAGAGTCTGCAGTGTTTACATTTACAACGTTTGGCTGCTGCTTCTTTTTGGCAGCTGTCCCCCTGCATGTCCTCTCTCACCACATCCATAAATCTCCTCTTTGTCCTTCCTCTTCTCCTCTTTCCTGGCAGCTCCATCCTCAACATACTCCTCATCTCTCTTCTGGACATGTCCAAACCAACAGTCTCACTTCTCTCACTTTGTTTCCAAACCTTCCAACCTGAGACCCTCTGTTAGTAATACTGTCCATCCTTGTCCCTTTTGATGCAAATCTCAGCATGAGACACTGACTCATTTCTTCAAACCGTATAACATAGCTGGTCTCACTACTGTCTCCAACCCATATAGCATAACTGGTCACATAACCGTCTCCAATGCGTATAGCATAGTTGGTCTCACTGCCATCTCCAACACATATAGCATAGCTGGTCTTACTATCGTCTCCAACCCGTAAAACATAGCTGGTCTCACTACCGTTCTTTACACCTGTTCTTACAATCTTGTTTCACACTGCAGATGAAAAATTTCCAAACTTTATGTATAAGAGTATGAACACATTTAACACAGCCCAATGCTTTTGAATGAGCTGCAGTAAACAGGCAGAGACCATTTGCTCAGCTGTGATTGGTCATGCTGTGATTGGTTTGGGCCTCATTTGCATATTCCATGCATCAGCATGGCAATATTAATTTAGAGACAAGAACATCACCTTCATCTCATTTCTGCCTTCTTTTCCAGGAAAGCTGCTGAGTGCCCTCCTGAATGGGATCCACGATCGCAGCGTTGTGGTGCAGAAATCCTTTGCCTTTGCCATTGGCCATCTGGTCAGGGTGAGCACACATCACTTCTGTTCTGTTTTCTGGAATTTAACAGAAGTTCGTAAAGCTTCCTTGAAGGGGTGGGATGCTTGAGACCAAAGGGACTCCAAAATTCTGACCACAAGAGGAAGTTCGCTCCAATCTTGATGTAGGTCTTCCTCTTCTCTTAAAGTTGAGGGTGAGCATCGCTTGATGGTCTGAGAGGACAGGAAGTGTCACGCTGTTTGATCAGTTCCCATGAGTAAGAAGGTTTCAGGCTGAGGGACTTGAACACAGACAGAGAGGCCATGCAAAGTAGCAACATAGTCTTGAAGACGAGGCTCTCAGCAGAGTGCAGGATCAGTTGGCAGTTCTCTTCTATTGAAGCCCCACCTGTAGGCGCAGTTCCAGAAGCAGTGATTAGTTTGCAAATATAATAATTTATGGGGTGAAATTGACGACCTATAACCTGGTTCACCTGCAGACGGCCAAGGACAGCAGTGTAGAGAAGCTCCTGCAGAAGCTCAGCACCTGGTATCTGGAGAAAGAGGGTAAGATGTATGGAAAGGTGGTAAAAGTTTTCTCATTGTTCTCATCTTCCCTGTCCACATGCTCCACTCACACCTATTCTTTAATTTTCCTACTCCGTCTTTTTCATTCCTGTCCTCTTGTCGTGTCCACAGAGGTGGTTTACAAATCTTCGTGCTGTCTGACGGTGCACGCCATCAGTCACTACAGTCCTGACGTGCTGAAGGCTCATGCAGGCGTGGCGCTACCACTGGCATTCCTGGGGATGCACCAGCAGGCTGATGAACAAGGAGAGAGCGCCGACGCCAACCTGTGGGCCGAGGTGTGGCAGGAACACGTGCCAGGTGAGGACAGAGACTGTAAAGAGGACCTGCCGAAGCGTTACCGATGCCCACTTCAAAATACCACGAACACTGCAGCTTCAGAGCTGTTTACCATTAATGGGTGGAGTAGTGTTTTGGGACATGGACCCCGTCATAGATTCGAATAGCAGACTGATGATAACTGAAAGAGTATTGACTGAGAGTGACTATTAGTCATTGTGAACACAGTGAACCATAACCAAACAAATCCTCTGTAGTTAACAAACACACCGTCCAGCAGCGGGCGGACATATCCAGCACCCGGGGAGCAGTGATTGGGATGGTACCCACAACCCACAACCTCCCGATCCCTAAATGCTAGGACACTGCTGCCCCTTTGGTGTAATGACCTCAACCCACCACTAGATTAGCACTAGACTGCTTACACCAGCAGTCAGGTGTAAGAGTGCAATAAAATAACAATAAAATCACAGTAATTCAACTTTAAATCGGAAGTAAGAGCAAATGTCTCTCATTTGAGAGGACTGTGCAAAAGTATTTAGCCACCTTTCATTTCTTTATAGTTTGCTTCCAGAAAAATATGGAAAAATGGCGGTGGCGGTGGTCCAGTGGTAGGATACTTGCTGATGGACCTATGGCTCAAGAGGTCCCAGGTTCGAATCCCACCTCTAGCACTACCACCACTGGGTCCCTGAGCAAGACCCTTAACCCTGAGTTGCTCCAGGGGGACTGTCCCTGTAATTAGGACATGGAAGTCGCTCTGGATAAGAGCGTCTGCTAAATGCCGTAAATGTAAAAATGCATTTTTGAGGAACAGTTCTCTGTGCTGTTGTAATCCTGGAGTCAGAATCGTGTGCCGTTGGAATAGCATGTCTTCATTCATCTTTTCAGGCAGCTTTGGAGGAATCAGGCTTTATATGACTGAGCTCATAGCCATCACCCAGAGGGCTCTGCAGTCTCAGTCCTGGAAGATGAAGGCACAGGGTGGCGTTGCCATGGCTACCATTGCTAAGCAGCAGACTGGTTCCTTGGTGGCTCCTCACCTGGGCATGGTTCTGAATGCACTGCTGCAGGGACTCGCTGGACGGACCTGGGCAGGGAAGGTGAGCCCACACAGTCCATACATACCTTGACCCCATCCTCATGCCTGTCCATTTTGTCACCTTCATTGACCCTGCAGGTTCACACTTCATATTTTCTGACCCTTTACCTCTGTCAGCAGTCAGGACCACCACTGTGCACTGTGTTGTTTGGGTGGATTGTCCTGTGATCAGCTGATGGAGGAGTATGAGGGATGAAGGACTAGAACATCAGAAAAAACATTAGTGACCCAAAACAGTAACAGTAGTGACCGAAAAATATTCACTTTATTCCTAAAAGGACCTCCAGAACTAGCCCACGAATCTCCCCAGGTGCAAAAAACAACTCCTTTTATGGAAGTACAGGAGATTGTCCCTCAAAGATCAAGGGCTGAGGAATTAACATTAATTGAGTTAAAACTCTATTGAGTTTAAAACTCTATTAAGTAAACTGAGTAAGGAGTGATGACTAAAAGTTCCCGTGAATGTTTTTTAAATTTACTTTACGGTTGGTATGGAGTGAGATTAAGGTTCCTAAGAGCTGATGAATAGACAGCGACTGTAGAAAAGAGAGGGGTACACACTGCTTCCTCAGATTTGTAGCTTCTTTATTTCTATAACACCTTTGTCTCCGCCTTCAGGAGGAGCTGTTAAAGGCCGTTGGATCGGTGGCGTCCAAATGCAGGTGAGACGGCATCCCTTCTCTCCTTCATCACATCGTTCTTCTCAGCCAGACTCATTCTTCACGTTTCTCTTATTTTGGTTTCCTTTTTTAGTGCCGAGCTCCAGAAGTCCGTGTTGGGACAGCCGAGTGTGGACCAGGTGCTGGACCTGGTGCTGAAGGAGTGTAAAAAGGAGAGTCTTGTGTACAAGATGGCAGCGCTGCGATGTGCAGCTGATGTTTTGGAGGCCACCCAGAAGGACCGCTTTCAGGAAATGGCCGACATCCTTGTGCCTCTTGTTAGGAAGGTACACCTGAAAAGCAGTGTTTCCCAAAAAAGCAGTGTTTCCCAGCAGTGTCTCTCTCTCTCTCTCTCTCTCAGAAAACGACATGAAAATCCTTCCCACTTACACAACACTACCAATAAGATTAGGGAGCGTCTAAAAAGTGCATCGTCTCAGGATGTGGAAGGCACTGTGATCTATAAACATTAGGACTGGGTTTATTAGAACTGGGTTTGGGGAAATAGGTTATGGATTTGGACTTTGTTTTTGATCATGTGCTTTTTTCAGTAAAGTTTTGCTTGATCATCAGAACCAGCCTGCGAGTGCCGGGTCGCCCAAATACGATGATGATGATGAAGAAGTGAAGGAGCGAGAGTTAAAGATGGAGGTCCTGCTTTGTGCATTTGAGACCCTGGGAAAAGCCTGGCCCAAAAACGCCGCCACGCAGAGTAAGAACATCCAGAACCTCCAGAGGGTTCACACACAGTCAGAGCTGCTAGGTTTCTGTAACTCCTCCTGGAATTCGAGTCTGGTGTTTATAATTTTTGCTGATCTGGGTGCAGTTTTGTGCCGCTGATCCACTCAAGTTTGCCAGGCCGTCACTGTGAGCAAGAAGTCTTTTTAGTGTCTCTCCTGGGAGGCATGGTGTATCGCTGTCTCCTCCCAGTGAGAAGGTCTGCTTTTGATTCTTTTCTTTTTTTAAATCTTTTTTTTTTCTTTCAGGTTTTGTATTTTTGGTATCATTTTATTTTATAGAATACACATTTCCTGACTATACATTCTGGTGGATTTATATTATTATTTTAATTGATCCTCATTAAATTCCCCTCATTGTTCTGTTCTGTCTAAAATTTGTGTTTTTTTTCTGAAACACAGTTTTGGAGCACTTCAGGCTTTTCCCTGCAGGCTGTTTATTCATGGTGATGAATAAACGGCTTAAGTCTCAAATAAAATATTTGGTCAGAGGACCAAAACAACCTAAATGTTATGACAGGGCACCTTAGAGTTTATAAAGGAAGTTATAAAGCAAATAATGTGGTTTATATGATGCTTTAGTGTCATTTCGCTCAAACAGTGACAATCAGAAATAAACTGCCCTAAAAGGGCCGAGATGCGATGAGAAGCTGGGAGGAGGGCATTTCTGATGCCGGTGTGAGAGTGTGTGTTCTGGTGTTGCAGGTCGGTATCAGGTGGAGGTGTGTGAGCTGATGTGTGAGCGACTCAAACTGAGCACATGGCGGGTCCAGCTGGCTGTCCTGCAGTGCATGAAGGCTTACTTTCAAAGGTGAGGAAGTCCAGCCTCCTCCGTCCCATATCAGCTGCTGAATCGTCTCCAGCGTCCAAACAGCACAAAAAAAAAATAGAGATGCATTTCCACAGGGGTGTCAAAACCTTTGCACCAGGTCTCTGGGATCTAGGACAGAGCCTAGGTTGTTCCCTCTGTGGAGAATCCAGACTTTTTCCCTCAAACAATAAAATAATTAATATATAATATTACATTTTTAAAAATATTTTCGGAAGGTCGTGGGTTCGAATCTCAGAGTAGGTGGCCCTAATGTTCTCTTGATCAAGATACTGTCCCCATCACTGCTCCACAAGTGCTAGATGTCTGCCCCCTGCTGGACAGTGTGTTGTGTTAAATATAGAGGATGTGTTTGGTTGTGGTTCACTGTGATCACAATGACTAATAGTCACTTTCACTTTTAATGAAAGCCCACAGTGTCATGGGGTTACGATTCAGTGGCGTGAACAGAAGAAAATTGTATTACATAATACAATGCGCCACAACAAAAACAACTATTGCTAATCATTTGTGCATGTGGAGTCCTCTGAAGTTGTTTGTAAACACATTCTATGTGTTGTGGCCGTTTTAGATGTTTTGTCTGCAAATTATGCAGCAGACACATCGTCTGCAGAGATTGCTGCAATTTGCATTCCTCAATGCAAATACAGGCTTTCAGTCTGAAGTGTTTTCAGCACAGGAAAGTGACTATTAGAGCTTGTGAACACAGTGAACCACAACAAAACACATCATCTCTTTTTAACACACACACCATCCAGCAGGGGACAGACATATCCAGCACCCAGGGAGCAGTGATGGGTGGTACCTTGATCAAGGGTACCTTAGGGCAACCTACAGGTTTTGGATTTGAACCCACAACCTTCTGACCGTGGGGCCTCCTCCCTAAACACTAGACCACTGCTGCCGCTACACAAATCTCTGAATCTCTGAATCCTGTTTTATTAACCCCACCGGGTTCTGGTCCATCTGCTCTGCTGTGTCGTAGGTTATTGCTGTTGGATCAGAACCATCAGAACTCTGGGATACTGACTGAGCTTCTGTGCCAAGTCTGCAGTGGACTTGCATCGCCTCTGGGTGAGGAACCTCTGCAGACAAATTACTTTTTATTTTTATTTTTTTCAATTTTATTTATTTATTTATTTTTAAAGAAATCTCCATTGTTTTAACCCCTTTCTTTTGACTGCAGAAAACAGAAGCTACTCGTCTGTGAGAACGGAGGGCTTGTCCATCCTGGAGCTGCTGCTGAAGCGGATCGCAGGTAATTTCCTCCTTTTCAGCAAGAATGAGTGTTTATGCCCACGATCAATAAAATCATCAGATTGTTTGTTTTTTTTTTTTTTTTTTGTGGTGAATGGTGCAATCCAGCTTTAGACTGGATTAAACTCCTACTGAAATTCGAGAAAATCTAGGTCAGCATTTCATATCATCAGACCTGGATAAAGACAAAGCAAAGGGACTTATTTAAGTTTAAACTGTAAAATGGTGACAGATTACTAGACAAAATTTTATACTTTATGGCTTTTATAAGTTTTAAAAACTTTATCATAGGCTGGTCTCGGTCTAGTTGCTAAGCAACAGCATAGCAATCCATCTTGTATTAGAAAAGAAACTGGATTAAAGTGGTTTCGCACTGCATTTGTTCCTGGACTGACTGGAGACTTTTATGGTTTTTCATGTTCTCTAGATAAAAAGTATGCAATTTATAGTCAAACCTCATGGAATCCTGGTTCAACTGTAAAGTTTACAGTTTGACCATCAATGTTCGACCAAAAAAGCTGACTTTAGCATGAAGTTCACCGCTGCCTATTCTGGAGTTGAATGATTTTGACAGTAAAATTTACAATGTAAATGTAAGAAGAACCAAGAACCACTGTAAACATTGTGTCAAACTGTAAATGCTGACATTTTAAGACAGTTTATGAACAAAATGACATTTCATTGCCTTTTTTCTCTGTGTAAATTTGCCAGAGTGAGATTTTCCACTTGGATATGCACTCGGTTGCCACAGGTTGGACTGTCAGCTGTAAAGGTTGATTATTTTTGTACCGTGTGTGTAGAGAGCGATCAGTGGGACTGCCTGACCGAGAAGAGTCGACAGCAACTCCAGCGCTCCCTCGCCACTATGGAGTCAGACAGCCGTCCAGAGCTAAAGGACAAAGCCCAGACGCTGAGGAGGAAGATCCAGGGTCTGCCTTAAACCAGCCTGTCCACACACACACGTGTGCACACACACACACACACACACACACACACACACACACACTCACTCCATAGTTCCACGGTATACAACAGCTGCACAAACACACTGCTCTTTCTATTGCCAAGAAACCAGTATAAACCCCTTTTCTCTGAGATTTTTCAGAAAACTCGTCAGCATCTCCTTGATTTTCAAATATGAGCATGTGCTTGCCGTTAGGGCTCAATTGCGCCTCCCAGTTTCTCAGTCTCCACACTGCTGTACGAGGATACTTTACCATTCATATATTCCGGATCTCGACCCTCACCTGAGCTTGTGGTTTTTTAACTGACGACCTGACCCAACCCATGAGACGCTTTAAAGGACTCTGATACAGGCCTGAGCTGAATTAACCAAGACCATGATTTGACAGACTTTAAAATATTAACCTGCACTACTGAACCCTCTGTGAGCATTGACTGCAGCTCGTTTTACTGTTTTAGAGAAACTTTGTTTCCTCTCAGTCACAGACCAGACTGGTGTAACGACTCTCTTTTTTCAGCTAGAAATGTCAATGAAGTCAGGAGTTCCTGAAGCAGATCTTGTTGTAAACTGGACTTAATCTTTGCCTTTTCCCAGTGTTTGCATGTTACATGGTGTGCTGTGATTAAAAAATATATTTTCAGAAAAAAATGCTAAAAGGTTTAAGTGTGTTCCTAAATAAAAAATAATGTGTTTTCCATTTGGCTTTGAAGAGTGACTGAGAGTGCAGGTGCGAAGGTCCTCGAAGACTTTGTTACCTGGATGAGGTGAGTAATCGTGCCTGTGGATAAAAAAGGAATCAGATTCTTCTAGTTTGAATGCAGTCATTTATCATAACTATGCTGATGACACACATATACATCTCTGCAGAGCCAAATAAGACGACCTCGTTCAATACCTTACAGCCTTCCAGTTGAGTATCAGTGGCTTAATTGGATAAATGATAATTTTTGAAACTTTTAATGAAAAAACACTACTTATAATTGTTAATGAAACAAAGCAGGATTTCTAAAAGAATTAGGAAACCTAACACTGCCGTTAAAAGAAGAAATAAAAATGGATACAAAAAGGTTTCTAAGTTATAAAAAGCATTTTAAAGTCTTGTGTTGGGATAGCAGTGTTTTCCGAATAAACAACTTTTAATGAAATGTGATAATGACTTGAAATGACTACAGATGCTATGTTTGCTCTGAGGGTGTTGATGGAGAAGCACAGAGAAGGTCAGAAGGAATTGCATTGTACCTTTGTGGACTTGGAGAAAGCAGATGACAGGGAGTCTAAAGAGGACTTATGGCTTTGTATGAGGAAGTCAGGAGAGACATACTTCTATGTTAGAGTGGTACAGAACATGTAAGAGGGCAGTGTGACCGTGGTGAGATCAGTAGGAGTGACCGATAGTTTAAAGTAGAGGATTAAAACCATGATCAGTGCTGAGACCTTCCTTCCTGTCAGTGGTGATGGTCAGGTTGACCAATGAGGTTAGGCAGTAGTCGAGTAGGCCTCACAGTGTCGTGGAAAATTGAAGTGTGAACCTGAGTCTGAAAAAGTAAAAAATCAAATGAAGTCCGAGAGATGCGGCACAACCAATTTACTGAAGAGTTTCAGCAGGCGTGGTCCAGTGGGAGCAGCTCCAAATGTTCATCCCAAGTTCAGACTTTAAATACATTTCAATCACCTTTAGAATTTACATAAATCCATCCCATTTATAGTTTTCCACCAATAATATTCAATGCTGTCATGATTTAAACCTCAGTTCCCCCCACCTTTACCACTTCAGCAACAATAGACAAAGGTCTTTTCACTGATGGCTCCCTGTCTTTCCACCACCAACATTTCAAGGTTCCTTCTTATTCAGTTTCCCAGTTGTGAGTGCAGCTGCTTGATTAAGAATGTAACTGTTCGATACCGGCTGTCTGTGACCACTATTGTTCAGTTTAGAAATGTATCTGTTTGCTGCTGGATGTTTTCCGGGAACTCATGAGATAGCATAAGACACCGGACAACATGTAACTTTTTGCAGGTGCCACTATTCTTCAATTATAAATGTAGCTCTTTTGGTGCTTGCTTTTTCATTGGAACTCGATGGTGTGGGTGTCAGAAAATTCCTGTACGCAGAGACAGTAGAACGAAGGAAAACACCAGACACAGGATCTGCAGTTTTTACTTGTAAGGGGAGCCAGGCCAACACCAGTTACCTCCTCCGAAGTGCTTCCCCCTCTGCAAGCCTTTGTTTTGCTTTCCTGATTTTACAGCAGTAATTAGCCCACATTTTTTGTTACAAAATTGTAAACAGAAAAGTGGAATTCTGTGTCTGGCAAAGTTCAGGCACAAACTTCAACTGTCGTAACAAGCTTTTTGAAGAAAATAAAGATAAATATCTTTATTTATCGTAAATAAAGAAGGATACCGAAAAGGTCAACAGTTCATCATCAATGACAAATATTTACGATTTTCTTAACATTTCCCTCCTGTTTATCATTGATAAATGTCAAATTCTCTTATTCCAGTACTGCATCTCTTTTCGGTTTTCTGCAGTTCCTTCATTTTCATAACCCCTTTAACAATTTGCACTTAGTGGAAAGTTTTTATAAATTGATCTCTACATCACTGTATTCGTTTTCTTTGTTGTCTGACAGGAGGGTGTAATATTCTTCACTCAACATCACGTCTCGCATTGACTGCCCTATCATTCTGGACAGCATTGCTCTCAAGCAAGGGATGACACATCCTGTGAAAAGACAAAATAATAGAAGCACAATAACCACGGGTAGCATTAATTTCAAAAGTGTCATTTTCCATCCTCCGGATAGGAACCAGGAGAGGGGGTCCCATGGTTGGTAAACATTGTCTAGGGACAAAGCATGTTGGATTTTCTTCATCTGATCTATGGCCTCAGTTATCTCATGTCCTTCACTGGTGCTGTCAGGAACACACGTATAACCAGTATCATTTAACATTACACAAACCCCTCCTTTCTCAGCGGTTAGTAAGTCAAGTACCATCCGATTTTGTAGCACCATCATCCTCATGCTTGACTGCTCCTCATTGTTTGTTTCCCATGCTTTTATACTAGCGTTAAAAATAGACTCAGTTGATAATCTGTGGTTTCAATTCTTAACAGGTTCTTTGCTACTCCCACCCAGGGGAACAAAGCCAATGCCACCTTACTCCCGATAGTCCAATGCTTATGCTCATCAGGTACATCGGACCCCCATACCGAACCGTGGGGTTGGACTTCCACCAGCGACCTTCGTGCCCTTGAGACAGGACCACACCCAGCCGCTGGGTGATGGTTCACAGGCTCGCTGGACACGTAGCCAATTAGTGTAGTTGGTTGGATGGGTTCCGTTGTTCCCTGACATGGCATTAGGTGGCGTTCCGGAGTCTTTCATTGCTTTTCGCCCCCCTGTGTGTGATGTGTTACCTTTAGATATGATAAACGTGTGGTCCGTAACTCTTACTAGGGCTCAAACGCCACTCCAATTTCCAGGTAGGTGTGCTCAATTACGCACTCAGACTCTGATGAGGGCAATGGGAGAGCAGTCAAACTAGGATGAGCGGATGATACTGGCGTAAAAGAACAAACATAACATCCTGATACATTTCTACTCCTTGCTACCAACTCAGCATAGCGATACCAAACATCTGTGTGATAAGTATGGTTACATTTCCTGGTTCGTGGAGTTCATTGGCATTGTTCAGCACCTCTCATGTCTCTGCTTCTCGTTGTGATTTTCCTGTGGACTATAAAAATGTAACAGCTGGACCAATTTTTTTCTTCTAATTACTTTAGTGAACACCCAGTCCCCTGTGCGCACTGGGGTCCCTTCTGTGGGAGCAAAGGAGAATCTGGTGTTACATTAACTGCTCTTATCTCTCTGTTAGCCAACATTTTTCTCATATAATCAGCGAGATTCGGATCATCATCACGGTCATTAATATTGCTATCTAAATCTGGTAGACTACCATACAATACTTCAGACAGTGTTAAAGAACTGCCAAAGGTTGGGGTTATATTCATACTCAGCTGAACTATATCTATACACTGTGGCCATTGTCTGCCAGTTTCTTCCATGCATTTCCTTAGTTTAGATTTTACTGTACCATTTGTTCTTTCCACTAACCCTGCACTTTGGGGGGTGTTAGCTACAGTGTGTTTTTAAGTCTATTCCTAAATTTGATGCCGTTTTACTCACTATTGCGTTGACAAAACGGCTGCCATTATCGCTGTGCAATTTCTGTGGTACCCCAAAAGTGGGTATTATTCTTTTGCATATGGCTTTGGCCACTGGTAGGGCGTCTGGAGTTTTTTGTAGGAAATAATTCTGCCCATTTAGAGAACGCATCCACCAGCACCAAACAACACTTGTAGTTCAATGAAATCCATATGTATTGTATGGAAAGAGTAAGGACATCTCTTTGGTCTGATGTTGCCCTGTGGATAATGTTTCAAACACACAGGGCAAGCCATACAAAATTTTTTTAAAATCCATAGGTTGTATATTGTTTATTTACCAGGCCTACCATCCCTCCTGTTGTTTAGCTAATTTAGCTAAACAACTTTGTATAGTGGTGGAAAATATAGTAGGGCTTTCGCAATACCCTTGTGGTAACCTTGTATATGTATACTTTTTGTGGTCCCAGTTTGTGGACTAGTTTGTCATATGCTGGGTCAGATCCTGGATTACTTTTGAATCTCAACGTAATGTGTAACTCTCCTCTTTTACCATCAGGAATGATAAATATATCCAATTTAACCATTACATCTCGACCCAGTAAATTATATGGACAACAACTGGCCAGTACTACAGGAGCATGGATGGTTGATCCCGTAGCAGGGTCAGTTATTGCAAGTGGTTTAGTTAAGAATTTGGTTTCAATACGGCCATTAGCAGATCAAATTTTTTGATGTCTTCTGATACTGGCAACCAGTCTACATCTTCTCTCATTACTGTCCTACAGGCCCCACTGTCACACAAAAATGTGTAAGGTTTATTTTCAACTATTAAGGTAATGTCTGGTCTGTTATATCCTGTATAACATATATCCTCTAAATCTAGTAAACCATCCGGCCCATCTTCTTCCCTCTGTTCTACTTCCTGTTTTCCATCTAGTCATTCTATTTTCTGTTTAGGACAATTCTTTGCCCAGTGTCTCATTTCTCCACAGTTATAACATGCTTCATCTCTCAACTTTGGACCATATCCTCGGCCTCGACCATCTCATCCTCTAAAACCTCCTCTAAGCCTTCCTTTTCCTCTGTTTCTACCTCTTCCTTGATTCCCTTGATAAAACGTTTCACAGTCACCTTGCCAGAAAACATCTACCTTTTGATTGTTTCTTTTTTATTTCTGTAATTTTCTCTGCATGTATGGCATAATTCATGAACTCGTCTAATGTACATGTGGGAAGCTGGACACAATGTTTTCTTATCCACAGGAGGTCTAAATGCCTCCAGTAATGCGTTCTTTAGTTGTTGTCTAAATGCACCATTATCATCATTATCTTGTTGTAGTCCACTGTTTTCTACAAAGACTTGTTGAAACCTTCCTCTGAATTCTACAACTGTCTCACCTTCTTTTTGCTTTGTTTTCATTAATGATTGCATAATTAGCTCTCTTTCAATATACTTCTCTGATTCTATTTAGGAGTCGCTCCAATTGCTGTAGTATATGTGGGCTATTATGCGCTAGGGGCCCGGGAGGATTCCCACCGTCCATTGGGTCCCAGTCCCCTCTAACTCTGAACCATTCCGTTGTAAAAAATTGCCATGAATACTTGTTGAATTTCAGGGCCATTCAGATGGTACGAATTGATCAGGTTCGTCACATCCGAGCAACACTGATTAGGATCCTTTTTTGAAGACGTCACAGATTCAGTAGCCTTTTTTGACGTCATCATGGATCCAGGTTCCATATACTAACATGGTTCTATCTCCCTTCTCTGCATGATTAGGATCCCAGGCTGGATTAGCTACTTCCACCATGGGGCATTCATCTGCAGTATTCGGGTTTATTGCCCTCTTTATGACAGACCTCACATGCAGGAGAATCTAGGTTAAATTAAAAATTTTCTTTTATCTTTTTCTTTCTTTTTTTCATTTTTCTTTCTTTACACCTGTTGCTCTGTAGCCACAATATTCGCAAACTTGAACTCCTCTAGAATGTCCTAATAACATTCACAAGGCTGCCTCAAACATTGACTTCATTTGACAACAAGGCACTTATGAGTCCACTGTGGTGGGTCACTAGAAAAGTCCTCCTTGGGCCGTTAATCAATCTTCTAGGCTAGACCTATTGTCCAGTCCGGTCCTCCACTGGGGGTTCTAATCCCGAGAGATGAAAAATGTTGTCGATTCTGTTAACCACCACTTAATCCTCGATGGAGAGGATCACCAGTCCAGTCCTCAGAGACAACTTCATGTTAGCACCGTTAGGTTTCGGGTTGTCCTGTTTCAGTACTGGGTCTCTCCCTTTCACACAGACAGACAAACAAACAAACCACAGTCTATAGTAACTACCTTAGTTACTTCTCAGGAGCATCTCAGTTGACTAGTACTAGTACAATTAGACCTCTAGGGTAATCCTTCTGATCCCCTTTAGACTGTTAGAGTCCCAGACTCTCTAGACGTCTTTCTAAGGTTCCCTGAACCTTTCAGCGCTACTCCATAAAATCATTGTCTTACCTGTTTTCCCACGCTCTCACCGTCTCAACCAAAATGTTCAGATCGCGTCAATCCGGTCCAGCGGAAAAACTCGAGACTAACTGGCCGACATAGAATTCACTATGGCGGGCTTTCTTCCACGGTCCTAGACTCGTGGGCTGTGCACAGACTTCAGCGTCCTCCAAGTGCTCCGCAGGGACACGGATATGTAGCAATCCGGCTCGAAGGACCAAGTTATGTCAGAAAATTCCTGTACCCAGAGACAGTAGGAAAGGAAACGAAGGAAAACACCAGACACAGGATCTGCAGTTTTTACTTGTAAGGGGAGCCAGGCACCAGCCAACACCAGTTACCTCCTCCGAAGTGCTTCCCCCTCTGCAAGCCTTTGTTTTGCTTTCCTGATTTTACAGCGGTAATTAGCCCACATTCTTTGTTACAAAATTTTAAACAGAAAAGTGGAATTCTGTGTCTGGCAAAGTTCAGGCACAAACTTCAACTGTCGTAACAAGCTTTTTGCAGAAGTCGTAAATAAAGAAGGATACCGAAAAGGTCAACAGTTCATCATCAATGATAAATATTTACGATTTTCTTAACAGTGGGACACTGTAAGACAGGGGCAAAAGTAAAGGGACAAAAGTAAAGGGATTTTTACTATAATAGTTCTTAGTGTTTTGGGTCTCGGCTTCAAGTTAAAGGTAAAGACGTCCATCCAGCCACCAGTATCAGTGTCTGAACTGAAATCTCATACCAGCATCGCTCATCTTGTCTTTTTAACTGGCTTATACTGCATGTCCTTGATTAATAAATATTCAAGAATCTGTCCAAACACAAACTCATATACAGTGGTACCTTTGGTTACGAGTAACCCGGCTTAAGAACATTTCGACTTCCGAGCAAAAATAAAATGCTGCTTGTGTGTTTTTCTGATATGAGTAGTTTGGGTTACGAGCATACACCTTGACTAACGAGCGTCATATGATGCTCCCGCGGTGTGGATGCGCTTTTTACACCACCTGAGACAATGGTTCTGTTCTCTTGCTATAATAAAAACAGGAAGTGAGTCTGCATCTATGCTACGCTTTCCCACCTGCTGAGCATCCAATGCTGAGGATGCATCCTACGAGCATTTATGTACTGTACATGTGTTCTTTCTTCCATTGTGATCGCATGTGTGTGTTCATAAAGCAATTTTGTGTTTTGCATCAAGTGCAGTGACCAATCTTGTAGCATGACAATGGCCCCTAAGATGAAAAAGGTTCAAAAGGAAGACAGTAAGAAGTAGTAGATGATCACTGCAGGTATGCGTATGCGTGTGGCTGACCATTAAAATGGTAATTACCATTAAAAATGATTTTTATATGTGAATTTATGTGGGTATGGAACGCATCATGTGAACTTCCTTTATTTATAATGGAGAAAAATTTATTTGGGTTATGAGCATTTTGGGTTGTGAGCACTATCCCGGAACGTATTAAGCTCATAACCCAAGGTACCACTGTATTTAATTAAAAACTACAATATTATTACTAACATGACATCAGGATATTGGGTTCATAAGTATCTGGATTTATAAACTACAATAACTAAAACTATTTAAAACATTAAAACTCTGAGACACACCCACACTGGATCACCAGGACACAGTCCAGAATGAAGAGCACTGAGCACCCGCTGAACATAACAGTATATTAGTGGTCTTTATGGAGATGGTAAAAACCTGTGTCTGCAGGAGGTGGTTTCACCAACGCAACACAGTACTAAACAGGTTTATTTCACAGTCTAGGGTTAGCTTAAAAAAAGTGGTTTTCCTGTTGCACTGTATGGACATACTTTCCACCAGAGTGAGACGTGAAGACTCTGGTTCCTCCATGTGATCAGTGACATCAACATTTTAACACAATCACTTGGTGGTGAAGATCTCAGTTTACTTGAACAGTGTTTGGTCTATCTAGATTAAGGGTCACCAACATAGTGTCCGTGGGCCCCAGGATGCCCCCAAAGACCACGAGTCGCCCGCTGACCTGTTCTAAAAATAGCACAACTCACCAGTGAGGAGCATCTAAAATGTAATTTTATTCTGTAGCTATTCTTCTATAATCACATTTACAATATATAGATTTGAAAATGACAATATCTAAAAAAAATTATAAAAAGCATTTAAAAAGTTTATTATACATGAAGTTTAGATATGTTTAAGTAACTGGTAGCCCTTAGTGTGGCTCAGTACTCATGACGTAGCTCTCAGTTTCAAAAAGCTTGGTGCTCTAGATGTAGTGTTAGTAATATTATTATAGTGTATCATTTTATAGTCTACAGTTTATAACAGTAATATTTTATTGAGGGACAGTCTGTTCTATTCTTAAATAAAAGTTCTAAAATCACTTAGAATTGGTACTTGTGCTGTTTGAGGTTTCCATTTGATAAGAGTTTTACAAGCAATTAAACAGGCAGTGACATAAGCACAAGTCACAAACCTCAATGATCTATTTGTCTTCTTCACTTGTAAAACATTTGTGAGTGTCACGTGTGTTGGGTTTTGGGCACGCTAGAGGGCGCTCTGTTGTGACTAAGCACACCTGAGCCCCTGCGGGCAGGTGTGCATCATTGGGGCTGACTATTTAAGCCCCGATGAGTCAGAACAGAGCGCGGCTCATTAGATAGGCTAAGCCTGCACGTAATGGTGGTTTTTGTCAGTCCGTCCGTCCGTCCGTCCGTCAGTCCGTCAGTCAGTCAGTCAGTGACTGCAGTCTGAGTTCTTGTTTGTTTGTGTTTTCTCCTTTGTTTAATAAACTTCTGTTCTGAACCCCTGGCTCGGACCTGACGTCCCTCTGGTACCACACCACCGTTACAGTGAGCTTCTATTGGAAAGACCATGAGGGACGGATCCATCTTACAGGCATGCAACCAGTCAGAGCTTCAAGTCCAACATGTAACTGTCTGGTTAGTCTCCAGCTGAGTTTGTATGAATGTATGTGATTGAGAAACTGTTGAGGATGATTTTTCCTGTGCTGGCAGGGTGTTCACACCCCCTACAGCTGATTTACCCTCCATTTTAAACTGCCACTGAACTGTCACTGCAGACCATGATTTAGGTGAATAGTTTGGTCTTTGGACAGAAGTTTTTATAGACCACCCTGAGGTTAGATGTTCAGCATTCTTGAATGTTGATTTAATCGAGAACATGTAGTATAAGTGTGGTTTTTAAACCAGTTAAAAAGACAGGTTGAGAGACAATGATACTGGCAGCTTGACCATTAACGTGAAGCGAGACCCAAAACACTCAGAGCTGTGAGGCGCCTAACTTTAAGGGATTATTCGTTTTGTCTTATTTGGCTAAAGGACTGTCTGTTGTTGAAGCAGTGCTTTCTGCTTCAAAAGCTGAAGCATCGCTGTTTTGGGTTGTTCAGGTTTATTAGTCACAACAGCTTTTCCAGGAAGTGAAACGTGCAATACATGGCTTCCAAGCGTTGCACAGATCGTAGAGAAGTAGAGAAACACTTTAAACGCTGTAAGAAGTTTTTTTTTCAAGTCACCATAATGTAGAACACTAGTGAATCTCAAGCTTAGTGAACTTTGGCTCCATCTAATTGGTTGGTGTTTAATTTATATGCAAATGAGCATTACTTTGGTTTCATTGGATGAATTTCTTGAGGGAAGCCCATGTTTATGGATTCTTGCAGAATTCTTGCATTCTTAAGATCTCTCTTGGGCTCAGTCTAGTTCAACCTAACCCTGGATTTTTTATTTACTTTTCTTTAAATGAAACAGAAGATTTTTGTCTTGGCATCTTATCCTGCTTCAAGGTTATATTTAGGATTTTGGATCATAAAACAGCATGAGCGTGACAGAGGTGGACTCCTCTGATCAGGTCTTTTTGATAGGCAGACTGGGGTAATGGAAGCAGTTATGTGGTCACTGTACCATCCCTTTACAGTAAAAAACAAAAGGCAAAGTTCTATTTACTAGTCAGCTTTGTTCCAACCCTCACCTGGTCATGAGCTATTAGTAGAGAATAAGATTGCAGATGAAGCGGTGGAAATGAGCTTCCTTCATAGACTGGGTGGGCACATCTTGAACTTGAAAAGGGCAAGTTAGGGTGGTTTGGGGACTTTGTTAGAATGCCTAGGTATGACCAACTGGAGGAGACCACAAGGCAGAACCAAGACACACTGGAAAGATTATATATCTCAGCTGGCCTGGCAGTGCTTTGGAATCCCTCAGGAAGAGTGAAGTGAAAGTGACTATTCTTGTCATTGCGAGGTCACAGCACACAGTGAACCACAACAAAATTGTACCTCTGCATTTAACCCATGCAAACACAGGCAGCATGCAGCAGCTATGAAAGACGGGGACGGTACCTTGAGGGTACCTCAGGGCAACCTACTGGTAAGGGGTTTCAGGATCCTGTGCCCAAACTCTCTAACCACTAGGCCACCTCTGCCCCATTGTTTTGATATTACCTGGGTGCTGGTGCTAGGCTGCCGGTGTTGGGTGACTGCGCCAGGGAGCCGTGATGGGGATTGTACCTTGCTTCAGGGTACTTCAGGGTAACCTACTGTTCTGGGATTTGAACCCACAACCTTCTGATCCTGGGACCAACTCTAAACCACTAACCACTAGGCCACCGCTGCCTCTTCTTCCAGTAGACGACCCTTTTTATGGAACTTATTCATTGTTGTGTACTTCTTTAACTTTTTTGTTCATTTCTCTCCTTAAGTGTTGTGCAACAACTTTGTTAGGCAACCTTGGATTTTGAAAAGGTGATTCCTAAATGAAACAATTTTTCTCTGAGATTTTTCTGAAAAATCAATTTTCTTTAATTTCCAAATATTACTGCTCCATTGGGCTCGATTGCATCTCCCAGGTTCTCAGTCTCCACACTGCTGTACCAGATACTTTACCATGGGGGCAGCAGTGGCCTAGTGCTTAGGGAGCAGGTCCCAGGATCAGATGATCATGGGTTTGTAGGTTGCCCTGAGGTAGCCTTGAGCAAAGTACTGTCCCTGTCACAGCTCCTCAGGCACTTTAAATAGCTGCCCCCTGCTGCAAGATATGTGTGGGTAGAATGCAGAGATGTAATATTGTGGTTCATGGTGCCTCACAATGAGAAGAATAATGACTAACTTTCATTCATATTTTCGAGATCTTGACCCTCGCCTGACCTCGTTTTTATTTTTAATGAATGAACCCTGAGAATCTGATTCAGGCCTGAGCTGAATTAAGGGAGACCCTGAGTTGACGGACTTTAAAATACTCACCTGCCCTACTGAACCCTCTGTGAGCATCGACTGCAGCTTGCTTCCATAAAAGCCATTTTACAGCTTTAGTGAAACTGTATCCTCTCAGTCACAGACCAGACTGGTGTAACTGGACAAAATCGTTGTGTAACATGGTGTGAAAATGTATTTTCTGACATTAGCGCCAGAATATTTCTGTAATAAGTTTTTACATTAAAAGTTATTTTTAGCCTTGAAGAATAAAATTGCGAGACACATTTTAAGGGGACATCAATACCTGGATCAAGTGTGTAATCACGTCTATTGATAAAGGAATCAGAATCTTATGGTTTATGTCCTTTCTACTCTTTCTCCTCCTCTTCCTTTCTATATTGCTCTGTGTAGCTGGATGCCATGAATATTTTTCCATACATGGGTAGGACTGCACTTCAGAGGACCGATTTAGAAAAGACAAAAAAGAATCTTGTAAAACTAAAATAATGTTTATTGATGTGAGCTTATTGAAGGAAAACTTTAAAATATGTGGAAGCAGACAGGATAGGAAATATAAACATGTACAAAAACACCACAGAAATAGGATTATCCTAAACATGGTTTAGTCCCACCTCAAACCTGCACAATCAGTTCCAGATAAAAAAGACTCAACATGAAGTGAGTGTGGTACATAAACATCTGTTCTCAAATGAAAAAGTGGCTTGAGCTCAAGCAAGGGGCAACAATTAATCTTTGAATTCCAAAATTTAACAATGTTTTATATCTTCTAAAAACAGGCAACTGTTGGAGTTAAACTAACAAAGCAGAGCTTCTGAACTAGCCTCCTGGCACACATTGCATTGTAGTTATAGTTTAAAGACGATAGTCACATTCAAACTGCAATCAAAACATAATGAAGTAATTAGCAAAAGGTAAACATGTGGATTTAACTGGCGAGTATCTGTCGCTGCCGTTTGTCCTTTGCCTTGGCTTTGTCCTGCGCCCGCTGGGCCAGAACTTTGCCCTCATGTGTCTGTGCTGTCCGGGTTACTGCAGAAATACCATCCACAAACTTGGTCTTGAAGAGCACGTTGGCGTTGGTGAACATCCCATCTTTCAGAGACACCACCACAAACTACAACAAGGGAAGGAGGGAGTGAAAGCCCATTCAGGCTTTGATACAAAAATCATTGGGCTAAAATATATAACAGAAGAAGTTCTTCTGCTTCTTCCACAGTAGACCGTCCATCTCCATGGCTTCCTGTCCTCTGCATCTTCTTCCACACCAACCTGAGCTGTCTCTTTAATATACTCGTCCCTAACCCTGTCCATCATTGACCTTCCCCACACAAACCTCAGCATATTTAACTCTGATGCCTTCAGCTCCACTGCCTGTCTTTTCGTCACAGTCTCCAAGCTATATAGTATAGCTGGTCTCACTACGGTCCTGTAAACCTTCCCTTTCACTCTTGCTGGTCCCCGCCTGTCGAAGATCACTGTTGTCACTCTTTTCCAGCCATTCTATCCTGCCTGCACTCTCTTCTCCTCTCTTCCACACTCACCGTTACTCTGAACTGACACCCTCAGTATTTAAACTCCTCCCCTTCACCTCTACTCCCTCCATCCTCAGTTTCATTTACACTCAAATTTTGTCTTTGTCCTACTGACTCCCATTCCTCTCATCTCAGGAGAAGATTTCCAACTCTCCAGGGTCTCTTCAAGCTGCTCCCTAATTTCACTACATATCACAATGTCCTCTGAAAACCTATTCCAACAGTACTCCTGTCCAGTCTTGTCTGTCAACCTGTCTATCACTGTTGCAAACAAGAATGGGCTCAGCACTACCTGAGGTGTAATCCCACCTCTACTTTAAATGCATTGGTCACTCCTACTGCTGACCTCACCACTGTCACACTGCCCTGATACATATCTTGAACTACTCACATACTTTTATAATACAGTTGAAGTACAGTGTAGTCTTAACACGTTTGAATTCAGAACATTATGTATTAAATTAAGCTCTGCAGCGCTAACCTATTTTCACTTAAAAAATGTAATTTGATCATGGATTTGCTAACTTTTGGATCAACAATGTTTGGGAGTGTAAATTTCTGACCTGGGAGTGTGTGAAGTGTGTACGAAGCATCTGTCCAATGTTTTGGGTGTGTGAGAGGTCGAGTGCAGCATCCACTTCATCCAAGATGTAAATGGGAGCAGGTTTAAACAGCAGCATGGCTAAAATCAATGACAGTGCAACCAGAGACCTGGAAGAGATACAGTTTGGTTTACAGTCCCTAAATATAAACAGCAACTGGTTTTAGGCAGGGAACTTTAAATCAGCACTGCTTGGTAAATTTCCTGATCAAAAACAACCCAGTCCATTCCCTGCCACGTTTCAATCGTTTGCAAGATCAAAAAGGCACAAGAGAAGAGACTGAAGAATTTCCCAGTGGTTTTTAAGAATAAAAAAAAAAAAAAGTGTGTTTTCTAAAAAACACAAATATTTCTTCTGGGATGAATCACTTCCATGCAAATTCAAAATGGATTTTTCAGGAAAATATTTTTAAGTAGCAAATTATCTTAGAAAATACATGATTACATGATGATACATGATCCTCATGATTATTTAAGTATCCTGGCATGAGATTTCAGAATTTTAAGCAAAAAAAAAAAAAAAAAAAATTATTTTTTAGCTTAATCTGGACTTTACAGGACATTCCAAAGCAGCCTTAAAATGAATGATTGCAAGATCACTTTTTCAGTGATTTACTTATTTTGCGTATTTTAGTTCTCCTTTGTTTGTTCGTGCCAACCAGCATTAATTTTCCCTTCAAACCAGTAAAACAGATGGCTGCTCAATTAAATTGCTGGGTTTTGATTGTAGGTTTGATTAGTTTGGGAATAGCTGACCTTTGACCTCCGCTCAGTTCAGTCAAATTCTCCTTCCATGTGTTTCCAAGAGCCACCTTAAATTCCAGTCCAACCAGGACATCGCAGCCCTCGGGGGGCGCCAGGCGAGCGTTTGCTCCCGGCAGCAGAGTGGAGAATATGGAGCCAAAATCCTTGTTGACCTTAAAACACAGCAAAAAAACTGTGAATTAGTTGCTGCATTTCAGAGCTTCTTGCAGCGTGGATGCTTTATTGTGAACAGCTTTTAACAGGACTTTCTGACCTTTTGCCAGGCCACGTTCAGAGCCTCGTTTTTCTTCTGGTCCAGCTCTTTGATGGTCTCCAGAATCTTTGCTTTATCATTCTCCACAATCCTCTTCTTCTTCTTCAGATCATTATACTGAAAAATATGTAAATAGGACGTAGATAAAAACTTCATATTTTTTCAACACCTGAACAGCTGTGTACGCAAAAATTGGCGCATAAAAATTAAAAGCTTGAAAGAACCTGTTCGGGTCGGAATTAGTCACGCGTTTGCGTTTCTCCAAGTAAAAAATGGGAAACAAAGGTAAGATGCTTCAGTTTAAGCATCACTCTTGCCTACAGAACATCTCCTTGCATTATTTGTTGTGATTTTTACTGCTTTCTTGCAATAAATACCATCTCCATGGCACCTAAGAAGGACAGTGACAGCAGCAGCAAATTGAGAAGGAAAACGGAGTTAACAACCACGTGTCTTGATTTGTCTTCAGAGTACAAAATGGTCAAGTTGACAAAATCTACATAATTTTTGGGACTGGGAACGAATGATTTGCATTTCTATTATTACTTATGGGGAAAATTCGTCCAATCCTCAAACAAATCGGCGTTCAAACTGATTGTGTTCCAGATTCAAGGCACCACTGTAAAAATAAAATATTTTTCAAATTTGTATATATTTTATTGGATCAATCCACCGCAGACCGGAGCATTCCTTTAACATTTGGTTAAAATAGAGTTGGGTTGAGCTTTAATGTCTATTATGTGTTAACTGTGAGTTAAAGCAGCACAATTTAAGATCCAAATGTGTGTTTTTGTGGTAGATTAGCCAAAAATCTTAATTCCTCTTGAATTTAGCAATGGAGTAATGGGAGCTGAAATACACCAATTAACTTTAGATTACTGGAAAAGCTTTGAGAGTTTGCTCAAAGTAGCCTCCTTTATTAAGTCTGACATTAAGTCTGATGTTCTAACCCATGAAATGGAAAATTTAATTTGTCCAAACCATCACTTTAACCCCCCTGTAAAAGGTAACGGAGGTTCATACCCTCTCCTCAGCCTCGCTGAGCATGTTCATGGCCCTACGGTTGATGTTCCTCTCTAGCTTGTCTTTGGTCTCCTCCAGCCGTTTCAGTCTCTGCCCAGCTTCTTTAGGGCTGTTCGTCTTGAAGTCGTACGCAGAGTTGGGCTGGCCGAACAGGTGCCGTTCAGATGAGATCCAGTCATTTTCAGCCAACATTCGAGTAACCTGCACTCAAGACCAGAAAAAAATTATCACATTTAAATCCACCACGTTTTAATGTCCCTACAAACGTCCATGTCTCCAATTTACACGTACTCTGGCAGCAGCGTCAGCGCTGTCCTTCTTGTGTTTACTGATGTTGTGCTCGAGCTCCTTGATTTTAAGCTGGGCCTCGTTGTTTTTCTCTCGTAGGTGGTTGGCTTCTTCACTCTTGCCTTTGATTTCCCTCTCCTGCCCCAAAATCACCTCTTTCTGCTTGGAAAGCTGCTCCTGCGCTTGCCGAACGGCTTCCTGTGATACAGAGAGAAAATAATACATGCTTATATCACAGTTATTCTTATCACCTTGATAAGAGATGAGAGCAATATTTAAACCAAGAAGGGCAAAAAAAAAAGATTCTCCTGGTGCAAAATAAAATGTTTATTTCACATACAAGGCTCCCAAAAGCTGTATTAAAACAAGGGGCTACAATCGCTGCAATAGCATTAATGTGGCATGCGAGCAGATTATTCATTCATTGCTGACCCATACTGGATAAAATTAGAACAGTAGTTTTGACAATGCTTTAAAATTAGCCTTAATTATAAAATTTAAACCGCTGAATTCTTCTGAGAACAATTATACAAGTACTTGTACAATAATTTATCCTCACTCACCAAGATGTGCACTTGATTCAAGTAATTATCAGCTTTGATGTTTTTTGAACAATTTATGCTCTAAAAGGAATCTGTAGCTCCAAATTCGGCGTCAGCAAGAAGTGGATTTCAACAAAACACTTGTCAAGACTATATGAATATGGTTTTAAACATTTTAAAAATGTTACCTTATTGGCTGTGACCTCTGTGGTCATGGCACTGATCTGCTCCTGTATGGCCTTCATTGCCTCATCCACTGCCTGAATCTGCTGCTCATAGCCAGCTTGCTCTTGCTTCAGCTCCTCCAACTCCAGAGCAACAGCATCGGCCTCCTGTAGACACAAAAAGACAAGACAAGCTATAAAATCTTTAAAAACAAATCACTCTCATGCAAATTTAAAAAATACATTTCCTTGAAGAAATGCAATAAGCATATTGAGCAAAAGATGGTCCAAAAATCTAACATTTAAAATTTTTTTTTTTTTTTTACAATTTGTTATTTGAAAGAAAGAGAAAAAAAAAAAAAAAAAAAAAAAAAAAAAACCCCACACAAAAGGGGACAAAACAGACTGCTTAAGACAAGAGGTCAAAGTGGACACCTGCTGTCTCTCTTTGAGTTTCTTGTTGAAGGCATCCGCTTTGCTCTTGGCCTGGTTGAGCTTCTGCTGAGCTGCTTTCAACTCCTTCTCTCTCTCCGCCTCAGCATTCTTCATCTTGTTCTCCAAAACCTTGAACTTCTCCTCTGCCTTCTTCTGCACCTCTTTCGTCTTCTTGAGGGTCTCCTCACTTTCCTCTAATGCCAGAAAGACACAGAGCAGTAAAATGCAACAGTGTAGCAGGTTCAGGCTGAGCATCACTGAACGGCAAAGAACGATTCAATCTGCTGGTCAGTCTCTCCTTATGGTCCCAAAGTCCAAACTGGATCAGGCTTTTAGATCCTTAACCTTAGCCTGAACTGCCTCTTAATTTTCCATTTCAAAAATTTATTGTAGATCAAAAATGTGTAGATGTGTTTTAGGAACAGTAGGATTTGTAAATGAGCTGCTTCACAACTTGGATGATGGGAGTTGTAATTTCATGCTTTATCCCTTTTTATTCCCCCAAAAAAGTGAAGAAATGGGCTCTTTAATTTCGCAAAGCTCAATGCACAGTGATATTTTGCCCAAGTACTGCTGCCGTCATACCAATGGTCCTGCGGAGGTTTTCCAGTTCCTCCTGCTGTTTGTGGAAGGAGCTCTGCTGCAGTTTGGTCTCCAGAATCTGAGCCTCCTCAGTCTTCAGGTCCAGCTGCTGCTTCAGCTGCCGATACCTAGAACAAAGCAAAGCCGTTACTTAAATTCTTTCTGCCTTTTCCACAAACAGCTTCTTGAGAACTGTTTGAACTGTTTTGGAATTTTTTCCAAAACTAAACTTAAACCAAGTTTACAGTACTTACATAAACTGTTTTTTAAAATAAGCACCTTTTTTAGGCCTAAACTTAATGACCAATGTATCTACATAATTTCTCAAAATTGCTAAACGAATTCAGATTAGAATTTTTTTTCTAAAACCATTTAATAAAAATATGCTGACATTTGAACTCTCCCCACCCCCCCCAGGCTAAACTTAAAAATGACTTTGATCCTAATGCCTTATTAGATTTAGATTGATTAAATTATACTTAAACCATCTGCTGCATTTAGATAAGCTGGTTAAATTTAGTCTGAGAAAACTTTAAATTTGAAATTGCTCCAAGCAATAAGCTGCCTTAAACCTAAAAAACTTCCAAACCAGTTTATCCCAACATTCCAAACAGACCCTGTTGGAGCAGCTTCCCTGTTGTTGGAAAAGGTCTAAGAGAGGAGCTGCAGGATAAAATGTTCCCCATAAAGTTAGCACTTCCAGAAGGATCTCACCTCTCAGCCGTTCCTTTGAGGCCGCCAAGTTCAGTTTCCACAGCAACAAACTCCACCTCTTTGGCCCTCAGTTTGTCCTGGACGTCCTTCACTGCCGCCAACTTCGAGAGCACTGAAGCTGCCTGAGTGCGAGCACCTGAACACGTACGTAAAGTTTGAGATTAAAGAGGTTTATCTGACAAAACTTGAAGTGCAGCGTCTTCACCGAGCAAAGACATGAAATAAATTATTCTATCTGGGGCCATGTTGTTCTAGTGTTTAGGGACGAGGAGTCATGGGTTTGAGTCCCAGACCAGTAGGTTGCCCTCAGGTACCCTTGAGCAAGGTACCGTCCCAATCACTGCTGCCCGGGTGCTGGATATTGAGTAAATTTTTTTCCTAAATGGCCTGATAAAGAAATTGATAGGGGAATGGAAGTTTCTAAAACCCTGAATTTCTCACAGGATGTCTTGCTATCACACACCTCCTGTCAACGTTCCCTGTGGATCGAACACGTCTCCCCCGAGGGTCACCGTCTTGGTGCTGACCCGCTTGTCGAAAGCAACCTTCTTGGCATCGTCCAAGGTGTCACAGACCAGCGTGGACCCAAAGACGTACTCCATCGCCTTCCGCAGCTCCGACTCGTATCCCACCAGAGACAGAGCCGTGTGCACGTTGTCCTCGCCGACCTGGAAGACCACAAACACAACATCAGCATCACAGGGACACATTTAGAGGACCATCTCTCCACTGTCCATGTCAATTACCAACTGTTTGGCGCTGTTGACCACGTTGTCGCTGATGGTCCGTGCCGAGATCTTATTCAGCGGGATGATGGTGTACCTGCGTTTCAGTTCCCCCCTTTCCAGAATCTTTTTTCCGGTCACCTGAAATTCATGAGAAGACATTTTTTTTGGAGTTTGATGTATCAAGACTCAAGATCATATTTTGATAAAATGGAAAGATCCTTATCCTCTGTGCACTGGGGCAATAAAATTCAGCCTGGCTTCTTGCGATTTTGTTACAGAGATAGAAATAAAAACGAATAAATAGATTAATATTTAAATACAGGAGGCAAATGGTCAGTAGTTTTAGTAGCTTAGCGTTTTAAAAATTAGCAACACGTTCCAACATCAGAACCAGAAACAGAAAAACTATATTGACTTTTGTGCTTAAGATGTTTATATTTAATTATTAAAAATAACATTTCTTTGCTGATATTCCAAACACATTCTAAAAGAATTTAAAAAAAAAAAAAAAAAAAAAAAAAAAAGAAGAAAAAAAAATTCGCTGCTGTGCTTTTTAAAACAAAAGTCTGGTATTTAAGTTAGTTTTTAATATAATGTGTGTGTGTTTTTTTTTTTTTATATATATTTATGAATCTTAAAAACACTCAACATATACAGAGCCTTGCAGAAATATTCACCCCTCCTTGGATTTTTACCTATTTTGTTACAGTGCAACCTGTGATTTAAACATTTCTTAATCTTATTTTTTTTAGGGCGGGCAGTGGTGGCCTAGTGGTTAGGGCGTCGGCCACATGATCGGAGGATCGGGGGTTCGAACCCCTTCCCAATAGGTTGCCCTGAGGTACCCTTGAGCAAGGGGCCGTCCCCGTCCTGCTCCTCCCTGCGATGGGCTGGCGACCTGTCCAGGGTGCGTCCCCCGTCCTCGCCCTGTGAGGTTGGACACCAGCGCGACCCCGTTTGGGACAAGCGGCAGATAATGGCTAGATGGGTTAATCTTATTTTATGTGATGGATCTTCACAAAATAGTCTAGGTTGGTCAAGTGAAAGGGGGGGGGTAAATAAAATAAATAAATAAATAATAAAATAAAAGAAACAGTTATGCACTCTGGTGGTTTCTGTTATTTTGTTTATCTATTTGTTGTTCGCTTCACAAAAAAAAAAAACATATCTTCAAAGTTGTAGGCATGTTAGCTGTAGGGGCAGTGATGGCCTAGTGGTTAGGGAGTTGGCCACATGCTTGGAAGATTGTGGGTTCAAACCCCTTCCCAGTAGGTTGCCCTGAAGTACCCTTGAGCAAGGTACCGTCCCCGCCACTGCTGCACGGTGTTCGTGTGCATGGGTTAAATGCAGAGGTCCAATTTCATTGTGGTTCACTGTGTGACCTGTGCTGTGACCTCGCAATTACAAGAATAGTCACTTTAACTTTCACTTCTTTTCACAAAAGGAGATGAAACAAGCATGATGCAACAAGTGTTGTCTATAAGAGATGAGAGGTTCTCTTACAGTGTCCCAGCCCTTCATGAGGATTCCTCTATCAAAAAAATAAAAATCAATAAACCAGCCTGGAAATGGAAAAATGTCCCTATACCTCGTTGTCCACTACGACGTTGTAGAGCCGTCCACCTGCCACCACCTCCAGCGCTGTGGCATTGGACACATCGCTCACTGTGAAGAGGTTTGCCACCAGACCCTTAACTTTACTGCGGTCCCAGTTTTTCTCTGGGTCCCTGCGGCGAGAGGACAAGTTTAATGCCAGCAGAAAAATTTTTCTTGCTTTAAACATCCTAGATCTTAAAATGATCTGATTTGAATGTATTTTTAATAAAAAGATAGGAGAACTTACTTGTACTCGAAGCGGAGGTTGGGAAACTGACCCATAAAGGACTCGTATGTTTCCCTTAGCTGGTCGACTTCAGAGGACAATCGTCTTTTCTGCTCCAGCAGACACTCCTCTCGACCTTCTGAACAGCAGCAACAACAACAAAAAAAGTTCAGCAAAATTCAGCCTCATTTTAAACCACTTTTTGGCTCAGATCTAAAGTCTTTGGTTGGTACCTTCGTAGCTGAGTTTCTCCAGATCACTCTGGAGCTTGTCTCTGTATTTCCGCACGGCCTCAAATGCGTCCTGGTCTCTCTTGTAGCCGCTGTCCATCTTTTTCACCTGGGCCTGTTTGGTCTTCAGCTCCTGCTGAGCGTGCTTCAGCTTCATCTGAGCCTGAGAAAGAGAACAAGAGGGGGGGAGATTTACAAAATTAAAATCCTAAAAAGGAAATTCATTCCGCCGCTGTGGATGTTACCTGTTTGGCTTCCGTCTCCGCTTTGCTCATGTCATTCTTGCAAGCCATCATCTGACCTGCCAATGTGGCTTCTTCGCCATCCTCGTTGGAAGAGAGTCCTGCCGAAACCGCCTTGAAGTGCTGCTGTGCCACTTCCAGAGCTTCGGCATCCTTCTGTCCCTCTTCCTGCACAACCTTCAGTCGCTCCAAAGCCTTGGACACCTCACTTTCTTTGGCTGCCATCATCTTCTTGTCCTGGAGTCAAAGATTTAAAAAAAAAAATAAATAAAAAATCGATTTAATAAAAATCAAACATCCAAGAGAACCAATCTTTTAGCTATTTTTCTTTCTGACCTCCTCCATGTTTTTGACAAGCTCCTTTCTTTTCTTGGTCTCATCTTTAAGGTTCTGTTTCTTCAGGTCAAGAGCACTCTGAGACTTCGTGTCCAGCCTCTGTGCCTCGGCCAATGTCTCCTCCAGGGTCTTCAGCACTCCTGCCACTTCCTATAACAACCCAGTGAGACACAACGACAAAAGCAAGTTACTACAGATCAAGGTTTAAAAGGCAGAACAAGCACTTGCATCTGTATCTGAAAGTGAGACAGTGGGACAGTTTTCTGGACAAGGATTAAGTCTTAGTCTTACACTAAATTGCTATGTTAATGAGGTAAATTACATAATTTGCTCGTATAAATTTTTTTATTTACAGGACAGTAGTAAGACCAACTAGGAGAGAAGTGAAGTGGAGTACATTGGAGAAAGGGAGCAGCCGAAAGAAAAAAAGATGAGCTTTGTTATACGGGTCGTAGACAGTAATGAGACCAGCTATGTTATACAGTAAGAAAGATGGAGCCAGAGGTGTCGGGGTTAAAGATGCTGAAATTTACGTCAGAATGGAACAAAGATGGATAGGATTAGGGATGAGTAAATTAGAGGGACAGCTCAGGTTGGACTATCTGGAGACAAAATTTGAGAAATGAGACTGCGCTGGTTTGAACATGTCCAGAAGAGAGACGAGGAGTATATTAGGAGAAGGATGTTGAGGATGGAGTTGCAAAGAAAGAGAAGAGGAAGAACAAAGAGGAGGTTCATAGATGTGGTGAGAGAGGACATGCAGGCGTGAAAGAGGAAGATGAAGACAGAAGGATACTGAGACGGATAATCTGTTGTGGAGACAACTAACTGGAAGCAATCGCAGTCAGTCCAGGGTCCCGTTAAAGGTGGGTTACCTTGTCTCTGCTTCTCTCCAGAGCCTTGATCTCCTCAGTGAGAACCTGGATGCGAACAGTGTTCTGCTGCATGTTCTCCTGGAGTTCACTGATGGAGGCCTGCATGAGCTGCAGGTCCTCTGCCGACTTCAGTTTGGTCTCCTCTGCGCAAACAAACTGCCAGGCCACGTACAGTCGGCTCAGATGTTCGATCTCTCGCATCAGCTTCTGATACTCCAGGTAAGAAGAACGTTCCTGCAGGATGAAAGCGGCGTATTCGTTTAACAGACATTTAATTTTTTTTTTTTTTTTTTTAAACAAACCTCTCTCATATTGCCATGGATCTAAAATGTTCTTGAAGGATTCTTCACACTCAAATGTGAACAGAGAACAGAAAAACCATTTGTGGAATGTTTATAGAGCCAAAAGAGGCTCCTCAAAAAAAATTCTCTCTTTAGGACCTTTAAGGTCAAACAGAGGAAAAGTTTTGGGGTCTTAAAAACCATTTTACTAGTTTGAAATTACATAAAAAGGCCCATTTATTCCCTGGTTTACAGTCATGTCTCTGTACCTGAGCAGTTTGATTGTTTTTTGTTGGTTAATCCACACAGAGATCTACATCCGAACCTTCAAGCAGAACAAAGCATCTAACTTAAGACATGAAGCAGTGAAGAAACAGATGCAGATGATTCTAGATGATCAGGTAATTCCTTTACTGCTGCTGATGCTGAACGCCAAGTGGGAGGAACCCCTTTATCTAGAACCTTTAGATACCTGCAGCCACTAAAACATTTGTTCATTTAATTGACTCATGAGACAGTTTGACACGAAAGAGGATTTTTACAACAAGGAGATTCACTACAGAACATACAGAAACAAGGATCTCAGGTTCTTATGAACATCTCTAATTCTTTAAACTCTGTTTCAAAAGTCTGTTTCTTGTAAAAAAAAAAAAAATGTAATTATTTTTTAATTGATACTGTCAGTGGAAACAACTGTGATCCAACCAACCTCTTTCAGTTTCTCCATAGCGGGGGTGATCTCCTCGTCCAGGATCTACAGTCAGAAGAAAAACAAATGTTGGATGCTTGCAGCCCAGAGGTAAGTGTGTTCTAACAAACCGCAGAAAGGTTACCGTCTGAATCTCTTTCAGTTTGGCGTCTTTCTTCTCAATGGTTTTCTGAGCACTGATTTTCTTGCACTCATACATCCGGGTACCGGCAGCCTCCTCGATCATAGCCAGAATCTACAGGAACGGACACAAAATGACGGAACAAAGTTACAAAGAGAAGAATTCTAGACGAGTAAAATGGAGAAGACGACAAAACACCCAAAATTCAAGAAAGAAAAGTCATATTTTGGCAACTAATCGGTGCAGTTCGTACCTCGGGTGGCTTCATGTTCAGAACTTTGGTGATTCGTCCCTGAAAGGAAAACAATATTCACCAACCAGAAAAGAAAAGTCACTAAAATGAAATAAATACACATTAAAATAAATTTTACAAGCTTTACAACACTAGGTTTTACAAATTTAAGATTATGCATAACAGGGAAGCACTGATGTGGGATCGCTGATGCACAAATCTGGATGACATCTACCTGGGCTGGACAAATATAACTGAAAAAAACTCTGTATTCCTTCTAAGCCAAAAAACCCCCCCAGAATTTTAGTGCAGAACTTCACCATCGCCTGAGCTTTCTGCTCTTCTAGATACAAAAAACTAAATACTGATCTGAAACATCGTCGCTAAGGATATTTTTTCTGCACATAGCAGTTTGATTCCAATGTCATACCTACAGCACATGATAAACTTTCCAAAATTCATTTAAATGTTTGCAAAAATCACAGTTTTGCCATTTTCTTGCTTTCTAATCCACATTTAACAGAAAGGAGAGAGGAGGAAGGGGGGGGGGGGGGAACTGATCCCAAAATAGTTCAACAATTATGGGTTTAAAATCCATATTAGAGTCTTAAACCAGGGTTTGAGCTAGAGTCTTATACCCGTCTAGAATTAAAATTAGTTTTAATGGCTTTAAATAATTTGCGGTTGGTTTTAAAAGTGAGATCTTGACTGTAAACGAACCTGCATGATGAGAAAGTGTGGGTTGTTGACATTTAGGCCGACAGAGCAAAAGAGATCCTGGACCCGCATGTTGTTGGCGTTGACACCGTTGATGAGGTATTTGTTTCGTCCACCAATAACCACCTAAATGAAGAGAGATCTTTAGACCTCGAGTGACACTGGCGGGACTTTACAGAGGAAGGGTTCTCCAGATCAGCTCACCTGTCTTGTCACTGTGATCTCATCGTGAGTTTCGAAGCCCAGTGGACTCTGTTTCTTATTCGAATTGTCAAAGGTGATGGACACGGTGGCTTTGGTGATTCCAGCAAGTCCATTTTTATACACCAGGTCCTGAAGATTAGTTGCTCTTACCTGTGATAAAAATTTTTTAAAAAATCTCAAAATTTATAAAGCATTTTCCACACTAAGATGAAAAGTGCTTTACTAAAATTTGTTTCTTGGTGTAATTATGCTAGGAAAACATAAAAGAATTATATAAACAAAGAAAATGTGTATAACATGGAATTATAATGAAGATGGAAAAAAAAATGTATGAGCAGAAAGCGCTGCTGAATAAAGGTGTTTTCATCCATTTTTCTAAACTGTAGTTTCTGGTTGTTTGTTCATTTTCCAGAGTTGCTCGTGTTTCTGTTTCCCTTTACGAACAGTCAGTAAAGCAGCGTTCGCCGATCTTGAAAATTCTTGAAATATCGAGATTATATTTTGCCCCAGTATGTTGTCCAGTATGTTGGACTGATCTGGACTTTTGTGATTTTTTTGTTGCTGTTATTTTTATTGAACTGTGAGTTTTTTGTTTTGTTTTTAAAGTGGTTTCTCTCCAAGTTTAACAACCCTGTGAGTGATTTCTAAGTGTCTTATTTTTCCCTCGTTTTTATTTTACGATGTTTTCTGTTCTTGAACTAACATGTCTGCAGGTTTTAAAAGTGTTATTTTCACTGACCAATAAGAGGTTCTTCAAAAGTTTTTGGTATATAAAACTGACCTGTAAGAGGATTTTTGGTGTTTTTTTTTGTTTTTTTTAAATAATTTTTACTGTGAGGGGATTTTAATGTGTTAAGTGTGTGTCTGTTATTCTTACTGACCTGTGTTTTGTGTTTGTGAGATTAGATATGCCCAGAAGGAAACAGATGGAGTCTACGATAACAGACTGACCTGCAAGAAGGTTTTTAAGGTGTTTTTAGTTGAGATATGAGAGGGGTCTCAGGTGTTTTAAACTTGCCTGTTAGAAGGTTCAACGGTGTTTTAGTCTTTGACCTGTCAGAGGATTTCTAGTGTATATTTATTTTTGTTGACCTGTGAGAAGTTAGAGATGCCCAATCAGAGTCCAGCATTTTGGACTGAGCTGTCAGAGTGAAAGTGACTCTTCTTCTCATTGTGGAACACAGCACACACCGTGCAGCAGGGGGCAGCTATTGAAAGGATGTTCTTGACCCGTGAGAGTATTTTTTGTTATTTTACCGACCTGTGAGGGTGTATTTAGTGTATTGTTTGTTATTTTACCGACCTGTGAGGCTACTTTTAGTCATTTGACTGACCTGTGTGAGTGTATTTTTTGCTATTTTAATGACCTGTGAGGGTGTATTTAGTGTATTGTTTGTTATTCTACTGACCTGTGAGAGGTTGGAGATGCCCAGGAGGAAGCAGATGGAGTCCAGGATGTTGGACTTGCCGCTGCCGTTCAGGCCGGTTATGGCGTTAAAAAGCGGGTCGAAGCCGCTGATCTCGGTTCGCTCCGCGTAGGATTTAAACCCTTCGAGCACGATGGACTTGATGAACATTTCGTCTGAGCTGCCCGCGCTGCGTCTCAGAAAAAATTGCGGTGGCACACAGAAAACCCGTCTCCTCCGCTTCTCTCAGTTCAAAACTGGCGGGAGATCCGCCCCCCGCGCTTCCTCGGCCGTGAACTGACGTCACGCTGCGACGCCGCACTCGGAGCGCCCCCTTTCCGTCCGGAGACGCTGCACGCCGCCGTTTCACAGTAGGACACCCTTATTGTGTATCACAGTAAATAATAATAATAATACTATCATTATGTAGGAGTAACTAATAAATACTATTGCTACACAGATTTTTAAATTAATGAATTACTGCAAAACCAACAGTACCACTTTAACAACAACAACAACAAGAATAAGGATAAGAATAAGAATACAACAACAGTGGACTGACTTCTGCACACACCAAAGTGAAAGTGACTCTTTGTCATTGTGAACACAGTGACCCACAACCAATCACATCCTCTGTATTTAACGCACGCCGTCCAGCCAGGGGGAAGACCTATCCAGCACGCAGGGGGTAGTGATGGGGATGGTACCTTGACCAAGGGAACTTCAGGCTGACCCACTGGTCTGGGATTCGAACTCACAACCTTCTGAGCCAAACATTAGATCACACAGTGTATATATATTTTATTTATTTTTGTCATTGACGTTACATCTTCTGCTGATTTTTATTTGCAGATAAGCAATCAAACAGGTAAATTATTATCAGTTTGATGTCTGAAGCATGAAATGAAATGAATTAAATGAATAAATGGAATTAATTCAGTTCCATTATCATTCTATTAAGTGGTTCTGAAAAACAGGCAATGCAAAAACAGCCAGAATATACTTTTAAGAGTTAAACAGCTTCAATCCGGACTCTCGCTTTGCAGAGATCAATGTGGAAATGGAAAATTTGGTTTGTGTATACGTCATGACAAGGTGAAAATTTAATGGGCCCTGAAATTCTGCATCTGTGAACCTTAAACTTGAGGGAGACCTGAATCCTAAGGCATAGGGCACAAGGAGAGACACACCAGGTTAAAAGCGTAAAAGCAGATTCGCATCAGCACCATGCAGTCGCCCCTGTTTGAGTAAATGGACGTGGGCTGGATGTAGGTCCAGTCAAAGTTTCGTAGGTGCAGTTCCGTGTGCTGATGTTTGGCGCTAAGGGCTACCAGGCAGCGAGCCAGGGAGTACTTTGCCGCACAGCTCACTGCTTTCACCGGACGCACCGTGTCGAAGTGCATCAGGAAGCAAGGGTCGTCCTGTCAGGAGAGAGGAAACAGTGCTTGGTGAAATTTTTACTTTTACACTGCCTGCTTGTGATATTTGCTTTCAATCCATTCATTCCTGGCATCTCGTGCAGAGGAGCTCTGGTGTGAATCTCCATGATAACAAAAAACATGTTATATGGACGTTTTGGACACAGGCTGCGAATAAGAAATTGGGTGGTCAGATACACAAGGTGCTATGCTGTTGGTAATTGAACATATCATTTTCATCGTTCAATCTCAAACCCAAATGTCTACATATACATTTGCCTTGGTGGACAGATACAAAAGGTGGCATTTTATATGTTATTGAAAATATTTAAATGCCTGAAAATGAAGGACATTTAGCCCTCAAAGCCAAATATCTTCAGTGCAAAAATCAACCTTACTGTTCCAATTCTTTTGGAAGGTATGACCTTAAAAATCGGTCTAATTGGAAGCCAAAGTGTGTAAGTGCATAGACTGATACACTTGATGACAAGAATATTTTTTTTATTGTTATATTTACTGCCGTTGCTTTTCTTTCAAAAGAGAAGGATGGAAATAAAACGTCCAAATATAGAAATAATGACGTTGGACACAATCCTGTTCCAATCTTGGCTCCATTAATGTGCTTTAAAATGTAATATGCCTTGCTCTGCTCTTTTATTTCCTCTCTGTCTCATGTTTCTCTCTGTTGAACTTCAGCATCGGTTACTTCCTTCCTTTTCATTTTACTTTGACGTGTATAAATTCAAAATAACACAGTTAACTTTAAATAAACTCCGTCTTCAATCATCAAATCACACTTTCTGTTTCACATAGATGCTGCAGAAGAAAGGATCTCCAGCAAGCTTTACAATACATTTAATGTAATATAACTTAGCAGATTGCCTATAAAAACTGAATATTAGGTTGATTATTAAATTGTCTCCAGACAAGGCAAAAGTTCACACCCAAGAATAAATGCTTGTGTAAAAGACTAGTTAAAGTAGAAGTACAGATTCAATTACTTTACTCAGTATTTAAAAAGTACAGGAATGTACAGAGAGTATAAAGAAAAAAGGACAGGAATGTCCTCAGAGTATAAAAGTAAAAAACTCAATTATTTTAATGGAGGAAAAAAGTCACAAAATTTGAAACAAGTAGAGATTATTTACTCAGGAATGTTTTTTTTTCTTTTTCATTAAACCTTTCACCTCCTTAACCTTCTCCCTCATTCATGCTACTGTGAGGGCTTTTTACCTTATATAAATCTAATCAAACTATGTGCTTACAGTATCAGGGTCTCTCCCATCCAGAATCATCAATTCCTGAAGAGGCCACACCTCCATCTTCTTGTAGCTGTCCTCCAGGCCAATCCGCTGAGATTTACAGCCCGAGTGCCGAACCTTCTGACACCACACCACTGCAATCTGGACCTCCTTACTCTTAGATTCTGCAAATATAACATTTACACAGAGAACTCTGCAGCACAGGATTTGGGAACTTTTCAGTAAAACCAATAAAACCATCATTACATTTATGGCATTTAGCAGACGCTCTTATCCAGAGTGACTTCCAATTACTGATTACAGGGACAGTCTCCCTGGAGCAACTCAGGGTTAAGGGTCTTGCTCAGGATCCCAGTGGTGGTAGTGCTGGAGGTAGGATTCCAACCTGCAATTTCTTGGTCCATAGGGCTGTAGGCAAGTGTCCTACCACTAGAACACCACCACCCCTTATTAGTGAGGAAAGTATTATATAAAGTAAAACGATGTAGTACAATCATTAAATCATTATCATTAATTAATTCCTAAAAATATTCCCTGGTGGTCTTATGTTTTGGGACTAGACCCCTAGATTGGAAGTTTGGGGGTTTGAGTCCCAGAACATTAGGTGACTCAGATGTTCCCTTGAACAAGGTACCATCTCCATCACTGCTCCCCGGGTGCTGGATATGTCTGTTCCCGGTTGGACAAGACTCCGCCATATTGCACTGCAGAGATTTTTTTAAGGTGGACTACGTCCACCTGTTTTATGGTTCTACTTTAAAACATTAAGAAAAAATTTATAAATTCACCTTCTGTAACTTCAAATAGACACTTAAGCTACAAAGGTACATTTGCAAAGCATGCTGTATAAAGTACAATATCTAATATAGTAGGGGTGATTCACTTCATACTGTCAAAGAAAGGTTTTTTTAGTCCTTTAAGGTACAAGGGGGTCAGTGGCCCCTCTGAGGTACAATTTGGACTAATTTTTTTTTATCTTTTATTTCCAGAGAAAGGCTGCACATTTGCACCTTTTCATAGCCTAATCCTTTAAAGTAGAGCAATAAAACAGAAATCCTACAGAGTACAGAGTAAGTCCACCTTAAAAGTGTCCCAGCAGTGGAATAAGGTGGAGTTATGTACTGATAGGGAGCAATGAGCACCTTTTTTGCTGTAAAATTGCAAATAAATCCATTATGAATTCATCCCTACTCACATGCATGCACAGCCACAGGTGTCTCACCTGAAACACAGAGGAAATGTCGTCCCCGTTTTTCCTCTTCAATCTCTATAAACTCCACCAGTGTGTGTTTTTCTGGCCCGAACAACACTCTCTGCATCTCTTCCTTCAAAAGTGAGGACATCTCACAGAGACAGGCAGCTCAGAGAGATGGATATTTGATACGAAAGGGAAGCAGATTTGCAGCTGCTTGCTATGATTGCTCAGTTGAATCTCTCTCTCTCTCTCTCTCTCTCTCTCTCTCTCTCTCTCTATCTTGTTCTCTTCTCTTCTTCCTCTCCTTTTGTCCATCAGCAGTTATCAAATAGCATTGTATGTTCTCCGTTTTAAAAGCAACAATTAAATACCAGTTGTTCTGAGACCACTCAGAATTTCTTGAGGAGCTATCAAACATAAAGATTCAATTTGTGTTGGATTTAGAAATGCATAATTTATGTCTATGATATTCATTCAACCTCTCTCCATCTCCTGGTCTCTCACTGTCATGCACACACACACACACACACACACACACACACACACACACACACACACACACACATACCGGCTTTTATTATTCTTTAAAATATAATCAATATTTTCCTGTGAGCATCTGACATTAGATGTGAGTGAACTGACGCCATAAAGCTGGGTTTCAGGTCTCTATTAGACGCCTCATGGCTGAGTGCTATGGGAATTCATCAGAGGTTTTGCTAGAGTGGTTTCAATTTATTTAAAATGGAAAAAGGATCTAGGTCTCCCCACCACTCCCCCACCCTCCACCTTGTTGGAGTTCAGTCACAAGTTGACAACCTGTAAGAAACGTCCTTCAGATACTGAGTGCACAGTAGAAACCATAGGTTTCTTTTTGTGATCTTATATAGTTTTAGATGAATTATCTGAAAATAACAAAAATGTCTTTATTAATGTCCAAATGAAACCGCTCCAGTGTCAAGATTTTGGTGGGTTTCCTCATAACACCTGCTCAATTCAGCTTTTTGTAACTTTGTAAACTTTTCTACTGAGTAAACATCAGAACATTGACTCTGCCATACCAATATTTTTTTATTCTTGTTTTACCTCTCGGGTCAGCAGTAGCCGCAAGAAAGGTCGTGAGTTTGAATCCCAGACTGGTAGGTTGCCTTGAGGTACCCTTGAGAAAGAAACCGTCCCATCACTGCTCTCCAGGCACTTTCAATAGCTGCCCCCTCCTGCAAATGTCTGTTTGGCTGAGAAGCTAAGGATGTATTTTGTTGTTGTGCTGTGTTTCAAAATGACAAGTTGTATGTTTCACTTTGTTGGAAGAATAAAGTTTAGAAATTTAGTTAAAAATGAATTGTTTCATCATCAAGGGAAAAAGTTTTGGGCACTTATGTAGCAAAACATGCACAAATCACGAAACTATTGCCACCATATCTCAGAGAAAGTACTGGAATGTGCTTGCTTGGTATTCTGCAAATATAATGCTTCTAACTTTGACCAAAATATTCTACGTCTGCACAAATTAATTGAAAACCAGTAAGTTTCAACAAAGCATTTGCTCCAAATTCATAATAAACAAACAACAGAATTTAAGAACAAAACATATGTTGGAATTACACATGATTACGCTTTAATAAAAGAGCCCGAGGTCCCATCGTGATTTGAACTCAGATTGCAGGATTCAAAACTTGGCTGCTTTTTGCATCTGGTACCATTTGAAGGATTTGGTCAAACAAAATAAAACAAGTTAACTCAAAGGAAAGAACCACTGCCGAAAAGCAGGCTCAAACCAGAGACCGTTAGACTTTTGGTCTAACACTCTCCCAACTGAACTCTAGGACATCTAGGAGTAGGAGTAGGACATCAACTGGTCCTAAAAGGAACCTTTGCACAAATTGAGCTTCAAAGAAACAAGCTCATAACTAGGCTGCTTCTTGCCCAGTATTAAGGGGTTCCATTTGAAGGATTTGGTCAAGAATTTGGAAGTCCCATCGTGATTTGAACTCAGATCGCAGGACTGAAAACTAAACTGCTTCATGCTCAAGATTATCTGGTTCCATTTGAAGGATTTGGTCAAACAAAATAAGAAAAGTTAACTCAAAGGAAAGAACCACTGCCAAAACCCAGGACTGAACCAGGGATCTTTAGGGTTTCTGTCTAATGCATTCCCAACTGAGCAACTTCTGCCACAAGAAGTCAAATTTTTGTGAAATGTGTATTTTGCTATTTTGGCAGCATATGACATGAACTACTGCTTAAAGGAACTTTTGCACAAATTCAGCTTTAAAGCCAAAGCCTGAGGTCCCACCGGGATTTGACCTCAACTCACTGGATTCAAAGTCCAGAGTACTAACCATTACATCATGGAACCAGACAGAAAGAAGTCATCTCATGGGGAGGCAACAACCTCATGACTAAACTACTTCTTACCCAAGATTAATGGGTTCCTTAAGGGATTTTGAAGGATTTGGTCAAACAAAATAAGTCATCAATTTCACTTGAAGAAAGGAACCACTACCAAAACCCAGGAACAAACCAAGGACCTTTAGAGCTTCAGTCTAACACTATCCTAACTGTACAATTTCAGGCAGAAAAAGCCAGTTTTTTGCCCATGCAACGTTGCGAAATGTGCATTTTGCTATTTTGGCAGAGTATGGTCTCATCTGGTCCCTAAAGAAATATTACCCAATTAAGCCTTAACGTTCTTGAAAGAGCCTTAAGTCCCATCAAGATTTGAACTCAGATTGCAGGATTCAAAACTAGGCTGTTTCTTGCAAGATTATCTGGTTCCATTTGAAGGATTTGGGCAAAATAAATAAGCAATAAGTGAATGGTTTGAAAGATTATTTTAATGCAAGTTCAAAATAATTGCATGTTTATTCTGAAATCACAAAGGCACCATTCAGTTGAGATGAATGTTTTGAACATTATGAATATGAAGTCAATACATTATCCAATTTGAAAAGGGTGGAACCAAAGAGTGAAATTTGGTTAAAAGATCTAATCAACAAAAACATGGGATACCTTGCCATTAAAATTACACCAAAAAATTCCCATATCCAGTCTTAGAAACAGTCAGTCATTCTAATGTCTTATAAAATGTGAGTGTCAACAAAAAAATAAATAGATAAATGAATAAATCTGGATGGATACATATATCTAATCTAGTATACTTTTTTGTGTAAAGATATAAAAGCATGCATCATTTATCTTCAGCATCATTGCTGTATCTGTCTATTAACTGTAAGTGCTGATGAACAGAAAATTGACAAATTACTGATAAAGATGCAGGGATCTGAGGAATAACTGGAACTGAACACTCAAGGTCTCTTGATTGACTACATTATAGCTTCCCTGTCTAGTGAGATCTCTGCATAAAAGATTCCACTCAGAATCAATAATCAGATGGCATTTTTTCTTCAGTCCCAAGACAAATTGTATCAGTATCATATTTTTTTCTGGCCAGTCAGCGCTTTGTCTTACAAAATCCCAGCAGACTCTAGGACTGAATCAGACAATCATGAACATTTTAATTTACACAGGTTAACATAGTACCTTAACTTTACACAGGATATTTATACCCTCGTAAACAAATGTGTAGCATTTCAGCTAATGCCTTGTTTTTTTTTTCTCATTGCTTTCAACTTCCGTCACGCTCCTCCCTGTGATGGGCTGGCGACCTGTCCAGGGTGTGTCCCCCGTCCTTCGCCCTGTGTGAGCTCGAAGGACGGGAGACTCTTCACTGTTAAAGTAAAGGGGAGTGATAATTAGCTAATGTTAGCTAGCGTCCCTCTTTTTTCCAAAAATCATTGTTAAGTTTTCAGACTGAAGGTGAAGCTTCACTTTAACTGGAGAACTTATTATTGATCTCTTGTTTACATCACTGTTCACACAACTGTGTCCCAAACTGGACTACACACTAAATTGTGTGGACAAATAGTGCACAACCACTGGACACACACTCAGTAATGTAGTGTGTAAAATGTAGAAGTGTGTGGTTTGGGACACAGCCCATGTGTTCTGGTTCCACTAAAATGAACAGACCTCTACAGAGAATTCAACAGAGTGAATCACTAGAACAGCTTACAGGCTCCATTCCTAAGTTTGAAGTTGGGTTTGAAATACATCCTCTACTGACAATGGCCTTTGTTCTTACATTACAATCAGCTCACCTTTTTCTTGACATCATCTTTCATAATGTTCTATGATCATTTCAGTATCCAGAAGTTTCTTAGTAAAGCAGATCGTCTCCAGTTATGGTTGGCTGCTCTGTTTTTTTTGTCTGTATTTTGGGCAGATGAATTCTGCTTGAAGCCACCACCAAAATGTTGGCTCCATGTGTGACTGCACTGGCAACGCACAACCAGAACGAGAACCCTACATTTTCTTCCAGAACCACAAGGTGGAACAGGTCCTCGTTAAAGTTTGCCACGTGATCCGACAAACGGTGGCACCGAACTGCTGCGATGAAGCAGGCAAGGCCAAGGGAACTGAACAGAGCTGAGAGAGAGAGAGATAGAGAGAGAGATTTGGGTTTTTTAGTATTTTAAAGCCCTTCTGATTAAAAGTATTAAAAGTATTAAAAGTATTACTCTAACTAACAGGGTGTTTACACTGGCACCAGGAACCGAGGCACAGCAATATTATCTTACCTGCTACGAAGTTCCAGATGTAGAGGCCTAGAGGTCCTTTGATGGACTGGTAGGGCACTTTTCTGGCATTATAGATGCAGAATGCCAGGCTCACCACAGCAAAGCCAATGGCAATAAAATTAAAGAAGATTATGATCATATGTAGTCCACCATTGACTTTCCGTATCAGTCTTGGGAAAACTGATGAGAGAAAAACAAAAGTCATACATTAGCATTAGGAACAGAAATCTAAACATTTTTTAAAATCTGCAGATGTTACATTAACCTGCGTTTAGAAAGAACTATCGTTAATAAAGAACATTTTTCAAAATGTAAAACAGGTTAATGGTGTAAATCTAAGTCTGTCAGTTTGATGTGAAAAGCTGTCATTTAGAAAAGAAGGATGGTTTTATAGTGGTGGTGAAATGAACCAGGGGTAACAATGTGTATTTTATTTGCTATCTGAAACCAGGGAATCTGCTTGCATCTTCTCAGGAAGAATGTAATGATGATAGAGATAAAATAGAGGTTCCTGTAGGGACTATTCTACCCTGCGGAAGCCAAACATCTTCTCATAACCATCGTAAAACCATTTCTCAGGCAGTACATATGTAGGTAGAGCTTTTCCAAACCATGCTGAACAAAAAGGTAATGACTTGATGAAGCAAGCGGCACCTACAGGGAAACTGAAAGCTGAAAATGAAGTCTGGAACCTTTTGTAAAAAACAAAGAATAAAAATAGATCAAATCTGATTTGACTTTCCAAGGAAGCAAAACGTTTCAGAAAGTTAAATTTTCAGTGCATTTTTTACTCATTTTTGTATCAGTAACGGTATCTGAATGGTATCAAATATCTACACAACAAATATCTGACATTAATGAGAGCACATTTTTGTACATTCCTAATATTTCTAAAAATATGTAGATACAATTTATTTCATAGCTCTTTGCAATTGTGAAAAAAGATTCTTAAGAATAGCCCTTCAAAATAACTGACATTGATTAGTCATGAATTAAAGCGACAAAAATGAATTAAAATCAATCTTTCAATTAACTCACTGAATATTTGTGGCTTTAATTCACATGAATGACCCATTTCAGTTATTCTGGATAACTGGCATATTAAGATCTTCATATGTCTGGTTCCCATCCAGACCACTCCGCAGAGTGAACACATTCTCTTTAAAGGAATTGCTCACTGTATATTTTAAAGCGGCGGCTCCCAAGGCCGCATTTGCGTGTCTTCCCGCCCTGAAAGAGCCCGTAGTAAATGTCCCCAGTGAAGAGTGAGAGCTCCGGGCTGGATGCGTTTACTAGGTCCACCCCGGTTTGGCATAGGATGGTTCCGGTGACCCAGTGCTCGGTGGACAGTGCCACGACCAGCAGCACCACAGAGCCAATGCTCAGGATGGAACCCACAGAGAACACGATCTGCTTCCAGACGGTCGGCATGTCACCACTCAGCTGCACAGGATGGCCGCCCCATTGCGCCTCAAACTGAGACTTTAACTGCAGCACAAACTGCCTCAATCTGCCCCTCAAACTGCCTTAATCTGACTTCAAACTGTGGCTCAAACTGCACCTAAAACTGTGGCTTAAACTGCAGCAATCTGCACCTCAAACTACCTCAAACTGTGGCTCTAACTGTGACTCAAGCTGTGGCTTAAACTGCCTAAAACTGCAGGTTAGACTGTGACTCCAGTCAGAGCACAGCATAGCCCTCCTTTAGAGAGAGTACTGAGAAGGGAAGAAGAAACCTAATCTACAGCAGGCAGATCTCCTTTACAGAGAAACCTTATACCTCCCCCTCTTTCTCTCTCTCTCTCTCTCTCTCTCTCTCTCTCTCTCTCTCTCTCTCTCTCTCTCTCTCTCTATCCTCTCTCTAAGGTGTGTATGCACTCTCTCTCTCTCTCTCTCCTCACTTATCTTCTGTCCCTTTCTCTCCTCACTCTCACTCTCTCTCTGTGCTATGTGACAGATCATAAGCTCATCTGTTATCATCCATGAAATGAATGTTTCACCAAACAAATGCCACTGCGGAAGATGACCTACAGAAATTGGTTGAGTGATCAGCCTCAATCAACACAATCAGACTGTGCAGTGCTGAGAAACGGGAAATGGGAAACAAAACAATGCAGTAACGTTAGTTCTGCTCTGTGTTACCGCAGTGAGTCATCATACATTAAACTTTTATTCTCTCAGCAGCTTCCTGGACTTGATCAATTTAATTTCTTTTAAGTCCCTCATACTATTGGCTTTGAAAGTAAAGGTTGGTTAAAAAGGTAAAGAAAAATGGTTTTATGGCTAATTGGCTCAATTTCACACAGAAAATTAGTAAAATCAAGCATTTAAGTGAAAAATTTAGCCTAGGAATTCTTTAAAATAAACACCGTGGGGAATTAAAGAGTCTTGTTCTAAAATGCTTAATGAGATTGAGACACCTCAGTGCAAACTTCTCTAGACATCGGTCTGAGGGAAGTTTGATCCAGTCCTCAATCCAGAATTCATGCTCCATTCTCCTCCATGCTTCACAGTTGGTATGAGCTTCATTTCCTGGAATGCTGTATTTGGTTAATGCCAGACATGTCCTCTGTTCAGGTGTCCAAAAATATTTTTTAGACTTACCTGTCCAGAGAAAATTATTTCAGAAGTTCTGGTCTTTCTCTACATTCTCTCTGGCAAACTTCAGTCATGACTTGATGTTTCGCTTAGAGAGTAAAAGGTTTCCTCCTTGCACACTCCCATGAAGTTAAAGTTGTTCAGTCTCTTTCTGATTGTAGAGGCACTTTCAAATCAACAGTAGCAAGAGCCTGCTGTAGGTCCCATGATGACATTTTAGAGTTTTTGGAGACGACTTCTAGCATCTTTGTATCTGCTCTTGGGGTGAACTTGCTTGGACGGCCAGACCTGGGCAGTTGTTTTGGAAGTCCTTCACTTGCAGACTATTTTCCAGACATTGCAGCAGCTGATTGCAAATTCTTTGAGATCTTTTTAAATCCCTTACCAGGCTTATAAGCTGTTACAATCTTCTTTCTGGAGGCCTCATGCAGCTCTTTTGATCTCACCATGGTGTTCTCTCTCACCTCAAAAGTCAGGAGAACATCAAACAAAATGTCTGAGGATTTAAAGGCAAACCTCCTTCAGAATGCTGAGTAACGATGTTCTAATCATGTGCACCTGATGTGCTACACCTATGTGTGATTTGATCCGTTTTAATTGGGTATAAATGTGGGGGTGTCCTAAGTTTTTCCTCACCAAAAATCACATTTTTGTAGAGTTACATTTTACAAAAGATTTTGAAACGCATTGTTAAACTTTAACTAGGATTTAATATCCAGTAATGTCCAAGAATGTTACAAAAACACACGCAGGCTTTCATGAACCTAATTTTATCACGACTGTAGAACAAACACGTGGCGTGCCCCCCAGCAGCCGTTTAGAGATTGTATATTAAAAGTGACAGCATGTCACTGTGAAACACAACACACAGTGAACCTCTGCACATAGAGCATATACACACACAGCATGGGGCAGCTAAAACCCCATGGAGAGCGGTGATGGGGACAGTACCTTGCTCAAGGGTACTGCAGATACTACTGGTCTGGGATTCAAACCCACAATCTGCCGATCCTGAGGCCTAGTACCTGTTGGATTCTCTGGTTCAAGGAGTCAGTGATGAGGTGAAGAGGTTTTTAAGCTATAGCAAAGTTTATTAACAGAAGAGAAACAAAGTTCTTACAAGATGTTCAAAAGACCTGTCAGTGGCCGGAGGCCTCTCCAAGGCCTCCGGTGGAGACACCTAAACCAAGACTATGACCTTGTTTGGGTGTTTTTGACGTGCAAAGAAAGCGTTACTCAGAAGAGAACAGAGAAAAATAGAGATGCAGTTAATAATATATAGGTTAAAGGTGACAGGGACCTGAATGGTACCTGGGAAGGGATTTAGGGTGAAAGGGGTGAAAGGGCTAGCGGAGTTCAGGGCATGGAAGGAATGTGGGGAGAAGGGAAAAGGACATAGATGAAAAAGGACATAGGAATAGAGAATTGGATATATGACTGATATAGAAGTAAAATAACAGAAATCAATTAATAAAATCAACCTACAATCCGTCAGTGGTCACACCAAATATTGATTTGATATATATATATATATAAATCAAAGATTCAGGGTCACAGATTAATCTGAACAACAAAACAGGACAAACATACAGACATAAACCTCCAGAGGAATATTTCTGCCTTCTCTTTACTGTTTCTCCATCCATTCCTTAACCTCTCTTTAGCTATGGTGGCAACATTTGTACCAATATTTCCACTTTTTGTTTACATATTTATTAGTTAGTAAGTTTGTTTGTTTGTTTACTGGGGTTGCACTGAACAGACTTTAGGTAGTGTTTCCATCTGCATTGGAAATAAATGGATATAGGCTATGTAAATTAATTTAACAAAAAGTCCAGGTTAATTGAGTTCTGTGGCTTTGAGCAACAACAACAACAACAACAATAATAATAGTGTATGTAGGGCCAGAGTGTTTTTGTTATTTTGTGTCATTTCATTCATTTATTTGTTTGTTTGTTTATGTGTTTATTTATTTAAGAATAAATTCTTCTCCGTGTGTGGCTTTTATTTTGGTAATGTGGCGGACTGCTCGGTTAATGAACTGGAAGAGCTCGCTCCCGCCAAGCCCCTTTTCGGGCAGGGAGAGCAGAGTAGGATATAAATATGGTAATTACGTCGATGCCATTGTAATATATCATGGCAATATTTATTATTATTTTATGTAAATGGACTGAAATGTAATAATCGATTGATGAAACCGGACTTTTATTTTGATAAACCAAGGAGCTGTTGCAACCGGAAGTCTCCCCCGTATTCTTGGCAATTTCACACTGCTGGAGAGCAGTGAGTGAGAAGTGACTGTACCGCTTACTTGCGAACCATGTAAACATGTATTTTAATCAGATCAGATAAGAAAATTGTTTGTTAAACTGCTGCACAAACACTATCCAGATTTTATAAAAAGACATCACTGCTAAAACAAATGTTGGTTTTCGACGTGAAATCGTACTGAAAATTATAAATTTTGGTGCATTTTTTCTTTTAAAGGTTTTTCTCATTTAAATGCTTTCTTTTTAAAGCTTGTTTAAAAGAAATATATTTGATTTAAAAGTCGTTCTGTTGTTTAAAGTATTGGGATGGAGTTTCAAAATATACTAATACCGTGAATTTATTATTTAAAATACTTTTAATATTGATAGATGAGCTTAATTAATCTTCTTCATATGATTCTTGTATGTTTTTTATTTGTATTCTTAAAAAACAAAAAAAACAAAAACTGAACTGTAGTAACTTCCGCCTCGCCGCTAGGGGAACCCGGAAGTGTTTCCGGTGGTAAAACCGCTCTGAACCGACAGATGGGGCCCGAGCACTGAGTGACGGTCATGAGGAAAGGCTTCCTCTTTCTAAGAATAAATCGTTTGCTAGTTGCTGATTGCTTCCCCTCAGAACGGAAGGAATGAAAAAACGCATTCTGTGTTTAAAGTCTCCTCTCCTTTATTTTTGTCGGGAGGCGTTTTTTTGAGTTCCAGCGGAAGAGAGACCGATAATATTCATGTTTTTTGTGATGTAGCTTGAAGTTCTTGGAGCTTCTTCAGGTTTTCCTGCTCATACACACTTAAACCACATCCAAGACCAAATTAATAAATTAATAGTGAATTACAAACATTAAAATTTAAACATTTAACAAACAATTAATAAACTTGCCGCTTCTTCAATTTGTATATTGTGGCGCAGTAGCACATTTTGAACTAAAGGGGAGACACTTCACCAGGTATTCACAGAGGGCTCAGTGTGTCTGAAAACTTATGGCCTTTTTTATAAGTATCATTTATTTAATGGTCAATTTTGTTGGGTAAAAATGGATTATGATGAAATATAAGATGATTAAAATAAATATACATAAACATTGTTTTTAAACTTATGATTAAACATCTGGTATAGAAACATTACATATAGTAAAAAAAAAATGTAGGTACATACACACATTTTTGAATAAGGAAATATTTGGGACTTGGGATTGATTAACAAATGATTGTTGGTAAAAGGAAAGCGACGTTAATATCTTGGTCTGAAGAGCATTCCTGCACTCCTTCACTGAACATCTGATGGTCTGATGGACCCTCCTCTGTATCTGTATCTGCTGTCTGTGGTCTCTCCGTCAGGAGATATTGATTGTGAAGTGGAACTTTATTGGTGGATGAGTAGCAGCAGAGGCCTGAAGGATTCGACTGTGTGGTTTCTGGGTTTAATGCCTGCTGGACATGTTTTAATGCCTTTAATGCAGTTACGAGGTGAGTTATAGGATTTTTACTGATGTGTCGCTCAATCATCTTGTAAAGAGATCAGAAGCTCCTTCTCTGCTGTCTGTCTGTCTCTCATTCTGTCTCTCTGGATTGATGGACAGACAGATAAATAAACAGATGGATGGACAGTTGGAAAGGCAGGCAGATATCTACCTGTCTGTCTGTTTGTCCATCTATCCATCCATCCATCCATCTACCCATCTGTCCGCTTGTTGGTCCACCCATCTGTTCATTCATTTGACTGTCTATCCACCTGTCTATCTGTTCATCCGTCTGTCCATCCGCCTGTTTACCTGTCCATCAAACCATCCATCCATTCACCTATCTGTCCATCCATCCATTTGTTTGTCCAACCATCCACTGTACATTCATGCATCAATCCTTCCACCTTTCTATCCATCTGTCAGTCCATCTGTTCGCCCATTCGCCTGTTTGTCCATCCATCCATCCATCCATCCATCCATCCATCCATCAATCCAGCATCTGTTTTTCCATCTATCTGATGATTTGATGTGAAGGTTTTATTGTAAAGAAGCATCTGAGTTAAACCTTGAAAATTTTAATTGTGTAAAAGGACACTGTAACTTTAGTCCATCATGGGTCAAACAAGTTCACAGCATCTGTGGAAAGTACAAGTGAAGATGGACCACAAAACCAAAAGCTCTCTCAATCAGAAAATATCTAAACACTTAAAAACCACTACAGGGCACACCCTGCTACACCCTGATGATCTTATTAGGTGATGTAGGGACTAATGGTCATTAGGTTGGGGTGGACAGGGGTCTTATGCCGAGTCAGCAATAACCCAACGGGCAAACTTCATTAGGTTCCCATCCAGCTCCATTAGACTGACTAACATCAATAGCCTGTCTACTCTTGCATGGCCTCTCTAAGAGAGGATGCTAAGAAAGACCTCACTGTTGGACAAAAGTTCACTTCCAGAAGAGTCTCCATGAATGTTCAATTGTAATGCATACAGCACTGTGCAAAAGTCAGTGTGTCATTTCTTCTTATTTTTTACTCAAAGTGTCAGACTTTCTTCTTATTGAGGAATAGTTGTCCAGGTTTCAAGGAGTTATTTCCAAACTGCTGTAAAGAAAGGATTTGCATTCTGTAAATTATTTGTAAAAAATGTTACACTTCAAAACCAGTCTGTTACTGTTTGTTTTAAGTTTTTCTAATATTTTCTTGCAATGCATATTTGAAAAAAAACATTGTATCCTTATCAGTAGTGAGACCAGGTGTGTCATATGGGTTGGAGACAATAGTGAGACCAGCTGTGTCATATGGGTTGGAAACAGTGATGAAAATATAAACGGTGTACCTGGTGGTGTCCGAGTTAAAGATGCTGAGATTTGCATTGGGAGGGACGATGATGGGCAGGTTTAGGGACAAGTATATTAGAGGGACAGCTCAGGTTGGATGGTTTGGAGACAAAGTGAAAGAAGACAGACTTTGTTAATTTGGACATGTCCAAAGGAGAGACGAGTAGTGTATCAGGAGGAGGATGTTGAGGATGGAGCTGCCGGATAAGAGGAAGGACAAAGAGGAGGTTTATGGATGTGGTGAGAGAGGACATGCATGAAAGAGGAAGACCACAGGACATGAAAACATGGAAAAAGCTGGCTGGTAGCCATTCCACACTTACTTGATTTCAGTGACATTTTCAGTGCCATTTAGAAAGAAACAGCAAAATTAGTTTTTTATAAACTTAAATTAATTAAATCTTTGTTTTATTTAGAAAGACACAGATTCTTAAACCAGGATGGAGGAAGTTGACGGTAAAGTAGCACCCCGTTTGCAGAAATTTGGGAATCAGGAGTAATTTCAGAAGCTTTGATTGCATCCACACTGTATGGACCTCCTGATAAATGTCTAATTCAGAAGAAAATTGTGGCTTGCAATCAAACGCCAGCACATCTACCCACCTGTAGGAGTGGAGAGGAATTATCCAGCCTTCACCAAAATGGACCGAATGGACTGTTCATTGTCGCCAGAGATTTCAATCATGCAAATTTTAAGACAGTTCTCCCTAAATTCCATCAATGTGGATTTTGAGATGAGGAGGGCAAACGTGCTGGACTGTGTTTACACAAACATGGTTAGCGTGTACAGAGTGGAGGTCCCGCCCCCACCTTGGATACTCAGATCACATCTCTGTTCTGCTGATCCCAGTGTACAGACCCATTCACAGGTGTGAAGCCCATCCTGAAGCAGTTGAAGACCTGGCCCTCAGGAGCCATCTCTGCTCTTCAGGACTGCTTTGAACACACCGACTGGGACATGCTTAGGGAGGCTGTGACCTACAGCGGCTCCACCAACCTGGAGGAGTACACAGCATCAGTGACTGGATACATCAGCAAGTGCATTGATGATGTTACTGTCTCCAAGACCATCATCTCATCACCCATCCAGAAGCCACGGATGACTGCTGAGGTGCGCAAACTCCTGAGAACCCCTGGACAAGGCCTTCATGTCAGGGGATGAAGCTGCTATTAGAACAGTAAGGGCGTATTTGTCTCAAGCCATCAGAGTAGCAGATCAAGCACATGCCCAGAGAACACATGACCAACTACAGGTCATCTCCACCTGCCTGTGATGGTGAGATCTCCCTTCTGGATGCACTGAACCAGACTGAGAGTGTTGGGTCTGAACACTTGCCTTTGTAACTGGATCCTAGACTTCCTGACTAGAAGACCCAGATGAGTCAGGACTGGAAGCATCACCTCCAACACCGTCATGCTGAGCACAAGAGCCCCTCAGGGCTGTGTGCTCAGTCCACTGCTCTTCACACTGATGACCCACAACTGTGCAGCCATGCAGCTCCAACCACATCATCAAATTCACTGATGATACAACTGTGGTGGGTCTGATTGACGGTGGGTCAGCGATGAGGTGGTGTACAGAGAAGCGATACAACAGCTGATGGACTGGTGCAGAACCAACAACTTGCCTCTGAACGTCAGCAAGACTAAACACATGGTTGTTGACTTCAGGAGACCACGTCGTGACCACTCTCCACTGAACATCTTCCACCACCCATCCTCACCATGTTCTACAGAGGAACCATTGAGAGTATCCAGAGTAGCAGCATCACTGCCTGGTACGGGAACTACAATGTCTCCAACCGCAAGTCTCTACAACGGGGAGTGAGAACAGCTGAGAAGATCATCTGTGTCTCTCTGTCTTCTGTTCCAGACACTTTCACTACTCACTGCATCCGCAAAGCAACCAGCATTGTGGATGATGCCACACCCGTCCCACACACTCTTTTCCCTCCTGCTGTCCAGGAACAGGTTACTCTTTATTGAATGGCTCCTTTCATGAATCCTACTATCTGCCTCCTCCACGCTGGTCACTTTATTGTTTCACCTTTAATTTTTTTTTTCATTACTATAGTTACTCTGGCCACTTATTGTTCTTACAGTCACTTTATTATTACTACTGTCACTTTTTATTTTGCACTCTGCACTTTAACAATGCTGCTTATTAGACTGCTGCTCTGTACATTATGGTTCAACACTGCTGCTCTGTTCCGCCACATTCATGCTCATACTGCCTGTTTCTTTGAATTAATGTTCATCTTTGCAATTGTTCTTTATAATCTTGTCTGCACTGATACTCTTGTCTTGTCTGCACTTGTCCTGTCTTGTGTTCTATGTGATGTTAGATGTGGTCTTATGTGTAGCACCATGGTCCTGGAGGAACGTTGTTTGGTATCATTAAGTATTGTGTAGATGGTTGAAATGACCTATAAAAACCTACTTGACTTGACTTGAAAGACTACACACTCATAAACACCCATGTCAGCACCATGGTCCATCACACATGTAAACATGTAGTCAGCTTTGCTTAGTGTGACAAACAGAAACGAGTCAAATAACAAGGTCTGTTTGTTGCTGTTGCCAGCCGCTAACGTTGACAATCGTCTGTTTAATCCGCCAGTCCATTCTCTGTGCTCCTCATCCTAAACAGGGTTACCACACACAGTTTCAGATTGTTTCCCAATCCATCACAGGAATCATGTAACAGTCTATAGCAAACTATCCAATGCCAGAACGAGATGTTTGAATATTTATTGGGTTTGTCAGAATGACCAGAATTTTAACCCTTAGAGAACCTTCAGCAAGTTTCAATTTCCATGGTATATAAAAACAGCTCCTTATATGGACTTTTAAAGGGGTGTGTCCTGATGGTCAAGGCATCAGACAGCACACTTGACTCTGTTTGCAGATTCTACATTATTAAAGCTAAAACTGAATTTAAAACCTATTCATTTTATCATGTGGTATACAATAACAATTGATGACCTGTCTCTTTCAGACAAGTTTAGTGTATGAATTTAAAAAGCATCTCAAAATGCCCACTCAGCATTCAGCATCAGCAGTAAAGGAATCACCTGATCATCTGGAATCATCTGCACCTGTTTCTTCACTGCTTCATGTCTTAAATTAGACACTTTGTACTGCTTGAAGGTTCAGACGTAGATCCCAATGTGGATTAACCAACAAAAAACAATCAAACTGCTCAGGTACAGAGACTGTACTGAAAATGAGAGACAACAACACTGTCCTTCAGGAAGATCTGGAGAACTGAAAGTCTGGAAGTTAAATGTGAAGAAATGGGGTTTAAGGTTTGCAGTGCTGTATGTCCTAAACTGTTCTAAAAATGATACAAGAAATGGCAAAATCCTGAAAACAGTTATCCAACACAATAATTCCAACACATCCAAAATACACAGGGTCCTCTAAAGCTTAAAATACCAGTTTAGCTCAGTGGCTCAGAGCAAAATTATCTGATACTTATCTTTATATTTGTTTTTTCTGTCTTTAACACACACACACACACACACACACACACACAGACGAGATAAATGTGAGATGGTGTTTTTAAGGGAGAGTGTGTTCCCCAGGGGAAGACTGATCATATGCCTATAAAGAGTGGAGTGACTCACTCTACTAGCCTAGCAGTGAGTCAGCATCTTTCATCTTCACCTTTCTCACACACACACACACACACACACACACACATTCAAAGATGTAAGCATACACTCTGTGGCTGATGAGCAAGCACTGATCACGTTAAAAACCTACCTTTGGCATAAATAATTGATCAATTGCAAGGTAACCTGTGCTCACTAAAACACACAAGTGCCATTTCTTGCCAGTTCGATCCACGATGAGGTTTTGTTCCACCACTGGTACCTGAGATCCCTGCAGTTTCTTAACATTAACAACTGATTTGTTGGTTCAGGATTGAACATGATTTGTGGTGTGAAGGATGTGGGCACTACAGACCCAGAAACATGAAACTAGGTTTCAGAAGAGCAAGTAAACATGAGCTGTTTACAGCAGGAATCAGGGTCACTCCAGAACTGCTGGAGCTTCATTTCTGGCCATCAATGTAAAAAATGAATCTACAGTAGTATTTATGTCTGCTGGTGCACCAATGGGAATTGTTATCAGATGCTAGTGCAAGTTCAAGTGCATCAAAAAGGCAAATTTGCGCGCTTTTCCAAGTCATCTTAGTGAAGAGATGGTGGTGGTGGTGGTCAAGTGGTAGGGCACTTGCCTATGTACCAAGAGGTCACAGGTTCGAGTCCCACCTCCAGCACTACCACCATTAGGTTTCTAAGCAAAACCCTGAACCCTGAGTGTCTTCAGGGGGACTCTTAATTGGGAATCGGAAGTCGCTCTGGAGCGTTGGCTAAATGCCGTAAATGTACATGCAGATGGATGGGGTTTGAGTGGGTGGAGAGAAGTTTTGGTGTAAACATTTTAGGTAAGGCTGCTTTTGTAGAGCAAGGTATACACAATGCTTTAAGGATGTTAAATAGCATTACATTCATAAAATCAGTAAATGTGGTTACAACTGAAAAGAACGTAGATAAAGCAATACAAATTAAGATGTGCAATGACTGAAACTGTTTGGGCTATTTAATCTTGTTGTTCTCAAGCATTTAATATTTAATGGCTTTTGTGTTGCTTAGCAACCATGGCCTATTGTTAGCACATGACACTGCTGCTTATAGCGATCTGTGTTGAAATGAATTCAGTTACAAATGTAATAGATTAATCCACTTTACTGCTGGGCAGAGCTGGAAATTCAGCTCGAAGTGTTAAAAACTGGCAAAAGTAGAAGTCCTGATTCAAATACTTTACTCAGTTTCAGTGAATACAGGTATGTACTGAGAGTATAAAGTAAAAAGTACAGGAATGTACTGAGTGTAAAGTGAGACGTGTCTCCTCTGAAGGATGTCTTTAGCGTCTGTTTGTGCTGAAAATGAACTGCATCTCACTTCATATTAATAGAATTTAAAGACTATTAAAACCTCGAACTTCAACTCCAATAATTTCACTGCTTCACTTTCATCCATGTCTCTACTAGTTCTCCTGTCATGGACATCACACTCTATACATGCCTTTTTTCCACCATCCACTCTCCCTGTCTTCTCTCTTACATCTCCTTTGTCCTGCACCAATGGATACACAGAGGAACGTCTTTTGTGTGTTTAGGTCCATTCAGGCTAAAGCGGGTTTCTACCTAAGCAACATTTATATTTACACTTTGTTCCAAAGGAGAGCTTTGGGACATTCTTCAAGAAGCTTGGAGAAGTGTTCCTGACTTAAAGAAAGGAGCTGATCTAAGAGAGTTGAGGCTGTGCTGTAGAATAATGGTAGTAGTAGTGAATATTGACTTTAAAGCTGGTTAGAATGAAACCTTCTTTGTGTTTAGACTGGAGTTACATGTGTCTGTAAACAAACCACTGAACTACTGCATCAGCTTCATGCAGAACAGACAGAAACAAGACTTTTATGCAGCACTATATATGAACACATTCTCATACACTGCTCTCCTGATATTGATGCAGCAAACAAACTCATGGACACTGATGAGTGTGTGAGACAGATAGAGGTTGAGTGATTTGTTAAATGACCACTGTTGATGTCTTTACACAGAAGTCCACTCTGACTGGAAGGCGCCGTGATTCCGTCCAAAATCGGCCACTTAAGTAAATGAATATCGAGACGAGTGACAGCTCAGCTTTGACTCACATTGACCATCCATTTCCGGTAAGAGGGAACTGGCTCGGGTCCACAGTCCATCCTATGCAGATTTCTTGCCTTTCACGAAATCTAACACACACACACACACACACACACACACTTTTGTATTCCTATCTTTGAAATAACAAATAATAAATACCAAGTAAGGGCATCAAGGATTGTCCAGGGAAAGCTTTCATGCAGCAAGATTTACTACCATCTTAAGCCTAAATTTAGGTAATATGAACATCCTTTGCTCTTTTGCTATTAGACAAGCTTAACATTGGACTTATTTGGCTAAATGAGAAATGCCTCCATAAACCAACAGGAAAAAAAGTGTTCTGCACTGCAAACAATACACCTACATTTTAGACCTCTGTTTATATATATCTTTTTTTTTAATTAATGGATAAAAGTGTCTGCTAACCGATTAAATGTAAATTTTTAAAATCTGATTCCACTCGTTTCTAATCTAGTTTTCCTCTCCAACTGTCCAAACTGCTCCCATGCTGAATCTTAAAGCTTTCTTGTTAAATGACCCATCGTTCATTAGTGGGGTCCCCACAACGTCACACGTTTTCTTCTTTACACACTCCTACATTCTTTACACACTTTTTTAATTTTCTGGTTGTTTCTCATTGGGTTCGTACAGCAACAATAAAGGTATCTGATCTAATGGAAACTCCTCCTATTGTTTTTAACTGGGTCCCCTCGACGTCACACTTTTTTCTCGTTTTCTGTCTTAGTGGGGACCCGCCGTTTGTACATGCGCACGCGGCCGCGCGCGCGCACGCACGCACGCACACACGCACACACACACTCAAAACACACGGGCAGGAGAGCGCGCGGGTAGAGGCGCGCGCATTCATTGTCGGTTTACGCGCTGGGCAGGCAGGATGTGGAGCGCGTGGATGGTGTTGGCGCTGCTGTGTGTCTCAACAACAGGTAGGATCCGGGACTGTGGGGTTTTGGGGTTTTTTGGGGACCGGGACAAACAGAGCAGAGGGGTGATTACAGGCTCTTCAGTAACTCCCTATAGGTAAAGGAGGGAGGCTTTACATCTCTCTCCTCTCTCGGTTGTGTGTTTGTTCAGACTGTAAACATGATGCACATTTTGCACTGTCTGTCTCCTCCTGTCTACAGTTTCTCTTCTGCAGGGTTTAGTTTTGTGTGTGTGTTTTTTTTGTTTGTGTTTTAGAGTTTGGTCTTTATAGAACTGCAATTTTTTACACCATTTTAATGAAACTGGTTTCCTGCTGTACAGACTGGAGTTTACATTGGGATAAACAAAGGATCTATCCATCCATCTGTATATCCATCTGTCTGACCTCTTCCTTTCACTCTGTCTGTTCAACTGTCCATCTGTCTGTCTGTTTACCTGTATATTCATCCTTATTTCAGTCTATTTATTTATCTATCTATCTATCTGTAACTGAGCTGTTTTTCAGTGAGTTGTTTTCCTGGGTCGATGGCACCTCTTTGTTTATATTTACCTTTCCTTTGTGAACCCTGGTCTGTTTTAATTTTTGGGTCCTGCTTTTTCTACAGCTTGTCAAACTTATTTGTGATGATATGATTATTAGCAGTAATAGAATAGAACTAATTTTTATTTTGCACTGCCAGTTCTTGCATGTAAATTTTTCTCTCTGTAGCATTTAATGTTTTAAAGTGGTGCTTTTTAAATACAAAAAAGTAAAAAAAAAAATGTTTTCTTAAAAGAGCACCCCCACAATGTCACACATTGTCTTGTTTTTAGTCAAACTGGGGGCCCACACATTCTTACTATTAATTAATTAGTAATTTATTTTTACCCTAACTTTATTCTACATGCCTTTTTTCTTCATTCCTAATTACATTTGTCATTTTCAAATGACTCTTTTTAAACAAACAACATGGATAATACGAGTAAACAAACATTGTTTTTAATGGGGTCCCCACACTGTCTCGTTTTCAGACAAACTGGGAGCTCATATATTCTTACTTTTATTACTTTTGATATAATTATTTACACAACTTTTTAAAGACTGATTTAGGATACATAAGCTCAGAATGTACACAAGTAGCTTTTGTGTTTAACTTCAAAATAGTCATATGACCACCTGTAGGAGTAAACACTCAGTGAGTCCTGTGCTTCATTGGGTTGGTCAATAATATATAAGTGTGTAATCAGAGCCCAACACAGAAAAGGTTATGGGATATAAAAGGTTTCTCTCATTACACCTGGATACACCTGGTGCACAGGGCAACTTGACTAACGGTACTCGTTTTCCTGCAAGAAGCAGCACACAGTTGATTTGAATAACTTTCATCTCTCCAGGATTGATTGATCACACAAGCAAGCAAGAAGTGTGTGTGTGTGTGTGTGGGCACATGAAGATGGTTTCTAAAATAGGATGATGTAACCTAACGTGTTGTTTGGTCCACATGACAAACGGTGGTGCAACGTCACACCCAGTCATGGTCACAGGGGAGGTTTTCCCTGGAAGGCCTGGGGGCGGGTACTTTAGACTTTCCTAGAGTTCTTTTAGAAAAACTGAAAAGCAAGGCATTTCAGTTCACTTGAAACTGATGAAACACCAGGCAGCTGGAGAAGCAAGGAAAGTCGTAGTTTTCAGATCTGTGGAAAATTCTTGAGACTGATTTCCTTTCAAATTAAGTAATAATAACTAAAAATGGCAATTCACTCACTCATTTTCTGAGCCACTTGTCCTGATTAGGTTCAAGTGGTTGCTGGAGTCTACCCCAGCTCTCTCAGGGTGAAAGGTGTGGACACCATGAACATGACGCCAGTCCATCACAGAGCAGACACACAGACAAAGACACTCACACCTAGAGGACAATTTACCATCTCCAGTCCAACTGACCTGCAGGCCATTGGATGGTGGGAGAAAACCCGAGCTCCTGGAGGAAACACACATGCATGGGGACATGTCCACTCCATACAGAAAGGACCTGGACCGTCCCACCTGGGAATTAGACACAGGACTTTCTCGCAGTTGGTCATCACACCGCTAGCTCACTCAGTATCGTAACTTATTTAAAATAAGGTCACAGATAGAATTATTAAAGATTGTGGGGCAGCAGTGGCCTGTTGGTTAGGGAGTTGGCCACAGATCAGAAGATTATGGGTTCAAACCCCTTCAAGTCAAGTCAAGTCAAGTAGGATTTTATTGTCATTTCAGCCATATACACAGTACACAGTGAAACGAAATAACGTTCCTCCAGGACCCTGGTGCTACACACAAGACACGACAGAAGACAACATAAGACAACACGGGGCAACAAGTGCAGACAAGACAGACAACAACAGACAGCACGACAGACAGTACATTCATCCGTGGAGGGCTGCAGTGTTGTGGAACAAAGCAGCCCAGGTATATCACAGTGTAGTAGTGTGGTGGAGCAGCGTTACTGAATTTAAAGTGCAAGAGTGCAACACGAGATAAATAAATAAATACAGGTGAAAAGTGGACTGGGTTTAAGAGTTCAAGATATTGGTGGTTTCAGAGTTCAACAGTCTGATGGCCAGGGGGAAGAAACTATTTCCCATCCTGGAAGTGGTGGCCCGTATGCTGCGGAACCTTTTCCCGGATGGCAGGAGGGAGAAGAGAGTGTGGGACGGGTGGGAGGGATCATCCACAATGCTGGTTGCTTTGTGGATGCAGCGAGTGGTGAAGATGTCCTGTGTTGTGGAAAAAATATATACCCAAGGAACAAGTCAGAGGCACCTTTAGTCTACCAAAGAGTTTAATAATCACTGCAGTGAGGATTCCTCTCACACTCTACTGAGAATACAAGAGGAAGCCTCGAGTACATTAAAACAGAGGTTCTTATACACATTTTGGGCCCCAGGCCCACCTCCCCTTGACCTTCAAGTCCCAGTAAGCCTGAAAGTTGCTTTGTCTAAGTCCCTTCTTAGCTCTTTTCCCTTATCTGTTTACGTCTTTTGCAGTAGCATGAGACCTGTCCGGGACATTCTGTCCAATTTATCTTTCAGCTTTATGTCGAAAACAACAGCACGTTGGAAAACATGATACTAAATCAAGTTTAGAACAAATTTTGCCTCCACATTCCCCCCTTTTGATTATTTAATCAACTTTTAATCTAACTATAGCGAGGCAAAACATGGCAACACTAGATTTCTTTATTCATTACCAGTCCACACTTCAGTAACTTATTCAATTATTGATTGTTTTCTTCATTCGACATTTAAACATTAATCATTATTACTCATTTTTAAGATCAAATCAAAAGCACTAAATCATGTTATGTCAACATCTCGATCACACACATTGAATCAAATCAAAATAAAAAACTATGCAAATCAAAGCATAAAAATGTCAAAACTCCTCATCATCTTCATTGCTTGTAACATTATCAGGATTATTAATTAATCATTAATAATTTTTTCTCTTCATTGACAATTAGCACACAGAATCTGTTTCAGCTCGATCATAATTGACTATAACCAAAATCAAATCCAATCAATTAAATCATTTTAGATCAAAATCATAATCCCATCAAATCAAATCATAACTGAATCACAGAAATGCAAGGAGCAAAGTTAAACATAAAAAGAGATTCAAAATTCTTCTTTGTCGACTTCATCACTTGTGAAACTGTCATTTATTTGGTCTTGAACCCAGTCTGGTCTTGGGTTAGATCTGGAGATGGCATCCCATCTTCACCTGTCTTTGCGTACATTTTTCTTCCGTGTGTAACATTCGAAACTGTGCTTGTCAGGATATGATGAGCCATTGGACCATCATCATGCAACACTGCAACAAACAAGGTGCACACAAAAAGATACAAGAAAACAACAGCAATGGTCACCATCATCGTAGCAGATGCCAAAATGGTCCCATCGAAGTGTAGATTGAACTGTACCAGCTGTAATCCATCTTTATGGAATAACAATAACATTTCCCATGTGGTCTGTTAGATCTGTAATTTTCTATGACGCCTTGTCTCACATTTTCCATTTGATCATTACTTAGTTCATTCATTCACCAGTGTAGTGATATACAAGCGATATGCAAGTCCAGTTATCTTATTGAGTGCTGCGGTTGTACCACCCCCCGTATTGTCTTTAAATCAATTGACATTACACTTTTACAGTCTGACCAACCTAATTCTGTTCCCTCATTCGCTCAGGCAGATAAGAGTCATGCCTCAGCCAGGCCCTCCACGGTAGAGGGCTACAGTTAAACCCAACATTATTTTTCCAAAGAGCACACACGAGTCAGATTAACAGCAGGTGGAAGCTGATCTGTGTTCCTGACTATCTCTAACACAGTAATCACACTCAAAGCTGTCCAGTGTACCGTACAAGTGCTGCACTCTGCACTGGGACCAGTATCCTTTGCATTATTTACCTTTGCATTATCGCAGTGATTTGGTCCTTCCCTTGTTTGCCACTGGTGCACTTCCTGCCACCATCTTTAGTAATATGATAACAGTTACCATCAAAATATTTCAAACAGGCCAGGATTCTGGTGAGTGTTTGGGTGAGCCTTTGTCTTTCTTCACGGGTCTGTGCTCGGAGGGCAGGATATACCCGTTACGCCCTTGTCCCACTTCACCGAGACTCCGTCACACCCTTTACCCTCACCCTGTCACCTGTTTCCACCCTCACGCGCTTACATTGTAATACGTAGATCAACGTAGCTCTCTCTGCTTCACTGCGGTAGGTGTTGTCAGCAACACTTGAAACGTTCCTGTCCAGCACCTGGACTTCCAGTGCTTCCACCTGAACTCCTTTACCAGGATCGGGTCACCAGGTCTCAGGTCATGTAGAGGACCCTCTGCTGTCCTCGGTAACAATTCTTTAACCTACTAATGGACAGAGTGGAGAATAGCAAACAAAGAACAACAGTATTGCAACATTTCATCATCACAGTGTTGTTAAACTTGCTCCTGCTGCTTTACCCCCGGGCGGTCCCATGCCAAGGTTCATAGGTTTACCAAACAAAATTGCAAATGGGCTCAAATTCATTCTGGCTCGCCTGAGTTACTCTCTAGGCAAATTGAGCATGACTGGCAATATTATTATTATTATTTTTCCTTCCCACAGCTGAGAATCTTTTAGTAAACCACTAAATTGCATATCCATCATCCCCCCTTTGATGCATAGTCTTTACTGTGCGTCAATTTATACTTCAGTCAAAGATACAAATTCTGCTACTTGAGCAGACAGAACGAGGAAGGGTGCCGCTGTGGAGTGTGCTGCTTTCGGAGCAAACTGCAAGGCCCACACAGTTTAGTCCTTTGCTATCTCTCGAGGCAGAGCCATCTGCAAAAACACAAGATTAGACTTCCTGTAAATCTGCTCCACTGCTGCCAAATAGTGCTGAAGTTCACTGTCTTCTGGTAATGGAAGAAAAGTGGAAGGGTTAAGGTTAGTGCAATGTTTAATGGTGACACTTGGCATACATTATATTTCAAACATCTTGCAGCTAACAGGTGGGCTGCACTGTGGTCCTGTAAGAGAAGAGAGACTGCATGTGGTACAAAAAGAGTTAAATCAGCATAACCAACTCGATCTCTGGAGGCCTCTATGGTCTTCTCTGCTGCAGCTATGTTTTTCAAACAAACAGGCAGACTTGCTGCTGTCGTGGAAAATTGAAGTGTAATCCCAAGTCTTTTGAAACTTTTTCCAAGTCAGAAATCAAATTTAAAAAAATCAAGCGAAGTCAGAGAGATGCAGCACAACCAATTTACTGAAGATTATCAGCAGGCGTGGTCCAATGGGAGCAGCTCCAAAAAAGCTCATCCCAACTTCGGACTTTAAATACATTTCAATCATGTTCAAATTTACATAAATCCATCCCATTAATAGTTTTCCACCAATAATATTCAATGCTGTCATGATTAAAACCTCAGTTCCCCCACCTTTGCCACCTCACCAACATTAGACAAAGGTCCTTTTACTGATAGCTCCCTGTCTTATCCACCACCAACATTTCAAGGTTCCTTCCCATCCAGGTTCCCAATTGTGAGTGCAGCAGCTCGATTAGAAATGCAACTGTTCGCTCCTGGCCGTCTATGAGCACTATTGTTCAGTTTAGAAACATATCTGTTTGCTGCTGGATGATTTCTGGGAACTCATGAGACTGCATAAGACACCAGACAACGTGTAACCCTTTTCAGGAGCCACTATTGATCAGTTATAAATGTAGCTCTTTTACTACTTGCTCATTGGAATTCGATGGTGTGGAACACTGTAAGACGGGGCAAAAGCAAAGGGACAAAAGTAGAGGGATTTTTACTATACTGCCACTGGATCCAGCTCTAAAGAGAAATAGGCCACCGGCCTAAGCTTATCTCCATGTTTTTGTAACAAATCTAAAATCATGTGTCCCTCCTTCTCAGAGACTGTTTGCACAAATGGTTCGGTGGATCTGGGATTCCCAGTGTTGGAGGAGACAATAGGGCTTGTTTCAAATTGTTAAAGGCCTCAAGTTGTGTCATTTCACGTGAGTTGACAGTTATTAGACCATTTCTGAGAGGTCATCGCCCGCAGCGGTGCCTCCATCTCTGAATAGTTAGGAATGAAACCTCTGCAGTAGGAACACATTCCCAGAAAAGATGCTAATTGCTTCTTAGTCACATGTCCGGTTATATCACGAATGCCTCGGCGCGCTTATTTGAGAGTGATTTACTTTTTGGTGAGATAATATGGCCCAAAAATGTCACTTGCTGTTTAACAAACTGAACCTTAGACAGACTGACCTTGTGGCCATTCTCAGCCAAATGTCTTTTCTACACTGTGCTTGGCTGGGTGCTGCAATCAGAAAATCATCAACATACTGCAAAACTGTGGTCCCCGGGGACAAAGCTAAGGAAGCTAATGAATCGCGCAGTGCACCTTTATGAAATTAAAAGCAACCCAAAATTGACGGTCAGGGTGTACAAATCTCCATTCTGTGGGCTGGCCTTTGTCCGTGACCCTTTTTTACGGGAAACAATGGTGTACGAACGGGAGAATTTGCATATGGAATGATCACCCCTGCTTCCCTCAAAGCCATAAACACTGGTCTCATACCGTCAATTTCCTCCTGCTTTAATGGATATTGTGGCCAACATGGCCTGTATGTAGACCTTGGAGTTATGACAACTGGAGGACAATTCTTTATCAAGCCAACATCATTCTCATCTTTCGCCCATAAGTGATCAGGAAGATTTAACGAATCCGGGTCAACATTCAAGCTAGCCATTGCATACAATGATTCAGAAATCTCTGTAACCCGCTCACAAGAGATAATCATCTCCCAAGGCCCGGTGAAGGCTTTAGCTTTATTACTATATTCAACACCATCACAGATAAGCACCCAATCATCTGCCTGTACACATGTCTTAACAAATAACCCCACATCCCCCCAACTTTCTGACACACCTTTTGCAAGTGGGACATGAGGAAATGAATCAGAATCAGAAAAAGAATACATCTGCTGTTCTGTCAACTGCACTGACACCCGCACAGTATGTTCATTCCAAAACAGTTTATCTAACTGCAGCGTATCTGTTGTAGGTGCATTCTCCCATTGTTCCATTAAAGCCCAGTCACAGTCAGCAGTAGTACGAGCATTGCAATACAATCCATCCGAACACATAAAGTCACTGCCCCCTGGTCTCACCCTATCCCTAGCCGCAGAGATAAGAGTGCAGGCAATGTCTGCATCCGTGAGCCGCCACTTGTGATAAAACAAAGCACTGCTTGTAAACAACTGAAAACAACCCTCTTTAGGTTCGTCAATTACCATCCCCCTTTCAGAGCAATTTAGTTGCAAACCCAAAAAACACATCATATCACGGCCCAACAAATTTATCGGGCATATGGATGAAACCAAAAACTGATGGTTAAAAACCCACTGACCAATTTCACATTTGAGAGGTACAGAAAACGGCTCAATTACAGACATTCCCCCTGCACCCGTGGATGTAACGGTGCGTCCACTCAAGGCAGGTGAAGGAGATAGGACAGAGTTTTTTTTCAACATGGAATATGCGGCCCCAGAATCAACCAGAAATTTTACTTTTTGCCCCTCTATTGTCAATGTTAATTTTGGCATTTTCTTAAACCCAGTGCCTTGATACAAAGTGTATTCCGTTGTGTGTGTAGCTCGTGCATGTTTGGATGTGTGTGGGAGAATGAGAATTTAAATCATACGACCTGATCACCATTCCCTCCGAGACAACTCCTTCCCCCACCTCCTCCCGTCAATATCTGCTTGTCTGGAGTGAACTGTTGCCACCGTGTTCCCCACCATAGTTGTTCCCTGACTCATGGTGAGTTTGACCTTGTCCTTGGTTCAACTTGTTTGGACATTCCCTTGCCCAGTGATCCATGGCCCCGCAAATGAAACATCCGTTGTTATCACCTCTTTGTCCACTTCTGCTGCGTCCGCGGCCTCTACCACGTGCACGGCCTTTATTCCTGCTGTCGCCTTGGCCCTCAGCTGTTACCTTCAGCATGGTCAGGGAAGCCTTGTGTAACTGTTGTTGTTGTTTTCGGGTTTTCTCCTTGGTCCTTTTCCCCAGCAGCTCTTCAGCATGTTCTGCATGTTTGACAATGTTAGCCACACGCTCCGTTTTCCATCCGATGCAGAATCGTTCTACTTCCTGCCTTACCTCGGCGCGTAGTCCATTCAATAGGGTGCTCCTCAGATAACATTCCCATGGCCCTGGTACATCACCCAGGGTCCCAGGTTTCTGCAGGCCACTGCAAGTTTCAAACACCTGATACAATCTTGCATAAAAGTCAGTCACTGTCTCATCCGGTCCCTGCTTGCAGCTCTCCAATTTTGAAGTGTTTGCAGTCTGCGGGAATGCATCCATTAGCGCCTTGCACAGAAGATCTAGTGCATGGAGATAACAACTGTTCTCTTTGTGATCCCACCTGGGCTGTACACTCCTTTCATTCATATATTCCTTTGGAAACCCGTCTTCCACTTTCATCCACCCTGCTGGTCCCAGATGTAGGATCAGAAGGCGGCGTAGTCCAGTGATGGTTGGCCTGAACTCTCTGCAGAAAGTCATCAGTTGCTCGATGTACCGATCGATGTCCATAGGCTTCCCTTGGCCTAGTAGGACCGCCTTCATTTCCTCATAGGACCACGGTCTATACACCAGCATTGACCCGACCTGCCCTGCCACCTCGATCATTGGCATGGTGAAAGTGCTCTTTGCGGGTGTAGGGGGTGGTGGTGGAGGTGGAGGAGGAGGAGGAAATTCCTCTTGCTGTGCTGGCACCTGGATCGCCTCTGCCTGCTGCGATGGCTGAGATCTTGTCCATGGTCGTTCCGTAGGAGAAGCGCTAAGGTTCACAGTCGAAGCAGTCCCTCTGACTTGTGTTGCTTCTTGTCGTCTAGGAGGAGGGGGATCCAGGTCTGTCTCAGTCAGGAACGGGAACTGGCCAACTGGTGGGTTAGAATGCTCAGAAGAAAGAAAAGGGTTAATACCAGCAGATAACATATTATTTAGTACGGGTGTGGCATAAGCCACAGGCCTACGTATTTTCTTCCTATCCCTGTTCTCTGCTTCTGTCAACCAGGCTTTTAACACTTTTTCTTCCAGTTCCTGCCTTTGCAGTTTTTTACGTTCTAGTTTTTTTTTTGCCCTTCCAATTTTCTTGCCATTCGACTTTTAGTTTCTCCTGTAGTTATTTCAAAATTTTAGTATTAAAGGTCCCCTCTCCTGGAAATCCATATTTCACAACCCATCTGCTCAATATCCTTAAATCAGTTGCTTCCTTCCCACATCTCTGTCTCATAACAAGCATTCTTTCGCAATTCTCATTTACCCTTTTTCCCAGATCTTTTGATTGTGAGGTCCCCATAGTCAAACGCAGTCCCATTTCTGTCCCAGACAGGTGTAGCGCTATAACAGCTACTGTCGATCGTCACCGACAGGGAAGGTAAACTTTTATCACTCTCAACCTTACCTTGAAAGAGTTGGACCGATCCCCAATTTCACTTCACTCCCTGTTTTAGGTTTAGGTCCCCGCCTAAGGTTCCCCCTCAGGCCACCTAAGGTCCCACCTTAGGTCCACTGCGTACTGCCCCTATGGTACCCCACAGCCGGAGAATTTCTAAGTCTCAATTACCCCAAATTCTTAGATTAAGATGCTTGTTAAATCAACCAGAGATAAGGCCAAAAGGCAACCACAGAAATCAAGGGAAAGAAGAAGGTGCTCACTGACCGTTCCACTATTCTAGCTCGTAGAGTCCATCGGCGGAGGCCCCAGCGACTCTACGCCAAGCCCCTCTTCTCTGCAATTGGAGGTTAGGGGTCGGGTATGTTTTGAACCCCGAGATGATCAGTCCTTGGCCGTGGGTGTCTGTCCTGGGCCGACCGCTCGCGGACTCCTGGCTGGCTCGCCAACTGTTGTGGAAAAAAAAAAAAATACCCAAGGAACAAGTCAGAGGCACCTTTAGTCTACCAAAGAGTTTAATAATCACTGCAGTGAGGATTCCTCTCGCACTCTACCGAGAATACAAGAGGAAGCCTCGAGTACATTAAAACAGAGGTTCTTATACACATTTTGGGCCCCAGGCCCACCTCCCCTTGACCTTCAAGTCCCAGTAAGTGTGTCCCCGTCCTTCGCCCTGTGTGAGCTGGGATGGACTCCAGCACCCCCCCCATGACCCTAATTAGGACAAGTGGCCCAGAAAATGACTGACTGACTGACTTAAAGATAGTAAACATAAATGTAATAAACTTACAAACTAATTTTATGTTCAAGCATCAGGCAGTTCCATGAGGCACCTATTTAGGTGAATTAACTTTTCCTGCATCTGGCTCCTACAACTGCAAACACTGTTTTTTTTTTTTTCTTCAAAATGAAGCATTTCACAAACAGCCATTCTGAAATACTTTACTTTTTAATTTTTTTTCTACCAATAGTGTATTAGAATTGGATAAAACATAAAAACTTTCTAGAACTAAAGCTTTTGAGTGTTAAGAGTTACAAATGTAGGCGGGATATAACTACTTAAGAAAGGCTGTAAGTGAAAGCTATTTCAGGCAACATCCAGTTATCTCCGGCCTGTTGAGGTGTTTGATTGCTGAGAAGGCAGAAGTGAAGCCCAGAGGCTGAAACACACTGACCAAGCACTTTGTATCAAACGTCAACATTGTCCTGTTTAAAGTTGTATTTAAAAAGCCCAGAAAGGAACAGTTGAACCAACGGAATGGGACTTTCTCTCTCAAACACAATCTATCACAACAATCTATTTGTTTGGCCTTTTGGAAAGCAACAGCATTTTGCAGAAAATGACCTTCTCTGAACTTTCTAGTGTTACACAAAAATATCAGAATCATATCAGTAACAAAAGATACAAAGTGTAATAGTAGTTAATAACAGATACTAGTACTACTACTAATAGTAGATAATAACAGAAATTTTATACTGATAGATATTTTCAAACTGTTGCATATATCGCGCTCTGCAAGAACTGAATGTCATTTTTTCTCATTTGACCCCATAAGGATTTGTGATATAAGGGAGTCATATTCAAGTTGCATTTTGTGTTTACTGAAACATATTCCAATGATACTTATATAACAGACATGGACATAATGTGTGGACTCTCAGCTTTATTGGAGGGTGTCTACATTCCAATTGGATGACGGGTTTAGGAGTTCCAGCTCCAGTTCCTTAGCATGTAGAGTAGAGTAGAGTGATCTTTTATTATCCCACGAATGGGAAATTTGGCCGTTACAGGGCTCTTATAAAAGTGACAGGTGTGCCACCCTCTTTATAAAGGGACCAAAATTAATTTGACAATTGACTCAAGGGCTTCTTGGGCAGGTGTGGGCAATTCCTTTGTTATGTCATTATCAGTTTAGCAGATAAAAGGCCTGGAGTTGAATTGAGGTGTGGGGCTTGCATGTGGAAGATTTTGCTGTGAACAGACAACATGCGTTCAAAGGAGCTCTCCATGCAGGTGAAACAAACCATCCTTATGCTTCAGTTTGGTAAATCATGAGAAAGCAACGCAGCAGTGCAAAATGACCTGGATGTCCATGGAAGACAGAAGAAACCCCTTCACAACAGCCAACCAAATGAACAACGTTCTCCAGGAGGTAGGCGCATCGATATCCAAGTCTACCATTAAGAAAAGACTGCATGAAAGTAATTACAGAGTGTGCACTGCAAGGTGCAAACCACTTATAAGCCTCAAGAATAGAAAGGCTAGATTGGACTTTGCTAAAAAAAACATCTAAAAAAGCCAGCACAGTTCTGGAAAAACATTCTTTGGACAGGTGAAACCAAGAGCAACCTCTACCAGAATGATGGCAAGAAAAAAGCATATCACATCATCTGTAATACATGGCAGAAGCAGTGTGATGGCTTGGGCATGCATGGCTGACAATGGCACTGGGACACTAGTGTTTATCAATGATGTGACACAGGACAGAAGCAGCCGAATAATTTCTGAGGTGTCAAAGACATACTGTCTGCTCAAATCCAGCTAAATGCAGTCAAACTGATTGGGCGGAATTTCATAATACAGATGACCAATGACCCAAAACATACAGCCAAAGCAACCCAGGAGTTTATTAAGCAAAGAAGTGGAATATTCTTGAATGGCCATGTCAGTCACCTGATCTGAACCCAATGGAGCATGCATTTCACTTGCTGAAGACTAAACTTCGGACAGAAAGGCGCACAAACAGCAACTGAAAGCTGCAGTAAAGGTCTGACGGAGCATTAAAAAGGAGGAAACCCAGCATCTGGTGATGTCTATGAGTTCAAGAATTCAGGCTATCATTGCCAGCAAGGGGTTTTCAACCAAGTTACCTAATACTAATAATAATAAAAATAGAAATTATTATTGTTATTATTATTATAAAATGTTTATAGTTTAACCAAGCAGCAATGCTCTTAATTTCAGATTTTTTTTTTTACATATTTTATATCATTTTATATTATTTATGTTTTTTACTACAAACTGCTTTTAATATCCACCTCCAAACCAAACCTACAGCTTAATACACAGTTCACTGCAAATTTTATAAAACAAATTTCAGACTTCAGGCTGTCATTGCCAGCAAAGGGTTTTCAACCAAGTATTAGAAATGAACATTTTATTTTCAGTTAATTTCTTCAGCTCATTTGTTTCAGTTAATTTTAATTTGTCCAATTACTTATGAGCCCCTGAAATGAAGGGATTTTGAGCTTTAGTTCCTCACATTTTTATGCAATCTTTTTGTTCAGCCCACTGAATTAAAGCTTAAAGTCTGCCCTACAACTGCATCTGAGTTGTTCCATTTAAAATTAATTGTGGTAATGTACAGAACCAAAATTAGAAAAAAGTTGTCTCTGTCCAAATATTTATGGACCTAACTGTATCAAACTATCACTGTCCTGCTAAGAAGGCAAAAATTATATTTTGTCATTAACCTTTGCTCTCTTATTACAGGTCCTCGTCGACTTACGACCATGATTGGTTACGACTGACTGGTCGTAACACTATTTGGTCGTAAGTCGCAAATGTATAGCCTACTGTACAGTAATGTATTGTTATAAAAATTTTTAAGTCATACCTTATCATAATTTTCTTTGTTCATTATATGAAATAGACTTCTAGGCTTCGTCTGCACAGTAAAAAGACTTAGCAGTGTCGTTTTTGGATTTGATCTTACATCCAAATATGTAGCATTTTCTCCATTTCATGAATGGGCCCGCTACGTTGCTTCGTTATAACTGTTGATTGCATGGGTGCAGAACCTTTCACAGCTTCATGAATTCTTGCTTTATCCTTCAAAATCGTTGACACAGTAGAGTGTGATAACTTCATATCAAGCGCAATCACGTTCACTTTCTTTCCTCCTTCATACTGTTCATACTGCGGCTTAGCGCGTGCGGGAATGGTAGTGCTGCCGGGAACTGGTGCGCAAACTGTCGTACGCCCAGCTGTGCAACATTCGCGCTGCCAGACATACGAGCTGCAATCATGGTCGTAAATTGGATAGGTCGTAAGTCGACGAAGACCTGTATATGCAGAAACAATTTAAATGTCATTTTTGCCTGTTAATTAAGCTTTTACATTTATGAGGTTATTTAATAATAATGGTAAGAGTTGTTTTCCCCAAATGCTTGCCACATTCATTATTATTCATTATCATGTTTTATTGTAAGCAATTATACCTTCAAATGTTGACATTTTCCTTGTCATTTCTGGTGTTTCAAACAGCAAAAAAACAAAACAAAAAAAGATAACAGATTATAAAGTTTAGGACCGGCAACTTGACACAATTTTTCGTCACTACTTTTGACTAAATTGTTGCAACATTTCATAATGTTTTTGCACATAAACTCTGCCATTTGTACTAATTTTTTATTTAAAAAAACATGGGCCAACAATACAGACCCTGGCACACAGCCCAGTTGCGAGGACCAGGATCTAGAGATGTCCTGTAGCTTCATCCTGGTGTAAGTAAACAACTTATTTGGGGGACTTTGAATGCATGACTTCATTGTTAAGGCGGTTGCTTTTGCTGCCAAAGTGAACATGCAGGTTGAATTGAAAGTAGCACTGCAGTTTTGTTCTTCTGGAGGATTAAATATGAGCTGTATGAGGGACATCTGTTTCAAAAGCCTTTCCAAAATTCAATATTTCACTTAATGTCCCGGCAGACGTTTGGAGTCTGGAGCTGATGAAATGATTGATTGTATCCTGAGTGTGCCATTTAGAAAACGGCAGCACTTACTGGAAAAGGACCTTAGGACCCAGGCTCTTAAACTCTCCTGTACTGGGTCTTTATACAACAGGACCCACTGGGGATCCACCACACAATTTGTTGACTACTAAGCAGGAGCTCTAACCTCCCGACATTAAACAGCTTGTGAAAAATGCTGAGTAACGGGGCAGCGGTGGCCTAGTGGTTAGGGCGTTAGCCGCATGATCGGAGGATCGGGGGTTCAAACCCCTTCCCAATAGGTTGCCCTGAGGTACTCTTGAGCAAGGTACCGTCCCCATCACTGCTCCCCGGGCGCTTTCAATAGCTGCCCACTGCTGCACGGGTTTGAGTGTGCATGGGTAAAATGCAGAGGTCCAATTTCGTTGTGGTTCATGTGTGCTGTGCCGTGACCTCGCAATGACAAGGGTTGTCACTTTCACTTTTTCACTTTTTTCACTAATGCAATTTCTAATCTACTCAAAATCTGAAAACCAGAAAGGCAACTTGAATTTGAAATGGAAAAGTTTGTCCTCCTATAATTCCTAATGATTTTTACTACAACACTAAACGAGAATCAAAATGTCTGTGAATTAAAATTGATTTTCTAGATAAAGGGAATATTACTTTAACTTCTAAAACCCAGTACTGACATTATAATTATTATTTTTTATTATTGTTCATAAAGCGGAAACTATTTTTTTTGTATTAGTAGTAATAGTGATCATCATGTTAATTAATGTTATTATTAGTTGTTGTTGATGATGAAATGAAAATTGCTATTACTACTACTACTAATAAAAATATAAATTATTGTTATTATTGTTATAAAACTTGTATAGTTTAACTTAGCAGCAATGCTCTTAATTTCAGATTTTTTACATATTTTATATCATTTTATATTATTTATATTTTTTACTAAATACAAACTGCTTTTAATATCCACCTCCAAACCAAACCTACAGCTTAATACACAGTTCACTGTGAATTTTATAAAAAAAACAAGAACAAATCCCTCCAAGATGTTTAAGGGCCACTACATTTCAAGAGTACATTCATCCAGAAAAGCTCCCATAATTAATGATACTGTAACCATCCAGTTTCAAAGACCTAGTTAGATTTCTTAGATTAGATCAGGTGGTGCCTGATGCTCCTAGGAGTTTAGGAATATCAATAGGAATATCAGTTTTGAGTGATGAACTGGTTACTGTGTACCATGTGAATGTTTACATCCCCTGTTCTCATGTGTCTGATTGCAAAGATAAGATTGTTGATGCTTCTGCTGCTAAGATGTGTATCATCTCTCAAATCCTTGTTTTTCCAGACAAGGAGGTTCTTCCCCAAGATGTTTTGGCTGATTTGTGTTAGGACTGTTCATTTTGAAATGGAAGAACTTAGGTTTTCTTCAGTGATGTGTTCTCTGAATACATTTTGTATTATATCCTGTACAGTTTCTATATAGACATATTTTTTATTGATCTATTTTCTAAACTATATATTTTTATTTTAGATTTTTACTTGATCCTTATTCTATGAATCTATTCTATTCTATTGCTTTAATTCCTATCTCATTACCTTGCACAGTCTAAAGAAAGAGTGATCCTGGGATACATTTCACTGCCGGTTGAACTGTGCATGTGACAAAGTTCTTGAGTCTTGAATCTTCATTCAGCCTTGAATCTTGAATCTTGTAGATAAAAGCCTAGTGATATTTTGGTTACAAATGTTTCCAAACCTGAAATCCCTGTAATCTTTGGGACGGTTGTTTTGCAGTACCTGAAATAATGGTCAGACGCAGTCCTGAGACAGCAGAGCCGGGAATGGAACCATTTAACCTTCCTGTGACCCAAGTATCTAACTGAAATTAGGGCTGCATGACATCAATCATTATCACAACATCGTTCTACGAGGCTAAAATATGCAAATGAGCCACTAACCAATCAGTGTTTCAGAAAGTGAGCCAGTCACGACTCTTGAAGAGTTATATAAATATATTGACATCACAAAATCTAAGTTCCCAAATATGGGCATAGCTGGGACACATCTGCCATTTTTCAGCACCAGAGAGTGGAATAAGCTGAGAAATGTCTTTTTTGTTCTAGGTTGGTCCAAGCCAGTCATATTACCCGATGCTCCTCACTTGGTCATTCTGAAAGGAGGGCAGCTGGAACTTCGCTGCCATGACCACACAGGAGGAGTGCGATGGCAGCGAGAGAAGGGCAAGAGGACAGAGGGGGACAGGGAGAAGGACGGCACTGCCATTATCGCCCTTGGTTCCATCCAGCCTCAGCACATGGGCCGCTACACCTGTGAGAACATCGAGACAGGAGAGAAGAGTTCTGTCTACATTTACGTGAAAGGTGTGCATCTACTAATCTAGTTCATTAGATTATTCTGGTTACTTTTAACTGGCCCCAATTAGAACTCGTCAATACTTAAGCACATATGACATCAGTAAAATTGCAGCCCTTTTGATTTTAAATTGTTCTTTTGATATAAAAACATTTAAAGGGCCTGACTTTTTAATACATTTTATAATGAAAATACAATTAAGAGAATTGAGGCTGTGCTGAAGAATAATGGTGGTGGCAGTGAATATTGACTTTTAAGATGGTTAGAATGAAACTCTCTTTGTGTTTAGACTGAACATACTGTCTCACTTTCATATAGAACAAAGAGAAACGAGGGTGGAAAAAATCCAACAGCAATTTGGCTCTGGCTGGAAACTTTTCATGATATGAAATAAATTATTTTTGGCAGAATGTTCCAACAGGACCCGTCCTCTGGAGAAAGGCAGTGTTCTATATGGCAGGGTTTTTTTCTTTTGTCCACATCTCTTCCCCTGTCCTTTCTTTTATCCTGTTCTTCTCTCTCTTCAGATCTGGAGAGCGCCTTCATCCGCTCCATGGTGAATGGTTTACTGGTGAGAGAGGGGAAAGACTGCACCCTGCCATGCCTGGTGACCGATCCGGCTGTCACCGACCTGTCCCTGCTCACCTGCTCTGGTGCCACCCTGCCGGACGGACTCTCCTACAGAACCGATCCACAGCGCGGCATCACCATCCATAATGTCTCTAAGGCTTTTGAGGGATGTTACGTCTGCTCTGGCATCATTGGCGGGGAGGCCGTGTTCTCAAACCAGTACAATATGGATGTGCGACCAGGTTTGTGACAGGAAACCTAACCACGACTCCAAAGTCGCAAGCAGGAAAATCTTCCATCGTGGAGATACACTTGTGTGCTAATTGATCCAAATGCTAACAATCAAGATGATGGGGGAGTTGACACTTTTCCAAAAGTACCATGCCTTTGCTTGTCACTGCTGTTGATCAAATCTAGGCATCTGGGTGGGCAATCAGTTCATTTTTAAAGGGTGTTCTAGTCATTTTTGCATGAAGATGTTTTAGAAAGGCTTCAGGAATATGCAGTATGGATCAACTTGTCATTTTTTTAATGCAGTGTAGAATATATTACAGTTTTGTCCCTTTTAATCTATTTTTTCAAAAATTAGAAAATGATAAATTGTTTAATCTGCCACTCACATTCACACCCATTAAACCTGCCCAAGAGCTTTGAATGCATTTCTGTACCACCATATAAAGAGTCGTTTTTTGTATCTATGGAGAGGTCTCTTAGGGCTTGCAGAGTGACCGATTTTAATCAAGCAACCAAAACAGGCCTGACATGTCCTCAAGGCAATAAAGATAGGGCCCCATGCCAGGGGTCCTAGTACCGTGACTCTGTAGGCATAAAGAGACTATCCAGCCTCGATTAATCGCTGAGGTGTGTTTGAGTGTTGGAAGATATTAAACTGTTGCCACTACTCAATTAATAATTCAATTTCTGCCTGTGTGTTTAGTTCCAGACTCAGTGCCAGTTATCAGTCTTTCCACATCAGAGAGTGTGATTTTGATCCAGGATCAGGAGTTTCAGGTCTTCTGCAGCACCACGAACATCAACCATGACTTTCGTGTGGCCTGGAGCTTCCCTGATAAAGCGGTACACACACACACACACACACACACACACACACACACACACACACACACACACACACAAAAATTCACTCATTATTTTGGGTACAGTTCAGCCTCAGGGTAGTTTGTGTATATTTTTATATTTTATCCACACTCACAACAGGCATCATCTTCACCACTATTTCGTGTCTGTGAAATAGGGACATTTGGACTTCTTAGATGACTGGAATCTTTTTTTATCAGACCTCTGTAAATAACTATAATAAAAATAATATATTTATAATTAGCTGAGAACCTCCTTTTTGGTGCAGAAATCCTGAAGTGCAATATGTAAACTGTGACTTCTAAGATATTTTTGACAGCTGAGGAATATAATCAATTATTGCTCTAAATATATACAGTACTGTGTAAAAGTTTTAGGCAGGTATGGAAAAAATGCTGTAAACAAAGAATGCTTTCAAAAATGGAAGTGTTAATCATTTATTTTCATCAGTCAACAAAATGCAGTGAATGAACAAAAGAGAAATCTAAATAAAGTCAATATTTGGTGTGTCCACCCTTTGCCTTCAAAACAGCATCAGTTTTTCTAGGTACACTTGCACACATTTTTTGAAGGAACTCGGCTGGTAGGTTGTTCCAAACGTCTTGGAGAACTGACCACAGATCTTCTGTGGTTGTAGGCTTCCTCACATCCTTCATGTAATCCCAGACACACTTGATGATGTTGAGATCAGGGCTCTGTGGGGGCCAGAAGAATTGATGCTGGTTTGAAGGCAAAAGGTAGTAACACCAAATATTGATTTGATTTAGATTTTTCTTTTGTTCGCTCACTTTGCATTTTGTAAATTGATAAAAATAAACAATCATTATTTATATTTCTGAAAGCATTCTTTGTTTACAGCATTTTTTCACACCTGCCTAAAACTTTTTGAACAGTACTGTATAGTGTCCCCAAAACATTGTCCTTCATAATAACCATCATTAAAGAAATCTATAAAATGTCTTTGTGAGCTGCATTTAGTTGTATGTTTTTAACAAAGCCAGTGTCCCCACACATGTGGATGGTGAGATGTAAGGTAAGTGGTCTGGATACTTTTGGGCATATAGAGTTCTGATTTTTTCTTCCTGATGTTTCAGAACGTACTGGAGGCCCACAGCTCTCACATCTTGCCGGGTTCCCGTGGTTACAAGCGCACAGTGAGGCTGTGGATTAACTCTGTGAAGACGACAGACTCTGGCGTCTACACTTGCAAAGCGCAGAATGAGAGGGGTCTCGCCGAGGCTGCTCTTCACCTTCATGTGTACAGTAAGGGACACAAGCCTTTCAGTATAGTATTTTGTCCTTCTACAACAACAAACCCCAAAAATTCAAGAATTCTAACCAGCTTTAAAGTCAATATTCACTACCACCACTGTTATTCTTCAGCACTGCTTCAGCTCTCTTAGACCAGCTCCTTTCTTTAAGTCAGGAACACTTCCCCATGCTTTTTGAAGGACATCCCCAAGCTCTTCTTTGGACGTCAGCTCTCTTTTGTTTTCCGTTCTTTGTGGAGATGATCTCACATTGCTTCTGAAACTGCTCAGGTACAGGGACTGTACTGAAAATGAGAGAAAAAAACACTGTCCTTCAGGAAGATCTGGAGAACTGCTCAGGTTCAGAAACTACTAAAAATGAGAGACAAAAACACTGGATCTGGAAAAACGTTCCTTAGCAACATGTTAAACATACAAGACTGGATGGAACGTATGAAGAAATGAGGGGAACAGGACTTTTAAAATATTTTCTTTTTATTAAAATATACAACAATATTAACAATAATTCAATCTAATTATTGCTGTAAATATGATTCATAGCAATACAAAGGTGTAATTTTTGACATGATCGATTACTTTCTTGCATGTGAGCACAAAATAAGATATAATTGCTGTTTTTACAGTAATCATACACATGATGACACATTTTCACATTTATGAGAAATCTGCAAAAAAACACTTTTTATAAAATTCTGTTCCTGAAAAAATCTATGTAGCTATGCCAAAGACCTGGGAGAGTGATTAGTGTGTCTGTGTGTGTTACAGAGCATGGCTTCATTAATCTAACGGAAGGGGAGGACAGGGCAGTAGAGGTGAGGGAGGGTGAGAGTCTTACACTGAGGGTAGAAATGACCTCTTACCCTGAACCCAGTGTGGCATATTGGAGCTACAATAACCAGCGGCTCAAAAACACATCAGAGCACGTCATCACACTTCACAGTAAACAGTACAGGTACTCCTTTCTTTCTCCCTCAGAAAAAAAAAACCATTGGTGTGATGTTTACTGTTTAACTGCTTTAGCAAAAAAGTTTTACTAAACACAACATGAACCCTAACTCTAACCAGCAACAGTGAAAAGCAATGTTTACAGGACAGTAGTGAGACCAGCTATGTTGTACGGGTCAGAGATGGTAGTGAGACCAGCTATGTTATACAGGTTGGAGACGGTAGTGAGACCAGCTATGTTATACAGGTTGGAGACGGTAGTGAGACCAGCTGTGTTATACAGGTTGGAGACAGTAGTGAGACCAGCTATGCTATATGTGTTGGAGACTGTAATGAGACCAGCTATGTTATACGTGTTGAAGACTGTAGTGAGACCAGCTATGTTATATGAGTCAGAGACAGTAGTAAGACCAGCTTTGTTATATGGGTTGGAGACAGTGGTGAGACCAGCTATGTTATATGGGTTGGAGATGGTAGTGAGACCAGCTATGTTATATGGGTCAGAGACAGTAGTAAGACCAGCTTTGTTATATGGGTTGGAGACAGTGGTGAGACCAGCTTTGTTATATGGGTAGGTGATGGTAGGGAGACCAGCTATGTTATGCTTCTGTCCTCTCTTTAGATTAGTGCTGTTTGCTCCATGTTCCTAATGTTGTCTGAATGTTTGCAGGTACATCAGTGAGGTAAAGCTGGTTCGAGTTCATGGCCTAGAGGGCGGGATCTACACTTTCTCAGCCAATCACTTCTATGCATTTGTCAGTCGTTCGTTCTCCGTCCATGTCATCTGTGAGTTGAAGTAGAAATTTTCTTTCTTTCTTTCTTTCTTTCTTTCTTTCTTTCTTTCTTTCTTTCAGAGCACACACCCAGGGGGGTGATATCTTTAGCACAGGATACATTCTACAAAGCGTGTGGTTTAGAAAATCTAAAAAAATCACTTCCCTCCTGCCACAGGGCTGGAAATCACACAGTCATAAGATCAGTCATAAGAAGGATCAGATTCCTCTTTGTTCACAGCAAAACTGGTTCTAGATCAGTGCTCCTGCTCCAAAATCAGACCCTGTTTGGATGTTTGCTGAAGTTTACTTGAGGTTTGTATCTGACACGAAGTCCTAATGTCACATAAACCACACCCACAATTAATGAAGAGCTGCTCCACCTTGACGAAGAGCTGCTCCACCTTAATGAAGAGCTGCTCCACCTTAAGTGGATGATCTTTGTGGGGAGTTTTAGTCGCATATTTAAACCTTAGAAGGCACAGATCCATTCTGCAAATCTTCATGGTAAAGAAAAACAACTCCTTATATGGAGTTCTGCCATTTGTCAAAGTTTTAGATGCTCCTACACCATACAAGTAACCTCAGTGCTGAGTTTAAACCATATTACTTAGAGAAATTCTGAATTTGAAGTTGTAAGAAAGATGACAGCAATTAAAAATATACTTGGATTTTGTTTGTTTATTTGGTGATTCTTTAAAAATAATTGGTATAAATGAAATTATTTCATAATATTTTCTAAAAAATATAATTCAGGACTCTCTATTCCACACATTTCTATGTTTTTAAAATATTATTCCACACATTAACACAAAAACAGCCAAAATATCCAGGAAACTGTTCAGGAGAAAGCTTTTTAAAATTTTTTATAAATGTCTAATGTATTAACTTGTAAAATTTGGATCCAATAAAGTGTGTGTTTTTCTCTCTCAGGCAAGCCTGTGATTGTTTCTCAGGAGGGTCCCATTGATGGACAGGTGAGGTGTGTGGCCTCCGGATATCCTATCCCAAAAATCTCCTGGTACTACTGCGAGCCTCCACATACCCGGTAGGATATGATAGGACTCTGCTTTAGATCTGACGCAAATGTGCAAAAAGAGCTTAATCCATTAAAGCTGATGGGCTTGAAGGTGAGATCACACTGCCTTTTTAGAAATTAAAAATGATGAAAAGTCATTCTAGAGATTAGTTCTGTATCTGCTGAATAATGTTGTAAAAGGAGCGACTCGGAGTAACTTTGTAGAGTGACGTGGAGAAAAAAAAGTGAATATTAGGAGCAGTGACTGTAAACTTACATGATGATGATGAGAAATCACTCCTCAGGTGTTCCCAGCTGCTGAACGCCACACAGGAAGATGAGGATGTTGCCATAGTGACCATTTCTGGGTCGGAGTTTGGCCGCACAGAGGTGGAGAGCCGCCTCAACATCAGCAAAGGAAAATACCACACCTTGGAGTGTGTGGCAACCACACAGGGTGAACAAGCGTATACACTGTTCTCCATCAGTGGTGAGCTATACCACATGCACACGACCGCACGCACACACACACACACACACACACACACACACACAGAGAGAAACACATCACAATTCAGGTTTGCAGTTTTTACCGGTAAAGTTAATTATTTAAAGGATAGTGATTATATATTTTACACAGTGTATAGAGACGGTTTATATAGTATACAGTGCAATTTATATAGTATAAAGTGTATATAGTACAGTTTATATAGTGTATTGTGTATATAGAGACAGTTTATATAGTATATAGAGACAAAAGTAGCCTAACTTATTTATTAATTTATTTGTTTTTTAAGTCTGAGATATGGGCAGATAGATAGCATCATTTTAGCACCTGCGCTTTTTTCATATAATCATTGAATCATAGTTTCTTAATTCAGTCTGAGCAGGTTGACCCTAAGAGGAGGATCAGGGCAACCAAATGTCCAAAAAAAAACGGTCCTGGAAGCAAAGAAAACTGAACTCATTCACACTCCGATCATGTTAATCCCTTTTACTCGTAGGCAGGATGGATTTGTGGGGATTATTAAGTGCAGCGTGGACACAGCAGGACTGAGACTAAGCTGCTTAAAAACACAGATGTCCACAAACATGGAACAACGGCTATCATAACATATCGGTTAAGGTGTGTGTGTGCATCCGTGTGTGTGTGTGTGTGTGTGCGCATGTGTGTGTGTGTCCACACAGAACGAACTGTCCCTCATAAACTCTTCACTCCTCTGCTGACGGGCGTCGTTTCGGCTGCCGTCCTGCTCACCCTGTTTTTAATCGTGCTCCTCTACAAATACATGCAGGTAAATCTCAAGTTAATCCCAACAAGCTTTTTATTTTAATAATATTAACATAAAATATGCAATCAACAAAGATTTAAGCACATTTTTAGCACCCTGATCCCAAATTGAAATGTACTGCACTGCATAAAAGTCCGGATCCCCTCATTTCTTCATGCATTGTTGTGGAACATTTCTACTGTTGTAAGTCGCTCTGGATAAGAGTGTCTGCTAAATGCTGTAAATGTGAATGTAAATTTCTTCCTGAAAGGAAATGTTTTTGGCTCTCATTTTCAGTGCAGTCCCTGTAACCGACTGTAAAACTGCCTATGCACCAAATTAAGAATCTTAAACAAGAAACCAGTTTGAAATATTGACATTATTAAACAGCTGCGATTGGACAGTTTTCTCTTTAATCTCGACTAAAAGGAACTTTAGATTCCAGTTTAGGCAGGAAGCACAGAATATTTTCCTACAGATTCTCATAAAACTCATTTTGAGCCAAATATATATAAATATTTATAAAAATGAAACATGGGAGCTAAAATTAGACATGCAATGCTAATGCTGTAGCATAAAGTTAATTTTGTGGTAAAACAAAAGCAAAAACCTATAACAACACCAAGAATGGGCTATTTTCACTATAAATTCTCATTAAGACCCTCATTATAAGCCGAATATTACATTACAATTAAATATCTAGCTAAAACCAGTCACATGATGCCAATACTGTTGCATAAAGTTATTTTTAGAGTAAAAATAGCTAAAGAAAACAAACTGTCATAATCAGCCAACTGTCATAATAATCTGGAGCTAAAATTAGACATGTGATGGCAATACTGTTTCATAACACTATGAAATTAAAACTATGAAATAAAAGCACAGAATACACAATTTTTAAAAAAATAAAAAAAATTTTATCTCTCATTCTCTATTTGTTATAAATAAAGGAGTTTGATATCTCAGATTTAGAGAAAAAGCTTCATTTCTTTATTTGCTTCCAAACTTTCTTATATTTAATGCATCGTTTAGCATTGAACAGCTCCATTTCTTCCCGAAAGGCAATGTTTTTGGCTCTTATTTTCAGCGCAGTCCCTGTAACCGCCTGCATAACTGCCTATGCACCGAATTAAGACTCTTCAATTTCAGAGGGTTAAAAATAAACATTAATAAATAAAACTGTAGATCTGAAACATCTCATCATTTCTAAACCACAAACATTGTCAATTTCAGCACTAAAATAATTTTTAAAGCATATCATGCAAATATTTGTGACCTGATTTCTTACTGTACAGAACAGATCTGTCTGTTGTAATGGAGTTAAAACAAATAAAAAGTGCCATCCTGAAGAGGAACAGCTAAAATACTAAACAGTCAATGATATATACAGTTATGCGTTTGAGCTAACATTACAACAATGCAGAAAAAGAAGTGTGATATTCACTTCTAAATTTTAAAACATTCTAAGACTAATATGAAAAATATTTGGAGCAAAAATTAGACATGCAATGTAAATAATGTTGCATAAAAATAATTTCTGATTAAAAATGGCAAAAAAATGATGAGTACGTGAATGAACAAAAATTAAGATCTGAAGAACAGTCTCTCACTCTCCTCCACAGAAACCCAAATACGAGATCCACTGGAAGGTGATTGACAGTATCCATGGCAACAGCTACACTTATATAGACCCCACACAACTGCCCTATGACCCAAAGTGGGAATTTCCGAGAGAGAGACTGCGGTTCGGTAACCAGAAGATTTTTGGGTTTCATTTATTCAAATCATATGGATTCATTAAAATATACACCATTTCTTTACAAACTGCATGGTCTTTATAAGACACTCTTCCCTCCAGCAGTCCTGAAATCTTGTCCCTGTCCTCCAACATCTCTATTTTTAACTGTTATATAATAATATAATGTCATTAATTATAAAAATCTCATTAGTGTAACGATGCAAATATTACATAGATATTTTATATCCTGTCAAATCCACACGTTAACCTACACAAGTATTTATGTCCATTGTTTTATTTTTATTTGTAATGTCATTTAAATTATTTATTTACAATATGCCAGCCCAGAAAGTGCAAAAAAACACTTCAGGAAAGTAAGAAAAAATATATATATATATATTACAATAAAAACAAAATAAAGTTCCAGACAATAACAGTAATATTAATCAATCACAGCTCAAAAGGAGCTAAAGTGATGTTAAGAACCTGGTGTGAAATTATTACATTTTTAAGTGTGTGTGTGTGTGTTTGTGTGTGTGTGTGTGTGTGTGTGTGTGTGTGTGTGTGTGTGTGTGTGTGTGTGAAGGTAAAATCCTTGGCTCTGGAGCGTTTGGTAAAGTGGTGGCAGCGACTGCTTATGGCCTTTGTTCACCTGATACAGTCACCACTGTGGCAGTGAAGATGCTCAAGCGTAAGTCCCTGAGTGTGTGTGTATGTGTGTTTGTGTCTGAGTGAGTGTGTGTGTGTGTGTGTGTGTGTGTGTGTGTGTGTGTGTGTGAGAGTGTGTGTGAGAGTGTGTGTATCGATAAAGTGAACAATAAGCCCATTTTGTGTCGAGATCTAATCTGATTAAATGCCTCCAATGTCTCTTTACTGATTCTCCCATGTGGTTGGTGTGTGTGTGTGTGTGTGTGTGTGTGTGTGTGTGTGTGTGTGTGTGTGTCTGTCTGCAGCAAGTGCTCACTCCACTGAAAAAGAGGCTCTGATGTCAGAGCTGAAGGTTCTCAGTTACCTTGGCAACCACATGAACATCGTCAACTTGCTTGGGGCCTGCACGGTACGAGGTAAGGGGTCAGAGGTCAATCTCGGGTCATTTGACGTCAGTTTTCATTCACAGAAAAGAAAACTAAGTGTTTTGGCTTTTTATCCTCACAGCAGGGCCAAGCTTAACGCTGTTGTTTAAACAAAATAAAAACGTTCTGAAAGAAAGGCTGAAAGAGTCCAAAATTGTCTTGTTAAAAGATTTAAGGCTTTGAATCCAATCAGCACAGTGACACCTATTGGTGAAGAAAAACAAGTCACAGACATGAACCTGCTCAGAAAAGCTATATATTAGTTATTAAATATGTAAATAAATAGTTAGAAATGTATACTCATATATTTCCTATTGGCTCAGCATTGAATTGTTTTTTAAAGTATATTTTCATTTAATTTAAACTCAATTCAGAGTTGTCCATTACTGATGACGAGGAATATAATAATAATAAAAAGATATATATGAATAATAATGCTTTTTAATGTTGTTATTATCATTATTATTATTATTATGCAAAGCCTGAGAACGATCAGTCTCTTACATTATATTTAGCAACTAATATATAATATCTAATAATAATAATAACAATAACAACAACAATAATCATAATAATAATAATATATAATCATATATAATCTATATAATTTTGTAAACATTACCCCACTGGTGGTAAAATAAAATGAATATATTTAAAACTAAACTTTAACATTAATTCTACTCGTGTAGAAATGCTTCATTGTCTAAAGCCTGGACCTTTATCCTTGTTTTTTCTCTTTTGCATCAGTAAAACAGCTTTTAACATTGATGCTTGAATGGTTGCCAGGTCCCACCCTGGTCATCACAGAGTACTGTTGCTACGGTGACCTGCTAAACTTCCTGAGGAGAAAGAGGGATGCATTTTTCAGCTCCAAAACGGGGGACGGTTACTACAAGAACCTTCTCAGTCAAACCCAGCCTTCAGTGTAAGAACTTTTATACAGTGTTGCACTTTCACTTTCATCTGTGATCATTCTTACTTTAAACCATGACTGAATGGTTCTTCACAAGGTTAAATAGTTCTTCTCCACAATGCAGAACATCGCACGAGATTCTCTAACACTTCAAGAACATGGAAAAGATGTGAATATCCATAGTTACAAAAAACAACTCCTTATTTGGAAGTTCAGAAGGCATGTGAAATTTAAAGGCTTCAGAGGACAGCTTTGATGCTGCTTTAGCTCCTCCCTTTTATAAATCTTTTATAACCTTTTTTATTAGAATTATAACTCCAAATGTATACATTTGAATTTTTTTTGGCAGAAACATTTAATTACTTTTTTTGAAGCTGTTGGTTTGAGTGTGACAGCAGTTTGATTAAAGAAAATTCAAGAAAATTCTTTTCAGCATTTTTAATGTAAATTCTATTTGTGTGTGTCTGTGTGTGTTTGTATGGGTGTCTGTATGCGTGTGTGGGTGTCTGTGTGTGTGTGTGTGTGTGTGTGTGTGTGTGTGTGTGTGTGTGTGTGCGTGTGTGTGTGTGTGTTAGGGAAGGCACAGATAATGGATACATGCCCATGAGGTCCTATCAGAAGAGATCCAATCAGACAGGTAAGACCAGTTTCTTCACCATGGAGTAGTTTTTTACAAACCTCCTAATCCAGGGGTGTTGAACTCCAGTACTGGAGGGCTGGAGTCCAGCACATTTTGGTGAGTTCCCTCCTCAAACACACTCGCTACACCCACCATTAAGTGTGAACCAGGTGAGTTTAAGGAGGGAATCACTAAAATGTGCTGGACTCTACTGGACACCCCTGTCCTAATCTATCTGTCTCTCTCTGTCTCTCTCTCTCTCTCCCTCTCTCTCTCTCTCTCACTCTGTCTCTCTCTCTGTCATTCGCGCCCCCCCCCCCTCGTTTAGAGTGGACTGATGATAAGGATGACTTATCTCTTGACACGGAGGATCTGCTGAGCTTTTCCTATCAAGTGGCCAAAGGCATGGACTTCCTCACTTCCAAAAATGTAAGATGTTAAGGTCAATTAAAACTCAGTAAACTCGTTAACCAGGCCTGTCATAAAATTGTTCAATCGTCACATCGTTAGGCAAGGATTTTCATTTAAACCTGATTGAACTGTCACTTCTCGCTCACACACACATTCATCTGCAGAATCAAGATTTGATGCCTTGATGAAAATTGCAATCCTGATCAAGAAACTTTGAAACGCCTCCACTGTAACATAGCAACTTAAACTAGAAAAATACACTATAATAAATTAGTATAACTGGTATAATAAACTAGTAGAATACATAAAGTTTGTTACATTGTTACGAGTAACACTCATGCTGAAAATAACCATCTACAATACAAAAAACATAAAACCACATAAAATTATATAAATAAATATATTAATTATTCTATAGAATAGATTAAGACCAGACATACACTCACCAGATGTATAAAATACGTAAAAAAAAAGTTCCAAGAACAGAATAGTTAAAAAAAAAAAATCAAAGAACAGACTATGTGTGAAACCCATATAAAAGTATTTAGAAGTGTATAACTACAATTCTACGCTATTTACGAGTGTTTGTTTTTATAGTGTATCCACAGAGATCTGGCTGCGAGAAACATTTTGCTGACTCAGGGTCGCGTTGCCAAGATTTGTGATTTTGGTTTGGCTCGAGACATCACCAAAGACTCCAGCTATGTCCTGAGAGGAAACGTGAGTGACAGTGTGGAACAATGATTATTGTTATATATTGTTTATTGAAATATATCTGTGTATACCTCACATACACTAAGCATGTTTTCATACTACCTTTTTCTACTGGTAGAAATAAAATTATAAATGCACCATTTTTACTTTTGTGTTTAAATTGTTGTCTATGACATGTTTCATTTCGCGCTGCCATCTAGTGGCAGGTGGTGGTCATTACAGGCGCTCTGTGAGCTAGATGGTGGCCATTAAGCTGGTAAAATGCAGATCAATGGACTCCTAACAGACAAGTCCAGACCCGTGTAAAAGCTTTATAATTCTACGCCTGCATAGAGAAGTTGGTCATTTTGGTCTTTTTTTTTCATTTTTGGACACTAATCAGCAATGAAGAAACAGATGGGTTACTGGCAAGGGACGTTATATCCTTAAAGCCCCCCCCATCTGAAGGCCAAAGCAAATCTGCCCTCCACTGATCTTTACCCGGGCTGTTTCTCCATAACACTGGACAGTTGTTGTGTAATTGGATGCACAAACCGATGATGCTGTACTACAGTGAGACAAAGTCCAGAGGAGGAGATGGTGGACTTATGTTTTTGGACATAAGAATGGACACAGTGGTTGTGCACTATTTTTTACACACTTCATTGTTGACTGTGTGCCCAGTGGTTGTGCACTTTTTTTCCACACTACATTAATGAGTGTGTGTCCACTGGTTGTGCACTATTTTTCCACACTATTTAGTGTATAGTCCAGTTTGGGACACAGTCGTGTTAACAGTGATGTAACGAGAGACCAATAATAAGTTCTCCAGTTAAAGTGAAGCTTCATCTTCAGTCTGAAAACTTAACGATGATTCTTGGAACGAAGAGGCACGCTAGCTACCATTAGCTAATTTTCACTCCCCTTTACTTTAACAGAGAAGAGTCTCTCGTCCTTCGTCTCCCGAGCGGCAGCATTATTGATCCGTCCACACTGAAGACACACACAGCTGTCTGAACTTCTGTAAACTTTCATCCTGAGGGCAGTGTGAGGGGAGGGTTTCTTCACAAGACACATGCAGACATCCCCAAAGTGGAGCTCTGACAGGAAGGTCTTTGTTTTTAGGGACTGAAATACTGTGACTGGTGTTGGACAGGGATCCCAGAACTTATAGTTTGATTTCAGATTTTCGTTTTTCTAATGATCAGTGATTTAAACCTATGTTTGTTTGGAAAAGAGGAAAAATGTCCCTGCGCTGAAGTTCTACAGGTTTTAGTCCTCCAGAGCAGGGGTCCCTAATATATTGTCAGCTCAGTGTATTTACTGTCCTAGCATTTACTGGATGTTCTCAGCTACTTCACTGCACATATCATGGATCTTTCATTCCTGTTAATGAACAACAACTTGCTTCACTGTCCAGGCACGTCTCCCAGTCAAATGGATGTCCCCGGAGAGTTTGTTTTCATGTGTTTACACTTTTGAAAGTGACGTCTGGTCTTATGGGATCTTATTGTGGGAGATCTTCTCTCTGGGTAAGTGTGGACTGACCACAGACAAGCCTGAAGGAATCAATAAACGGAATATTTCTCAATGAAATGTTTTCAGGGGTAAACATGATTTCCCTCAACTGGCAGGTAACAGCCCCTATCCTGGAGTTCCAGTTGGTTCCACGTTCTACAAGATGATCCAGGATGGATATAGGATGAGTGAGCCGGAGTTTGCCCCAAGTGAAATGTGAGGACCCTGTTTAGATTTAGCCCTTTGGACATGGAGCCCAGCTCAGATCAGACCTGGAGTGAGAACACTGGAAGTCAGTAGTCATCCAAATCTTCTCCATAAAATCATCCACAAAACTTCTCCCAAACCTCCTCCAGATCTTCATGAAGGTGGATCAGAAATTTGGGTCTGATTTAGGAGACAGTAGGACCTACAGTTGGCTTTAAGAACACATTTTAAAGACAGCATGTGTCATTACATTGCTGTATAATAAAATCAAATAATAAGAAGAAATTAAACTAGGGCAGTGGCGGTCTAGTGTTTAGGGATGAGGCATAAGGATCATAAGGTCATGGGTTCGAATCCCAGACCAGTAGATTGCCCTGAGGTACACTTGAGCTAGGTACCGTCCCCATCACTTCTCCCCGGGCTCTTTCAGTGGCTGCCCCCTTCTGCATGTTGTGCGTGGGTGAAATGCAGAGGTGTAATTTTGTTGCTTTTCACTGTGTGCTGTACTGAGTTTCACAATGATAAGAATGGTCACTTTCACTTTAAATAAACTCATGTAACATAGTTGGTCTCACAAATGTCTCCAACCCCTATAGCATAGCTGGTTTCACTACCATCTCCAACCCGTAGAACATAGCTGGCCTCACTACTGTTTTCATCCCAGGATGTTACAGAGAGGTTTTGGGTGACTATTGATTTTTGATTGTATGTTAGTGACATTAGTTCCCTTAATTATGTACTTCTTAGCTGATCGTCTTCTCCTGAGTTGAGTCGTGTACTTTTTTTAGGATCAACAGCTTCTTTAAATCTTTCTTCTTGTATTATATTGGGATTATGATGGGATTATGATGAAACTACATGGTGGAAGGTTTGTATTCCATGCGTGTGTGTGTGTGTGTGTGTGTTTCCAGTTACGAGGTAATGAGATGGTGTTGGAGTGCGGATCCCCTGAAGAGACCAACTTTTAAGAAACTAGTAGAGAGAACGGAGATGCTACTGTCAGAAACCACCAAACATGTAAGTGCTGTAAATGAATCCAATTCAGGACCAAATAACAAATATACAGCACTGTGCAAACGTCTTCACAGTTCTGTAGGGAATGTCCTTGCTGGTGTAAAAATCCTGTTTCCTGTCAGACTGTCTGATCTTTGAGTTGGTTAAATAAAGGGGTTTCACCCACTCTGCGTTCAGCATCAGCTGTAAACATAAAACCTGTTCATCTGGAATCATCTGCACCTGTTTCTTCATTGCTTCATGTCTTAAGTTAGACGCTTTGTTCTGCTTGAAGGTTGAGACGTAGATCACTGTGTGGATTAACCAACAAAAAACAATCAAACGGCTCAGGTACAGAGACTGTACTGAAAATGAGAGACAAAAACACTGTCCTTCACGAAGATCTGGAGAATGGTTCCATCTCCAACCTGTATAACACAGCTGATCTTACTGCTGCCTCCAACCAGTGTAACTATAACTATATTATAACCATCCTGAAGTGATTTATTTGTTCCGACAGGTTTACTTGAACCTCAGCGGCGGAAACAGTGGTGCAAACTTGCAGAGGGCGGAGTCTCAGCGACTGAGTTCAGTGAGCAGCACCACAGCCCCGACTGAGCCCCTGCTGCCAGCCACAAACGACGTCTTCCTGAACGACGAGAGCCGCTGGGAACCCCATCGGACGAGTGATGCTTGAAGTACTTTGTGGTGTCGGGCACAGCTCATTTCCTCAGCCTTTTCCGGTTCACGCTCAAAGCCTTCTCACATGCTTTTCCTTTTGTCTTCTTTTCAGTCTGTAAGTGGTGTGGGTGGTGGTGGTCTAGAGCTTGGTTCTCATCTGTGGACCACAGTCCCACATCCAGCACCACCACTATTGGATTCCTGAGCAAAACTCTGAACCCCAGGTTGCTCCAGGGAGTCTGTCCCTGCTATGGACATGGGCGTTGCTCTGAATAAGAGCATCTGTTAAATGCTGTAAATGTAAATGTGTCTTAGACTTGCATGTCCATGAGGTCTGACCTGCAGCCCAGCACCATATTGATCCATAAAGAGCTGAGTCGACACTATCGCAGAGCTGGCCCATTAGCTGACACTTAGCATCCCGCCATCAGATAGAGGCACATCATAACAACATCCTAAAGGTTATTGAGACAAATGACTAATTGGAGCAATGGCATTGCTGTAACTTTGTCAGGAGATGTTTTTTTTGTTTTGTTTTTTTTATGTTATCGCCACTGGTAGTCTGATGATGGACGTGTAGATGTTTTAGAGGCGCCTTTCGTTTATCTGCGAATGCGAAGAACTAGCAAAAAGGGAACTGCACCAATAAAAAAAAATAAATAAAATTTACTGGTTAAGATGGAAGCAGTCATTCAGGTTCAAAGGAAAATCCAAGTTAAATCCATCCTTCAGCCTTATTTTCAAATCTGCTTCATTTAAATGACACACATGTCTCTTAAAAACAATGAAGGTTTAAGAAGCAAAATTAAAAAAAAAAAAAATGATAAAGTTAGTTAAAGTGGGTGTCTCTCCCTGCGATGGGCTGGCGACCTGTCCAGGGTGCGTCCCCCGTCCTCGCCCTGTGTGCGCTGGGTTGGACGCCAGCACTCCCCCGCGACCCCGTTTGGGACAAGCGGCAGATAATGGATGGATGGATGGAAAGTGGGTGTCTGGGGGTGCAATGACACAATGCCGTTAAACAGAGTTAAAATCTGAATCAGAATAAACCAAAACACGGGGTGGCTGTAACATGGTGCTGAATAAAGCACATTTTATAGCAGATTTCTGGATATGCAACAAATTGGGATTTCACTTAAATATTAGACATTAAACACTGAGAGATTAACACAGTTCATTTATATGCTGAAATTTAATTAGGCATGAATTTAAGGGTAAATATCGAGATCTGAGCTCCTAATTGCATGTTCTGGTCAGTGTCTTAATTGCAACAAAATGGAAATGCATTCAAAGTGGATCCATTTACTCAAAATATGAACTTGATTCAAAGAAAACTAGATTTGTGTGAACTCAAATCTTTTGAAATACATGTAAACCGTCATACACAAACTGATAGTAAAGTACCAGTGGGCTGCAATACCTGCCCCCGGGGGACAGTTAAAGGGGTGTTTTGCCCATGGGTACTGCAGCCAATGACGCAGGAAGGGGAAAGTCCTCTCGTTTTTCCTACCTGTCCTGGGGATCGAACCATTAAACTTCTGGTTACAAACCCTCTTCTGTGAACATTAGGATGTTTACAATGTTTACGAACACAAATGTTGGTAAAGATACTTTTTCTTTCAGGCCTGTTTGTCCTACTATACCCAGCATGTATGCCTCATGGCCTAAGTCTCAATTATTTTGTAAAATAAAAGCCAACATTTAAAACTACTCTTCACTCATCTGGTTCCCGTCACTACCACTGTAAACATTTCCACTAACCCACTCTGAATGACCTTCTTTATAGCTCATTCTGGAGAAACATTTCCCTTTATTTGGCAGATGCCAAAATTACATTTATAAATTTACATTTCCATAATTGCCCACTGGAGGGCTCCAGGCTCTTGTTTGTTCTCTGGATTGCTTTGATGAAATTATTTCCTCAAATTAAGAGTCCCATTATGGGTCTGCGTCCTTCGATGGTGGCATCCGGAAGGCAGTTACATCACGGAGCCACAAATGGGCCAACAGTGCTGCCTTTGTTTCCATGGAAATAGAGAATCCAGTGGTTACATCCTCTGTAGCCCAACCCAATTTCCCATGATTCATAATGTGGTTGCAATGTTTATTTTTAAGTACAAAACAAAACCAAAGACAATCTGTCTCTTTATTTCAGTCCAGTTTGTTGTTACTAATTGTAACACTGGCTTTGGTTGTTGTGGTTACTAGTCAGTGGGAGTGACAGAGCATCCCTAGGTCACACTGTGCCATTTAACATTTGGTTCGAGTCCCAGTCCTTATTTCAGTCTCAGATGGCCGCAACCTACCTAGACCATGTCCCTCAAAGGACGCAGCCCCTAAACTGGGACACACAAGTTCAGTCCGGAGTCCAGCCCAACACTCCAACTAAATTGGGACACACAAGTTCAGTCCGGAGTCCAGCCCATCTCACTGGTCCAACCCACCTGCTGGTTATCTGAGCCAGTTGTGTTTAAGCTGTCAGGTTCTGCAGCAGATTAGAGTTCAGACGATAAAAAATATATGTATTCCAGGCTTCCTCATCTATAGACCAATATATAAATACAAATAAAGATGTTGAAATAAGATAAACAAATAAATATGTATAATAATCAGGGATCACTTACAGCGCTGACCCTTCAGGACCTGTTTGAGAGCCCTGCTCTGTGGGACTTTATGGGACTCTTGATTATTTGGCCTGTTTTCTGCTTTTAAAGCTCTGTGGCTGGATGTACAATGTTCAAAACTCGAGGACTGCAGCTTCTGCACGTTTTCCCCCAGGAAGTTGTAGAGATGAAAGAAAAGCAGAGAACCGGAATTAGGTTTGTATTCAGAGACGGTTCGGTCGTTCTTGTGTTTAGGACTAGACGGCCTCCTGTAAATGTATTTTTGGGAGCTTTTAAGTGAGTTTTGATACGAAGTGTTCAACAAGTGTATGAGGACAATAAATCATCCAAATGACTCTTGAGTATGTTCTTAAATCTGTTTCAGAGTGTGTGAAAATTTGGGCACCCCTATTATATGCCACTGCTCATTTCAGTGCATAGTTATTGTGGATTTTACAGAATTTAACACATTTTATACAATATGTTTTCTATTTTCTTGTCTAAAATTAGCAGGAATATTAGTAATTGTTTTTTTGCATGTACTGTAAATTTGTTTTCAAATTTTTGGGTGTTTAGACTTTGGCTTATGACCATGTGTTACTGACCATGATATGGAGGACAACCAACACAAAGTCCTTTATTGCCTCTTTTATTCAATATCACTAATAGAGGGGCGAGTATCATCTGTTGGCAACATAACAAGATGACATTTACAGACCCAGGATCTGTCAACAGACACTTAAACTCACAGCATTGGGGTGATCGTACATTTCAGCGGAAATCGTAATGGGAAATCTGATGGAAACATGGGGTTAAATGGCACATTTGGGTCATTAGGGACATTTTCTTCATGTTTGACCCCAAATTCAGCTCACTGTGTGCAAATATACTTTGTGAGAGTGTCTCACTGCACACGGGCAGCAATCCAAAAGAAAACAAAACTGGAAAATGACTTAAATGTTGCCGTCAATTTCCATTTTTGTGTAGCAAATTACCGGTTATGCTTTGGCTCCTGCAGGAACACGTCACTGTGCAGGGTCCCCAAAAAGTACATTTACGATGTCCCCTGTTGATTAATGTCCAATACTGGGACATTTATTTGCTTCTTTTGGAGGCAAATTAGTCTTTCAGATGATGGCAACCTACACATTGCCATCTTTTCTCATCTTTCTTTATAAATATATAAACTTAATTGGAATTCTATTCAAATGTTAAATTATCTCAGTGATAACTGTCTATTAAAAAAACCGGAAGCATTGCGTTGACGTGAGAACGTTGTGAGACCCAAAGCGAACATATTATTATTTTACCATCCCAACAAATAAGGCACACAAGTTCCCTGCAAATGTAACTGAACTGTTTGTTTTTGCACTGAAGACATTTGGGTTAGAGATCAAAAGATGAATGAGGTCTTTTACTTATCTCTCTGCTTTTATTTCCTGAAATTTACATCTAGATCCACGTCATGTCAGAAGATGCAAGACAAATGAGCTGAAATGACTGAAATAAACATTTTTGCAACCAGAGCTCATTAAGTTTCCCATCAGGCACATCCAAAGGAGTTTGCTCGTAGTCATTAAACTATTTAACTGTTTCTGAAATAATGTTTCCTTATTTAGTACCTAGATGGACAGTTTTACTCACAACCATGGACTGAACACACACATTTCTACCCGACAGTGTTGACGGTTGATACAGTTTTTTCTTTTTATGAAAATATAGTTGCTTTGGATTTTTCATAGAAAATGATTTTGATAAAATGGATTTCTGAGGTTAACAGCTGGACGGCGTCCAGGACAAGACGTTACTGCAACGCAAGAACTGATTGGTTACGCCATAGGATCCTACAGCAGGGAAGAGTTACACACACATGCCTGGTAAAGCTGGATCCTGCATCATGAATAAGTGTAGATATGTGGAAACACATCCCTGTTCATTCATTTCAGGTTTTGTTTTGATTTCTTTTAGAGTGAAAAAGTTCCCGTCCTCTACGAGAAACATCTAAATGTGTCAGTTTTCTTAGTTTAATGACATAAAATATGAAACAGAACCTTTGCACAGGTTTATAAGAAATAACTTTGCTGTTCTGGTTTTTTAAATCTAACACTTCAATTTCTACTTTCTTGCATTTTTTAAAATGCTTTTTATTGCTTTTTCTGAAATCGTGTATTAAAATTTACAGTCAAAAATAAAAAAAGTGACATTAAGATGTTAAACTAAGCAAATAAGTCAAATAAATGTAAGCAAAAATGTGGAAAAAATCATGTTCATATGATAAGGAAAATAAGTGAAACTGTTGCACAGATTCAGCAAGTGGTGTGCATGAAATAATTTTTTCATAATTTTTAAAATCTAGTATTTTAATTTCTACTCTTGCGCTGTTTTTTTCTCAAATTGTGCATAAAAAATGTGAAAAACTCAGTAAATAAATATAATTTGTGGACTAAAACATGAAAAAGTTTACCTTCACAATAAATCATGCCCGAAACAGGTTCTCTGTAGAGGATGTTCACTTTTTTACACTTAAAAAAAATGTATAAGGATTTCCTGAATCTCCTCCTGTTGTGTGTATTATTGATAGCTATGTGTTAAAAAGGTGCCCTCTGATTGGCTGAGCTGTTCAGGATGGAGCAGCTGAAAGGACAGAGGATCAGAAAGACGTTTGCGGGACAGGACCCTGGATCATTTCCAGCTGTGGCTCATGTGACTCATGGGTAAGAAATCAAAAAATGCTGCATATTTGTTTAACGTGTGCTCGGAATCACACCAACATGATAAAAATAAAGACATAATATAATAAAAACTAAATTCACAAGGGCCGTTTTTAGTGTGTGTGAACACATTAAGTGCTATAGAACAGGAATGGATGGGGCTTACTGTTAAAAACAGCATCCAAAACAAAATAATAGCCTTTTTTTTGTAATTTAACTTATGACTATTTGGTTTGTTGTAACTCTTGACACATTGTAAACAGCAGTTTTTGATTTCTAGTTAAAAGTTGTGGTTCTGACAGTGATTATACATATTTATAAATATATTTTAAGGCTGCACGATACATAATCACTATCATGATGCCAGTCTTTCTGGAAATACTGCAATACTGGAGGGACAGGAGTGATCTGAGAGAGACCAGCAAGAGTGAAAGTGAAGTTTTACAGGACTGTAGTGAATCCAGCTGTGTTATACGTGTTGGAGACAGCAGTGAGACCAGCTATGTCATTTGAATTGGAGACAGTAATGAGACCAGCTATGTTATACAGGTTGGAGACGGTAGTGAGACCAGCTATGTTATATGGATTGGAGACAGTAGTGAGACCAGCTATGTTATATGTGTTGGAGACATTAGTGAGACCAGCTATGTTATATGGACTGGAGATAGTATTGAAAAGACATGTGGTGGAGCTGGAAGTGTCAGTGTTTAAGCTGCTGAGATTTGTGTCTGGAGGGACAAGGATCCGACAAGGAACTGTATTAGGAATGAGTATATTAGAGGGACGGATCAGGTCGAATGGTTTGAAAACAAAGTGAGACAGTTGGTTTGGACATGTCCAGAGGAGAGACTAGGAGGTGAAGGGTGTTGAGGATGGAGCTGCCAGGAAGGAAGAGAAGAGGAAGGACAAAGAGGAGGTTTATGGATGTGGTGAGAGAGGACATGCATGAAAGAGGAAGATGCAGAGGACAGGAAGACATGGAGACCGATGATCTACTGTGGAGACCAGCCTAAAGAAGCAGAAGAAGAAGCAGATCTGTTCAACTCTTAGAATTAAACAGGCTGTTTTAGGTCATGTCCCAATTAAGACTGACACATTTAAAAAATCTCACTGGCTGCAGCTCAGTTAAAAGCAGAATGAAACACTTCTTAGAACTTCAGAAAAAATGGGCAGGGCTAAACTACAGCGTGCTGAATGGTTTTGTGGCACCACAGAAAGTATGATTTGAAAAAGGGATGTTTTTGCTGCTTAGTTTTCATGTATGGATGGGGGCTTTTAACAATTTGAACAATTTTTAACACTTGTGATATGTCTTAAACCATTTATAATTCCAGAAAAAATAAAATAATAAGCCTTTTAATATATCAAAAGATAAAAAAGGCATCCTGGTCGCAATATAGATAATTTACCCATATCGTGCAGCCCTAATATATATATATATATAT
>CM029379.1:13777164-13925696 GCA_017165825.1 Hepsetus odoe | reverse complement strand
TGTGTGTGTGTGTGTGTGTATGTATATATATATATATATATATATATATATATATATATATATATACATACATACATATACAGTACTGTGCAAAAGTTTTAGGCAGGTGTGAAAAAAAATGCTGTAAACAAAGAATGCTTTTAAAAATGTAAGTTTTAATCATTTTCATCAATCAACAAAATGCAGTGAATGAACAAAAGAGAAATCTAAATCAAATCAATATTTGGTGTGACCACCCTTTGCCTTCACAGTTTTTGAAGGAACTCGGCTGGTAAGTTGTTCCAAACATGACTGTGTTTCAACTCTTCTGTTTTCTATTTGGGAAAATTGGTTGATTATACAACAACTATAATCCTACAGAATCCCTGACTTTGTGCAAGTGTACCTATAAGAATTGATGCTGGTTTGAAGGCAAAAGGTAGTAACACCAAATATTGATTTGATTTATATTTCTGAAAGCATTCTTTGTTTACAGCATTTTTTCACACCTACCTAAAACTTTTGCACAGTACTGTATATATTCTGATTTAATTTTTAAGTCATTTAAACCTCCAAAGATGCACTGATCTTTTTTTTTTCACTGATTTTCAGTTTATTTTTTCATTTTCATATTTAAAAAAAGGTTTTTTCCTTTATTTTTTCTATTCTATTTTTCTAAATGTATCTTTATTTCTATGCAGTTTCTTTTTTTTTAGAATTTGTAAAACACTTTTTTAAGGAAAGTCTTTTTTGATGATTTATAAAATACAAGTCCTTTAAATATTTATGAAATACAAGTCCTTTTTTAAGGATTTACAAAACGCCCTTTTAAAAATTTTAAAAATACAAGTCCCTATTAAGGATTAGCTTTGTAGTAACACCGAAACAGGAAGGATTGGTTCAGGTCCATCTTACAGGTGCGGGTGCTGTCCGACACAGCTGTATGTGAGGACTTGCGAGAGCTTCGCGAAGACGTCGAGGATGTGGGGTTGTGGTCAAAGCACTCTAGCACCTCCTTCAGGCTGGAGGTGTTCATCTGAGACTCAGAACCCGAATCTTGGGATCGCTGCGAAAGGAGGGGGAAAGATATGGGCAAAAATTATGTAACATCATCATGAATATCATAAAGACATTTTAAGCAATGTATGTTTTTTATTCTCTCACCTCGTCTCCCATCAGCTCAGGAGGAGAATCCTCAATCCCCATGTCCCTTCTCTGCTCGGCCCGCACTTCAGCATAACTATCAGAAGAGAAAGAAGAATAAAGGTAACAAACAGGATACAGGAAACATACAGGTAAATAATGTCCCCATAACCGTGATTCCGTACACCGATACAGTGAGTCAAATCAGTGATTCATTACATTGGCGCAAGCTTTGACACAGTGAGTCAATTAAGCATGATTCATTCACATCCTGCCTATTACTTACTATTTATTTTTTGCACCCGCACTTTAACCACAACACTGCTGCTTCATCACACTGCCAACAACATGTGCTGAGTCGACTCACAGTGAGTTGCTACAGCATGATTCATGGACACAATCTTTGACACAGTGAGCTGACTCACTGTGATTCATTACCCCAACCTGCCTCTGTGTCTCGGCCCAAAATTTTACCAGTTTTAACAACTGTAAAACCACGATCGCTGACCTGTCCCTAAAGTCTTCGATGTCCAGCTCGTCCACAGAGGACGCGGCGACCTCAGTGCCGGAACTCACCTGACCACAATGTGTGTGCAGACGATGAACTCAGGCCGTGAGTTCCACTGATGGTAGGTGATATAGTAGTGAGTCTGGAGCCAGATCCACTGCTGGCCTTTGGTGAGGAACCGATAATAACACGACTTCCCCTTCCCGAACTGCATCACTTTGAGGAGACAGAGAGATGGAAAATCACTTTAACCTTCGTCCACGTTGACGGAACTGAACAATACCCACCCTAAATGGTTGTTTCTTCAATGTTTAAACAGAGCTACCTTTCAGAATGAATATTTTTACTTATTTTTAAAGTAATTACTAACATAAAAAACAGATACTCACGCTGCTCGTGGCATTTAGCCAGCGACTCCAGATCGTCTACGTGATAGTAGTCGTACCCAGACGTCCCCAGCACCTCAAAGGGCATGTAGCCAATGATGGGAGGAGCCCTGCAGATGCAATGAAATGGTGGGGATGAAGTTCGGACTGAAGACTGTGGTTAAAGAAAGCAATTAAATCCTCATTTACAGCCATTAAATAACCCAAGAAAGGACAAACCACAATGGGAAGAACATTACCTGTGATCCAGCAGGAGAAATTTCCACTCCAGACTGTGTCGGGAGGTGAATTCTTCATTGGGCTCTTCCACTGTGCACATCTCCTGAAAAAAAACCCCAAAACATTCTCCACATGTAAGACAGACACTCAATCAACAATCAAAACAAGCTCAACAAATAGCACAAAACCAGGGGACCTGGACTAGTATTTCTAGATATACAGTCCACTGTCCCTCAATTCTCCATATTTCTGCTGTACATATGTAGATTTTCTTGTATATTTATATGTATTGCTGAGGGACAGTTCTCCAGATCTTCCTGAAGGGCAGTGTTTTTGTCTCTCATTTTCAGTAGTCTCTATACCTGAGCACTTTCAGAAGCAGTGTGGGATCATCTCCACAGAGAACAGAGAACTGAGAACAAAAGGAAGCCCAAAGGAGAGCTTTGGGACATCCTTCAAGAAGTCTGGAGACGTGTCCTGACTTAAAGAAAGGAGCTGGTCTAAAAGAGGGTAAAAGAGTGTGATCAAAATGCCAACTTGCTTTGATGAACTGAGGCTTGGCGAGACGAATGGTGGCCACAAAACACACTTGATCATCGAAGGCAGGTCTCAGTGACCTCTGGAGGACTCCTTCTAGGCCGTTTCGTGTTGGACAAGGCACTGGAGGAAGAAAATTATTGAATATTCTGTTATGAATATTCATCAATTCAACCCTGAAACCTTCAGCTGCCACTCACTGTTGCTGAGCGCCTTGAAGTTGCCGATTAATCTGACGTATTCATAGACAGGAGGCTCTTTGGGGTTGGATGAACCTCTAAGCATGTGACAGCAGAACTCCAGCTGGCCCTTAGCTGGAAGTCACAAGAGACAACTTAAAAAAAAAAAAAAACTTTTAATGAACTCCAACTACAGACTCTAATATCAGCTTAAAACCTTTTAATGATCTCCAACTACAGACTCTACTATCAGCTTAAAACCTTTTAAAGATTCCCAACAAGTTGAATCTCTTGTGAGGATACAAGTGCACTGTAGAGGATTATAACCATGTCAGGGTTTTGGGAATCAGGAACAGTAAAGACTTACTTTTAAGGTATTCTGTGCTCAGGTTTTCACCTTCTGGGTGCGAAGACAGCGCCTTGTAAACGTTGGCATGTTCTCCGATAGGAAGGAAGTTCAACAGGTTCTGATCCACCAGATCCGACTAAAACACAAGCGTAGAACAAGGTTGCTGATGCGATGATAAACCCATTGCTGCAGATTTTTCAGAATGTAAAACAATTCTAATGCTAAAAAAGGGGAATTATATTAAAAATAAAAATTAAAAATTAAAAAGAAAAGGAATAAATAAAGTGACAGTTATATAGGCATATAGTATCATGAAGGAAAAAGAAAACACCTGCTTTTATTAATAATATTTACTAATATTATTCACCTTGATTCACTAATATTATTCACCTTTATTCATCCACTGTACCCACCTCGTCCATCCAGTATTTTTTAATTATGCAAAGTTAAAATTATTTCATTAAAATTAAAGTTCTACAAATATGAAACCACAGCATATTAATGGCCTCCAAAAGAAGCTGCAAAGAGCGGTTCAAAAGACCTCTTATGATGATTAAAAACTTTGGAAGACGTTTTCCCTCGACCAGACGTGGGTCACCGGGGCCTCCCTCTGGAGCCAGGCCTGGAGGTGGGGCTCGATGGCGAGTGCATGGTGGTCGGGCCTTCACCCATGGGGCCCGGCCAGGCAAGGCCCGAAGAGGCAACGTGGGTCCCCCTTCCCATGGGCCCACCACCTGTAGGAGGGGCCAAAGAGGTTGGGTGCAGAGTGAGCTGGGTAGTGGCTGAAGACGGGGGCCCTGGCGGTCTGATCCTCGGCTGCAGAAGCTGACTCTAGTGACGTGGAATGTCACTTCTCTGGTGGGGAAGGAGCCTGAGCTAGTGCGCGAGGTTGAGAAGTTCCGGCTAGATATAGTTGGACTCACCTCGACGCACAGCTTGGATTCTGGAACCAGTCTCCTTGAGAGGGGCTGGACTCTCTTCTACTCTGGAGCTGCCACCGGTGAGAGGCGCCGAGCAGGTGTGGGTATACTTATTGCCCCCCGGCTAGGGGCCAGTACCTTAGGTTTTACCCCGGTGAATGAGAGGGTGGCCTACCTCCGCCTTCGGGGGGACGGGTCCTTAGTGTTGTCTGTGCTTATGCGCCAAACAGCAGTCTGGACTACCCACCCTTTTTGGGGTCTCTGGAGGGGGCGCTAGAGAACGTCCCTGCTGGAGACTCCATCGTTCTGCTGGGGGACTTCAATGCTCATGTGGGTAATGACAGTGAGACCTGGAAGGGCGTGATTGGGAGGAATGGCCCCTCGATCTGAACCAGAGTGCTGTTTTGTTATTGGACTTTTGTGCTCGTCACAGATTGTCCATAAAGAACACCATGTTCAGGCATAAGGGTGTCCACATGTGCACCTGGCACCATGACACCATAGGCCGCAGTTTGATGATCAACTTTGTGGTCATGTCGTCTGACTTGCGGCCACATGTCCTGGACACTCGGGTGAAGAGAGGGGCGGAGCTGTCAACGGATCATCACCTGGTGGTGAGTTGGCTTCGTTGGTGGGGGAGGATGCTGGTCAGGCCTGGTAGACCCAAACGTATTGTGAGGGTCTGCTGGGAATGTCTGGCAGAGTCCCCTGTCAGGATGAGTTTCAACTCCCACCTCCGGCAAAGCTTTAACCACGTCCCGGGGGAGATGGGGGACATTGAGTTCGAATAGACTATGTTCCACGCCTCCATTGTCGAGGTGGCTGACCGGAGCTGTGGCCGTAAGGTGGCCGGTGCCTGTCACGGTGGCAACCCGAGAACCCGTTGGTGGACACCGGCTGAAGGGATGATGAGGGATGCCATCAAGCTGTAGAAGGAGTCCTACCGGGCAGCTGATAGGTACCGGCAGGCCAAGCGGAATGTGGCTTTGGTGGTTGCTGAGGCAAAAACTCGGGCGTGGGAGGAGTTTGGTGAGGCCATGGAGAAAGACTTCAAGACGGCTTCGAGGATATTCTGGTCCACCATCCAGCGTCTCAGGAGGGGAAAGCAGTGCACGGTCAACACAGTGTATAGTGGCGATGGTGTGCTGCTGACCTTGACTCGGGACGTTGTGGGTTGGTGGGGGGAATACTTCAAAGACCTCCTTAACTCCACCAACATGCATTCTGATGAGGAAGCAGAACCTGGGGACATAGAGGTGGACTCTTCCATCTCTCGGGCCGAGGTTGCAGAGGCGGTCAAAAAGCTCCTTGGTAGCAGGGCTCCGGGGGTGAATGAGATCCGCCCAGAGTTCCTCAAGGCTCTGGATGTTGTAGGACTATCATGGCTGACACGCCTCTGCAACATTGCATGGACATCAGGGACGGTGCCTCTGGATTGGCAAACCGGGATGGTGGTCCCCCTCTTTAAGAAAGGGGACCAGAGGGTGTGTTCCAACTATAGAGGGATAACACTTCTCAGCCTCCCTGGGAAAGTCTATTCAGGGGTCCTGGAAAGGAGGGTCCATCGGATAGTCGAACATCGGATTCAGGAGGAGAGGTGTGGTTTCTGTCCAGGTCGCGGAATAGTGGACCAGCTCTATACCCTTGGCAGGGTCCTGGAGGGTGCATGGGAGTTTGCCCAACCAGTCTACATGTGCTTTGTGGACATGGAGAAGGCATTCGCCCGTGTCCCTCGGGGAGTCCTGTGGGGGGTACTCAGAGATTATGGGGTATCGGATTCTCTGTAAAGGGCTGTCCGGTCCTTGTACAACCAGTGTCGGAGCTTGGTCCGCATTGCCGGCAATAAGTCGGACCTGTTTCCGGTGAGAGTTGGACTCCACCAGGGCTGCCCTTTGTCACCGATTCTGTTCATTATTTTTAGGGACAGGATTTCTAGGCGCAGCCAGGGTGTTGAGGGGGTCCGGTTTGGCGGGCTCAGGACTGGGTCACTGCTTTTTGCAGATGACGTTGTCCTGTTGGCCTCATCAGGCTGTGACCTTCAGCTCTCTCTGGATCGGTTCGCAGCCGAGTGTGAAGCGGCTGGGATGAAAATTGGCACCTCCAAATCTGAGGCCATGGTCCTCAGCCAGAAAAGGGTGGAGTGCCCTCTCAGGGTTGGGAGTGAGATCCTGTCCCAAGTGGAGGAGTTTCAATACCTCGGGTAGAATGGAGCAGGAAATCGACAGGCGGATCGGGGCAGCGTCCGCAGTGATGCGGGCTCTGCATCGGCCCGTCATGGTGAAGAAGGAGCTGAGCCAAAAGGCAAAGCTCACAATTTACCGGTTGATCTACGTCCCGAGAGGAGTTTCAGTACCTCGGGATCTTGTTCACGAGTGAGGGTAGAATGGAGCAGGAAATCGACAGGCGGATCGGGGCAGCGTCCGCAGTGCTGCGGGCTCTGCATCGGTCCGTCATGGTGAAGGAGGAGCTGAGCCAAAAGGCAAAGCTCACAATTTACCGGTCGATCTATGTTCCCACCCTCACCTATGTTCACGAGCTGTGGGTAGAGAGTGAAAGAACGAGATCGCGAATACAAGCGGCCGAAAAGAGTTTCCTCCGCAGGGTGTCTGGGCTCTCCCTTAGAGATATGGTGAGAAGCTCAGTCATCCGGGAGAGGCTCAGAGTAGAGCCGCTGCTCCTCCGCATCGAGAGGAGCCAGATGAGGTGGCTCGGGCATCTAATTAGGATGCCCCCTGGACGCCTCCCTGGTGAGGTGTTCCGGGCACGCCCCACCGGAAAGAGACCCCGGGAAAGACCCAGGACACGCTGGAGAGACTATGTCTTTCGGCTGGCCTGGGAATGCCTTGGGATCTGCCCGGAGGAGCTGGAAGAAGTGGCCGGGGAGAGGGAAGTCTGGGCATCCCTGCTTAAGCTGCTGCCCCCGCGACCCGACCTCGGATAAGCGGAAGGGAATGACACATGACACAAAAGAAGATGCAAAACTTCCGCAGAACTTCTACTTTCAGCCAAAGGTCTCCACAGTCCATCTCCATGTCTTCCTGTCCTCTGCATGTACATCTTTCACACCTGCATGTCGCCTCTCACCAAATCCATAAACCTCCTCTTTGTCCTTCCTTTTCTCCTCTTTCCTGGCAGCTCCATCCTCAAAATCCTTCTCCTGATATACTCCTCATCTCTCCTCTTGACATGTCCAAACAAACGCAGTCTCACTTCTCTCACTTTGCCTCTAAACCGTCCAACCTGATCTGTCCCTCATATATTCTCATCCCTAATCCTGTCCATCCTCATCCCTCTCAACACAAATCTCAGCATCTTTACCTGGTCTCACTACCGTCTCCGACCCTTATAAAATACTAAATGGTCACTGAAAAACTCTAATTGACATGTCCCTTAAAAGATCTGGACATTTTTCCATAACCTGAACATTTATTCTGGGGTTCTAGGGCTGATGTTGCTACACTTGAAATCAACCGTCACCAAATCCTCCACATCACCAGAACTTCTCTCCAACCTCACAAACCTCCTCCAGCTCTGTTTTAAGGTGGAGCAGTAGAACCACATCCACAAGTCTGGTCCACCTTAAAACAGAGCTGGAGGAGGTGTGAGAGGCTGGAGAGAAGTTCTGGTGATGTTGTGGATTTGGACTGTCTTCAGACTTCAAAGAATTGGCAAAATTTCAATCCAAACATCTTTATTTTACAGTTGCATTTACAGTAACTGATTTATTTTAAAATATCAGCATTTTAGAGTCCTGTTCAAAAGTCGTTTCTGTATGTTCTGTAGTGAATCTCCATGTTGGTGTAAAAATCCTGTTTCCTGTCAGACTGTCTGATCTTAATCAGACTGAGGATCAAATGTTTTAGTGGCTACAAAGTCTCCTAAATGTTCTAGTTAAAGGGGTTCCTCCCACTCAGCATTCAGCATCAGCAGTAAACAAATCACCTGATCATCTGGAATCATCTGTTTTTTCACTGCTTCATGTCTTAAGTTAGAAGCTTTGTTCTGCTTGAAGGTTCTGACGTAGATCACTGTGTGGATTAACCAACAAAATACAATCAAACTGCTCAGGTGCAGAGACTGGACTGAAAATGAGAAGACAAAAAAAAACTGTCCTTCAGGACGATCTGGAGAGCTGCTCAGGTACAGAGACTGTACTGGAAATGAAGGACAACAACACTGTCCTTCAGGAAGATCTGGAGCACTGCTCAGGTACAGAGACTGTACTGAAAATGAGAGACAACAACACTGTCCTTCAGGAAGATCTGCAGAACTGCTTAGGTACAGAGACTGTACTGAAAATGAGAGACAAAAAACACTGTCCTTCAGGAAGACCTGGAGAACTTTCCCTCAATAAGACATTAAAAATTCAAGAAAGTCTGGAAGAGGAAGATGAAGATGAAATGACTTTTGCACAGTGCGGACATCCAATCAGAAGGACACACACTCACGGGAAGATGGCCAAGTAAAGATGTGACACTTTCAGAGACGTAGATGACGTTTCCATCAGTCAGTATAGCAAGGAAGAACCCATCCAACGCCTGAAAAACAGAAAATTAAGTTTATTGCATAAAATGTCTTAAAAAATAACCCCCACCCAACACAAACACAAACACACACACACACACACACACACACACACACACGTACACACACCTCACCTCCAGCATGAGTTGTGTGAATTCCTCGTTGCTAAGAAACGGAGGTTTCCAGTCCTGTCTGATCTCGCTGGACTCTGACTGAGCTGCAATTTCTGCACAAATATCATGATTTCACTCTCTAACCACAGCAGATTTAATCATGGGACACCCTGGGCATGGTACCAGTACCGGGTATACTCTACAGGCATCCTCCTAAGTGCCAACCCAGACTTCTAATACACTACTAATTAACCAGAAATTGTTACAGTTCAATAAATCAGTGTTTTAATACTAGGGCTGCAAGTATTTGATGTCACTGATTATAACTGATTATTTAAAAGGTTGCTGAAAACTTCATAAATAGTTGAGGACTAAGTTGTGGTATTCATATCATCATACAGCCCTGTTTCCTAGCTTTTTAAAATGAGAGTGAGAAAGATCACCATGGCAACCATGCTGTCAGGGTTGCAAGTGCTCATGGGTGTAACGGTCCTGTGCCAGAAGAGGGCGCCCTGCTCTGATTATGCGCACCTGGGCTTGGGGGCCAGGTGTGTCTCTTTGGGGTTGGGGTTATAAGCCCCAGTGAACCAGAGCAGGGCGCTGGTCATTCTGTGTGCGCACTGTGAATTTACTTGGGTTATGTTTTACATTTGTTATTTTGGTTAATATGTTTAGTTCTGTGCACGTTATCCGTCATTAAATTCCAGTATGAAGCTCGGCTCTGCGTTGGCGTCCACTCCTCAACACCGCCCCGTGACAATGGGAATCGTATTTTGTGTGTTTTCACTACGGAATGTGTAGGATGTGTGTGTAAAGATTTCCTCCAACTCACCTTTGTGTTTGCGCAGGTAGTCAATGCTTTTCTGCAGGATGGTGGACTTGTCCATTTTGCGGGTATTGCCAGGCAACAGGGTGCCCAGCTCTTTGATGAGGATGTTGAACTGGTCCCTCCTCCTTTTCTCCGATATGTTCCGGGAGGCTCTGAAGCAGAAGCAAACACAAGGGACGCTGTCAATCCGGCTGGGATTTTTAACAGATGGAGAACCACAAGGTTTTTAATTTTCTTACCGTTTAGCTTTATCCCTCTTGTCCTCCTCCATCGACCCGTCCAAATTGCTGCCATCATCCCTGTGGCACAAAAAAAGGTCCTTTAAACACCATAGAGGAAACACTCAGTCACAGATTAGAGCTGAAAACACATCATTGATACTCTATTAGTTCTAAAATTCAAATATTCAAATATATCATATTCTCTGGTTAAAAGGAGCTCAAAAACCTCTTGATTGCTTTGCCAACAATTTTCAACAATTCCTTAAAATTACAACATCATTTATTAATTATAACAAAAAGATTCATTAAAAAATAATAATTTATAAAATATCTGTATTATCTTGCATAATAATTGCAATAGCAATTACAAGTGACAGAATTAATAGTGAATACATAATTCTCATAATTTTATATTACTAAAGTTTAAGTCGTTATGCAATGAAGAATTAAATTATGAATATTCATGATGGCATTTAGTAAAAACATATATAATAATAATAATAAAGTAACAAAAAGTTTACATTTGTAAGTGACATAGGGAATCTGAGATATACAATTATAATTAAAAAGTTGTTTTCCCTATTAAAAAGTAAATAATAATAAAATATATAATGTATATATAAGTTATAGATATATAGATAATATATTTTGTGCAGAATTTAATTATATATATAATTTTTGGCATCTTGAGTGTCTGAAGCCTGGCCAATTGTAATACAGCCCTAGAACTTCCATATAAGGCTTTGTTTTTTGTAACTGTGGGGATTCACACATTGCATTTCGGTGCTGGAGGTCCTGTAAAAGATAAAAACATCTGACCTGCTGCTCAGATCGGCTGCGTAATTCATGAAAATCAATGTAATTATAGTTAAAGTGATCTAGCCCAAGTGGGCAGATGTGCAGATATTATGCGTGGATATTAGTCATGAACTAAGAGCATATATTTTAAAATGTAGGCACAAAGATACTGGGTCAGCAGACCGACATGTTTAATTTCACAGTTAAGTGTTACTGGGTTGCTCTAAAAAATGTAGTCATGGAAACAAAGTCCATTTTAATGAGACATCCAAAAAAAAGGTCTGTAGTTGTGGAGCCCATTTTGTGACACCTGTCTATAGAGCTCATGATGACGATTCATGGGCCAGTCTGAAGATAAAACATTTCAGACACTTCAGGGAAGACATCTGAAGGTGAAGCAGTGGAGTACCTGTAGAATCAAAAACACAAACACACACACAGATGCCACATTAACACTATAGTTACACTACAGTAAAACTACAGTAATATTGCATTAACACTACAGGGGGCACACTGAAGGCAGTGTGACAGTGGTGAGCTCTGTAGTAGGAGTGACAGATGTATTTAAAGTGAGGTTGGATTACTTCAAAGATCAGTGCTGAGCTCATTCTTGTTTGCAATGCTGATGGACAAGTTGACAGATGAAATAGGACAAGAGTCCATGTTTACAATGATGTTTGATGATAATACTGTGATCTGTAGTGAGAGTAGGGAGCAGCTTGAGGAGAACCTGGAGAGATGGAGATCTGCTCTAGAGAGGAGAGGAATGAAAGTGAGTAGGACAAAGACAGAATGCATGAGTGTGAATGAAAGTGAGGACAGCAGACTGGTGAGGATGAAGGGAGTAGAGGAAGTGAAGGTGGAGGAGTTTAAATACTTGGGAGTTCAGCAGTTCAGTGTAACAGTGATTGTGGAAGAGATGAAAAGAAGAGAGTGCAGGCAGGTTGGAATGCGTGGAGAAGAGTGACAGGAGTGATCTTTGACAAGACTGGTACCAATGAGAGTGAAATGGAAGGTTTACAGAACAGTAGCCCAGCAATGTTACATACAGGTTGGAGATGGTGGCACTGGAGGTGTCAGAGTTAAAGATGCTGAGATTTGCTTCAGCAGGGACAAGGATGGAGTACATTAGAGGGACAGCTCAGGTTGAATTGTTTGGAGACAAAGTGTGAGAAGTGAGACTGTGTTGGTTTGGATATGTCCACAGGAGAGGCAAGGAGTATATCAGAAGGGTTTTTAGGATGGAGCTGCCAGGAAAGAGAAGAGGAAGGACAAAGAGGTTTATGGATGTTGTAAGGACATGCACATGTAAAAAAGGAAGATGGAGAGGACAGGAAGACATGGAGAGGGATGAACCCCTGTGGATAATGGGAGCAGGCCAAAGGAAGTCAAATGTGTTAAATTTGTATAGGGCTCCTGAATTTTTTTTTTTCAAAGGCCAGAGGATGTCTCACCATGGCAGTGGTTTGGGTATTACCAAGTGCATGCATATGGGACGTAGTCCTCACCTTGATGCTGTGTTTATGTGTGAAGTCAGCTTTGCCTGAACCACATGGCCTCCCTCTCTGATCCAGGAAGCTGCAAGGAAACAGGATAAGTCTTTTTTACTAAATTGCACAAAGAAAATACTCGCAAGAGAAACATGCAAGGCATCCTGGTGATAATATTTTTGGATTTTGGGGATGTCCCGAATAATGGCACACAGGTCTTTGTATGTTTCAGAAAGTCCTGTGTAGACCAATGGCAATTTATCATAAGGGTGTCAAACGCCAACCCTCGAGGGCCCAAACAATTTCAGCTCAAACAGCTCAGCAGTTGACTGTATAGTTATTAAAAGAAGGATAAAAGCACCAAACTGTGAAAGTCCTCCAGGTTCCTGGGCCACACCTGACTCACTGAAATAACTAAAAACACCGTACCTTCACATCAGGAGTCAAATTCCACCCAGCCAGAGACAACGCTGAACGCCGTGGATGTCTGATGGAGGTGAAGTTCGCGAGACAGTTCTGAAACCTTTTCTAAAGAGGGAACAAAGCAAAAGGTCCTTCCAGTGTGAAACAACTCTGCAGCAGCAGAAAATGTTCTTCATGAGCAGATAAAGGCTGTGCTCTGACTCTTCTTAACAAAATTGTGGAGATCTGTAACATCTCACCATTCACAGCATCGTCCATACCAACCACATGTAAAGTGTAGTAAAAACATACAATTTTCTAGTTCAACATTCGGTCATTAAGATAAACTCAGATATTATAAATCAGTAACTGGACGATTCCCAACACTGTTTAGCGCTAAAGCTAGCCTGCAGTTCCCTCCTGTTTTCACAAAGTATCTGCAGTTCTGAACTTCAGTAGCTCATCTGGAAACCAAGAGTTTCAGAAACATCAGTCCAGGCTTCGTTTTTCTGTTAATGTCTCTGTAGACGAAAAGTACTGAAGATAACGGACAGGCCTGCCTGATCCCCATCTCTTCTACTCTCACCGGGAACTGTGTTTGGTGGAACTAAAGTTTAGATACTGTGTTATTTAGAGTGGAGCTCCTTAAATATGACTGTTTGGTGCCGGGCCATGTAACAACTCATACAATTTGCTGGACTTCTAATTCTTTTTGACACCTTTGCTGCCCAAGATTACCCACTGCTTGTTGAAAATGAATGAGCTGCTTTGTTGCAGTGTGAACATACAGCTGCATTTACATTTATGGCATTTAGCAGATCCAGTGTAGTCCAGTCCCGTGTAGTATAGTCCTGTGCAGTGTAGTACGGTTCTGTGCAGTGTAGTTCATTCCTGTGCAGTGAAGACCAGTCCCGTGTAGTGTAGTACAGTCCAGTGCAGTGTATTCCAGTCCCGTGTAGTGTAGTATGGTCCTGTTTAGTGTAGTACGGTCCCATTGGAATGTATTATAGTCAAATGCATTGTAGTGTAGTCCAGTATAATCTACTCTCATTATAAAGCAGTTTAGTCTACTACATTATAATAGAGTTCAGTAGGGTGTAATAGAGTCTATTAAAGTGTAATAAAGTCCAGTAGAGTGTACTACAGTCCAGTAGAGTGTGACAGAGTTCAGAGTCCAGTACAGTTTAATAGAGTCCAGTAGAGTATAATAGAGTCAAGTAGAGTAAAATAGAATTCAGTAGATTGTAACAGAGTTCAGTAGTGTGTAATAGAGTCCAGTACAGTGTAATATAGTTCAGTAGAGTGTAATAGAGTCCAGTAAAGTGTAATAGCCCATTAGAGTGTAATAGAGTCCAGTAGAGTGTAACAGAGTTCAGTAAAGTGTAATAGAATCCATTAGAGTGTAACAGAGTTCAGTAGAGTGTAATAAAGTCCAGTAGAGTGTAATAGAGTTCAGTAGGGTGTAACTGAGTTCAGTAGAGTGTAATAGAGTCCAGTAGAGTGTAACAGAGTTCAGTAGAGTGTAATAGAACCCATTAGAGTGTAACAGAGTTCAGCAGAATATAACAGAGTTCAGTAGAGTGTAATAGAGTCCAGTACAGTGTAATAGAGTTAAGTAGGAGGATAATATAGTCCAGTAGAGTGTGATAGAGTTCAGAGTCCAGTACAGTTTAATAGAGTCCAGTAGAGTATAATAGAGTCAAGTAGAGTATAATAGAGTTCAGCAGATTGTAACAGAGTCCAGTACAGTGTAATATAGTTCAGTAGTGTAATAGAGTCCAGTACAGAGTAATAGCCCATTAGAGTGTAAGAGTCCAGTAGAGTGTAACAGAGTTCAGTAAAGTGTAATAGAATCCATTAGAGTGTAACAGAGTTCAGTAGAGTGTAACAGAGTTCAGCAGAGTGTAACAGAGTTCAGTAGAGTGTAATATAGTCCAGTAGAGTGTAATAGAGTTCAGTAGAGTGCAATAGTCCGTTGGAGTATAATAGAGTCCAGTACAGAGTAATATTCCATTAGAGTGTAATAGAGTCCAATAGAGTGTAATAAGAGTTTAATAGTATTCAGTAGGGTGTAATAGAGTTCAGTAGAGTGTAATAGAGTCCAGTAGAGTCTAACAGAGTTCAGTAGAGTGTAATAGATTCCAGTAGAGTGCAAAAGTCCAGTAGAGTGTAATAGAGTCCACTATAGTGTAACAGAGTTCAGTAGAGTGTAATAGAGTCCAGTAGAGTGTAACAGAGTTCAGTAGAGTGTAACAGAGTCCAATAGAGTGTAATAGAGTTCAGTAAATCGTAATAGAACCCATTAGAGTGTACTAGAGTTCAGTAGAGTGTAATAGAGTCCAGTAGACTGTAACAGAGTTCAGTGAAGTTAATAGAATCCAGTAGAGTGTAATAGAGTTTAGTAGAGTGTAATAGAATCCAGTAATTTGTAATACGAGTTCAGCAGCGTGAATTGTGGAATGTGAAGAATGAAACTCTGACACATTAAACTAAACTTCCTGATCCAGAGCTGGTTTAACCAGAACCAAACCTGTCTAGATCCGAATAAACCGGTCCAGATCCGATTAAACCCATACAGACCAAAAAAATGATGTCATAATAAACCCGTGCTGATCCGAATACATCTAGACCCAAAAAAACCAGAATAACAGTCATCCAGAGCCGGACGAACCGGACCGGAGTGTGCCCCGGTAAACCCGTCCAGACCGGAGTGAGTCCCGGTAAACCCGTCCGGACCGGAATGAGTCCCAGTGAAACCGTCTGGGCTGTTGTGAGCCCCAGGAAACCCGTCCAGAATGGAGTGAGCCCCGGTAAACCCGTCCGGACCGGAATGAGCCCAGTTGCTTTATGATCGCGGTGTATACCTCACGAACGGGACTCACCGCTGATTGTGGGTCAGCGGCTGCTCTCTGCAGAACCAGACCGGCTGCTTCTAAAACACTGATCCCAGAACGGTTTCGACCCAAACCCGTCCTCCTGTCCGCCCGCGGATCACACACACACACCGCTCCGGAAAAATGGAGGAAAACAAGACACACACACTGCTGTTACTGCACTGAACAGCCACAGGGGAGCGCTCTGTCCCAAAGACATACGCTATCAAAACATAAGATAAAATAATATACAAAATATATTATAACATAATACAACACATAAGATGAAGCAGGAATATAACGTTATATAATACAACTGAAATGCTGATATTGTTTATATATTAGAATTAAAAGTATTTGACACCAGCGAGAGGACAATATGATCCTTTTAATATTAATACAGTAACGGATAATAATAATAAAGTAATTATGATGTATTAATAATGTAATAACAACGTGACAATAATGAACAAACAACGCAATAAGAAAAAAAATCGTCGCGTGTTTTAATATGATCCTGTTTATTTCATTATAAAAGCAACTCGTAAGTACGCCGAAAAAGACATGTCGCCGATTAATGACGTTTCCGGAAGTCGGTTGTGTTCCGAATCACGTGCTGGCGCTCTCGGAAGTGTGTGAGGAAACATCGCGGCGCAGCTAGGAGCGCGCGCTGTAGTGCAGTAGTGAAAGCGCGGTTTGGGACGCGCCTCGCGAGCAGAGACGCACATGAGCTTCTCCCTTTAGACTCTCACTTCAGCCCTGATTGGACGTCTGGGCAAAATGCTGCTGAACTTACGGAAAGCGTTCTCGAGGACATTCATCGGTCCTCTCTTTTCTGTCTCCAGGACAAGTTCCAGCTCTGCTAAAGTACGTGGACACGAGCTCCTTCCCTTCCACCTTAAAAGTGGGCAGCAGGCACTGGTATTTAAGGTGGATCTGAGCTGGAAGCCTGAGTACAATGTTAAAGGTGTGTGTGTGTGTGTGTGTGTGTGTGTGTGTGTGTGTGTGTGTGTGTGTGTGTGTGTGTGTGTGTGTGTGTGTGTGTGTCTGTCTGTCTGTCTGTCTGTCTGTCTGTCTGTCTGTCTGTAGGGTCTGGTGCTGGGTGTGTATGAGAGAGAGGAAGATGATGGTTCACTCTTCACTGAAGCAGCAGAGAGTTTTGACAGAAATGTGTCTGGAAAACTCAGCGACATACTGAAAGTGTAAGTTTATAGAACATACACTATATAAACTATATAAACTCTCTTTATGAACTATATGGTATATAAGTTGTCTATATAAACTATATACTATATAAACTGTACTATATATACTGTATAAAATGTACTATCTACACTATATATTATATAAACTGTCTACATACACTATATTAACAGTCTCTATATACACTATATACTATATAAACTGTCTCTACACTATATACTATATAAACTGTCTCTATATACACTATATGCTATATAAGCTGTGTCCATATAAACTATACACTATAATATGTCTCTATATACACTATATACTATATAAACTGTCTACATACACTATATAAACTGTCTCTAAATACACTATACTATATAAACTACAATATATAATATATAACTACTATAACTACTATATACTATATGTCTCTATATACTATGCTATTTGAGATGTCTATATAAACATAAACTATATATACTGTATAAAATGTACTAAATGTACTATTTGCACTATATACTATATATACTGTAAAATATACTATATAAACTCTGTGGTGCAATCAGTTAGCGCATTTGGCTGTTAACCGTAAGGTTGGTGGTTCGAGCCCACCCAGGGACTGTGTGTTGTTTTCGGGGTGGCGGTGGTCTAGTGGTAGGGTACTTGCCTATGGACCAATGGCTCAAGAGGTGCCAGGTTCAAATCCCACCTCCCACCTTAACCCTGAGTGTCTCCAGGGGGACTGTCCCTGTAATCAGGACATGTAAGTCACTCTGGATAAGAGCGTCTGCTAAATGCCGTAAATGTAAATGTAAACTCTACTATATACTCATAAAAAATAAACTGTCTCTATATACACTGTATGCTATATAAACTGTCTCTGTATACACTATATAAAACTATATATAAACTGTATAATATACACAATATACTTTATAAACTGTACTATATACGCTGTACTCTATAAATTGTACTATATACACTATATACTTTATAAACTATATACACTGTATGCTATATAAACTGTACTATAAACTCTGTATACTATATAAACCGCATGTGCTAATATTTACACAAATATAAATGAAGGTATGAAGATCTTTAGTTGTCTAGTTGAGAGAAAATTAACAGACAGATAAGATTTTCAGGACAGGGTAGATTCTGTGGTGCTTCTTTAGTGGATATTACAGTTGAGTAAAGAATATGTCCATGATTTGGTGTCCCCGCAGGTCTGGACCTCCTCTGAAGAAAGGAAAGAGCAGAGTATTCTTTGGTTTACATCAGGTATGAACATGTTCGACTCTGAGACTTGACTACGAGATCCTGGCCTGACCTGACCAAGAGACTGGCCCTGGACCGGAAACCTGACCAAGAGACTGGCCCTGGACCGGAAACCTGACAACGAGACTGGACCTGGACCAGAAAGCTGACCAAGAGACTTCACCTGGACAGGAGACCTGACTAAGAGAGACAACCTGGCTGGAGACCTGCTTATGAGGCTTGACCCAGATTCAAGAACCATCATTGAGACTCGAACCGGAGACCTTATATCTGTATTATTTTTCTTATTTATATTCTAATGTATTTAAATTTCAGGTTGATTGTAAGTGGTAAATAAAACACACACTGCTGTCAGTACAGTGTGTGTGTAGGTGTGTTAATGTGTCCAAACAGGAGTCCGGTCCGGAAACATGTGTCCTTGTGTGGTGTGTTTATTTTGTCGGGGCAGGATTTCTCCAGTGTGGCTGTAGTGGGTTTGGGGAAGAGAGGACTGGGAGTTTGTGGGAAGGAGAACTGGGACAACTGTAAAGAAAACATCCGAGCGGCCGTATCGGGTGCGTCTTTCCTCTGTGTTCATTTATTATATTTTATTTTTAACTTTACACTATTTTTTTTTATTAGAAATATACTTTTTAATGTAATTTATTTTTTATTTAAAAATTTTATTTGGAATAAAATAATCTAAGGTTTTTCCCACATATTAATTTTTTTATTTAGGCTGTAATGCTAAATGTACCATACCGTCCTCATGTATGCGTTTATGCGTGTGCACGCACGTGTCTGTCTGCGCATGTGCCTGCGTGCGTACGTGCGCGTGTGTGAGAGACAGTGGGTTGCAGGCAGTTCCAGGATCTGGAGGTTCCTCAGGTGGAGGTGGATCCCTGCGGTGACGCTCAGTCAGCAGCAGAGGGGGCTGTTCTCAGTTTGTTTGAATACGACGAGCTGAAGAGCAAGAAGAAGGTCCGGCTCACGCCACAGCTTCATGGCAGGTACTGGAGACCCATGGCTCAGTGGTGTCCGAATCCCCCCCCCCCCGTTCAAATTCAGAGGGAGTCCTTTTTGTTGAGATTATAATCCTCTATATTTATATATATATATATATATATATATATATATATATATATATATATATATATATATATATATATATATATATAGTTATTATAATCTATACTAGGATTATAATCCTCTATATTATAATCGATATTGTGATTTTAATCCTCTATATTGATATTATAATCTACATTGGGATTATAATCTTTATTGATGTTATAATCAATGATGGGATTATAATCTATATTGGGATTATAATACTTTATATTGATATAATTTATATTGGGATTATAATCCTCTGTTGATATAATCTATACTGGGATTATAATCTATATTGGGATTATAATCTTCTATATTGGTAAAATTTAAGGACGTATGAGATGACTTTGGACATTCCAGCTGGAGGTTCTTATCCAAAGCTTTATTTTCTCTGTGCAGCGTGGACACAGTGGCATGGGACAGGGGCGTCCTTTACGCCGAGGGACAGAATCTGGCCAGGAGGCTGATGGAAGCTCCAGCCAATCACGTCACTCCAACGATCTTCGCTGAAACTATAGAGCAGAAGTTGTCATCCTTCAAAGACAGAGTGACTGTTTATAAAAGGTGAAGGATTTTATTCCTATAATCAAAAAGAACAGTGTGATCAATACAGTGATCAATACTCACTCTCTGTCTTTGTCTCTCTCTTGCTCTCTCTCTCACTCTCTTGCTCTCTCTCTCTCTCACTCTCTCTCTCTCACTCTCTCTCTCTCTCTCTCTCTCTCTCTCTCTCTCTCTAGGTCTCAGTCGTGGATAGAGAGTGAGCAGATGGGAGCTTTTCTCAGTGTGTCCAAAGGTTCAGAGGAGGCTCCTGTCTTCCTGGAGCTTCATTACTCTGGAAGTTCAGACTCGTCTCAGGCTCCTCTGGTGCTCGTGGGTAAAGGAATCACTTTTGACAGGCAAGACCTTCAGAACAATCTGCTCCATTAAATAAACAGCATTTTATAATAATATACATATTAATACTCCATATTTACATTACAATATCATATTAAAATAGTTTTATCATGTTTATTTTATACTGCTATACTTTATATTTGAATTTCATAGTATATTTATATTTTAACTGTTTCTCTTCTAGATTAGACTTAACATTATACTCAAGTGAAACTTCTGAAGTCTCACTAGTTAATCGGGTGAGAATCCTGATGTCTTGCTAGTTAATTAAGTTAGACTCCTGATGTCTCACCGGTTAATCGAGACTTTTGATGTCTCACTAGTTAATTGAGTGAAAATCCTGACATCTCGCTAGTTAATTGGGTGAGATCTCTGATGTCTCGCTAGTTAATTTGGGTTGGACTCCTGATGTCTCACTAGTTAACCAGTTGAGACTTGTGATGTCTCACTAGTTAATCGGGTGAGAATCCTGATGTCTTGCTAGTTAATTGGGTTAGACCCCTGATGTCTCACTTGTTAATCAGATGAGATGTTTAATAACTCACTAGTTAATTGGGTGAGACTCCTCACGTCTCACTAGTTAATCGGGTGAGAATCCTGACGTCTCATTAGTTAATCGGATGAGAATCCTGATGTCTTGTTAGTTTATCGGTTGAGTACCCTGATGTCTCTTTAGTTAATCGTGAGTCCACTGACATCTCGCTAGTTAAGGAGACTTTTTAGGGAAAGATTTCAACCGAGGGGTAAAGAACACACTTCGAAAGGAGGAGTAGGGAGTAATCATGAGAAATGGGACGGGGCCCAAACGTGTTTATTAACAATGAAAGTATGTGTGTCTCAGTGGTGGAATCTCCTTGAAACCCTCGTCTGGTATGGATGCCATGAGGGCGGATATGGGCGGCGCTGCAACCGTGTGTTCAGCCATCGTCACGGCAGCAGCTCTGAAACTGCCAGTCAACATCATTGGTAAGTCTACTTTCACTTTCATTCATAGTCCACCTACAGAACTGTGCCAAAGTCCTACCTCCAGAGATCTAAACCTTCATTTTTAATGTTTTGCTGAGGAACAGTTGTCCAGATCTTCCTGAAAGACAGTGTTTTTGTCTCTCATTTTCAGTACAGTCTCTGTACCTGAGCAGTTCTCCAGATCTTCCTGATGGGCAGCGTTTTTGTCTCTCGTTTTCAGTACAGTCTCTGTTCCTAAGCATTTTCATTGTTTCTTTTTTTGGTTAATCCACACAGTGATCTACATCTCAACCTTCAAGCAGAACAAAGCGTCTAACTTAAGACATAAAGCAGTGAAGAAACAGGTGCAGATGATTCCAAATGATCAGGTGATTAGTTCACTGCTAATGCTGAACGCTGAGTGGGTGAAACCCCTTTATCTAGAACCTTTAGACACTTTGCAGCCTGGAGCTCTAAAACATTGATACATTTTTTAATTTGTTCAGAAATTACTTTTGCACATCAGTTAATTTTTTTCATTTTAGCTAATTTTTAAGCTCATTCAGCCTTTAGAGGCTTCTAGAACAGTGATCCAAACTCAGACAATAAATTAAAAAAAAGAGTTTTTCCAGTTTCCTCATTTCCAAATTTTGATTAATCAGGCGGCAGTAACGTAAACAGCCTGACTGTGGGTGGAGACTTCATGATTTTTATTGCCATGGTTCTGTCTTGGGAATGGTTCTGGCTTGGGGACAGTTCTGACTCGGGGACAGTTAATTTTCTATGTTATTATATTTTAAGTTATGCTAAATTGTTTTTCATTTATTTAATAAATTGTTTAAAATTTTATTAATATTCCATTTTTTTAATATTTATATTTAATTTTTTATTCATCATTACAACTTAAGTTCAATAAAAAATTTTTTATTTTATTAGACCTAATTTAGACATGTTGCAGCCCTTGATTTTTAACATACTTTGCATTAATTTATAATTTCTGTTTTATTGATTTTTTTACAATTTATTTTGTGGGTGGATGGGTGTGTGGGGTCAGGTTTGGCGCCACTCTGTGAGAACATGCCCAGTGGGAAAGCCAACAAACCCGGAGACGTTGTCCGCGCTAAGAATGGCAAAACCATTCAGGTACCGTTCACCTGCCGCAGATTTATTTAATTGACTTTTATTCTGTAAATATAATTCTAACTTTCTTCACATTCTTATTTGGCTTTATTGGCTGTAAAGACGCATTTAAATATGTAAATGTCACCGTGGCACAGTGGGTGATGCTGTCTCCTCACAACGAGAAGGTCCAGGATTCTGTTCACAGACGGGACAGTCCAGGTCCTTTGTATGTGGACATGATGTCCCCTTGTCTGTTTCATCCAGGAGCTCCGATTTCCTCCCCACTGTCCAACGAAATGCATGCCAGGTGGACTGGAGATGCTAAATTGGCTCCTAGGTGTGTGTGTGTGTGTTTGCGTCTCTGTGCCATGGACTGGTGACCTGTCCAGGGTGTCCCTGTCTTTTACCCATGTGAGAGATGGGATAGACTCTGGCACCGCCCACAATTCTAATTTGGACAAGCAGCTTTGACGGTGAGTTTGAGAATGTCCGTTTATTATTTCTGGCAGGTGGACAACACTGATGCTGAGGGTCGTCTGATTCTGGCTGACGCTCTGTGTTTCGCTCACACCTTCAATCCCAGAGCTTTAATTAACGTTGCTACACTGACAGGTACATGAATAACCTTCACCCTGCTTCACTCCTCCACTCACTTTCAACCTCATACAAGTGTATACTTCACCTTTCAGCACAGAATCCATTAAAATGTGGAGAGAAATTAGTTTTCACCTCTTCAGTAATCAGCAGAGTAAACTCAAATGAACTCAAATAAACAGAAAAAAAATTTTGTGTTTTTAGTACTTGGTTTAAAGATCACAGGTTAAGTTCCAGATTTTCTCATTAATGCTCAGTAGTGACTCCTCTTGTCTCAGTAGTGACTCAGACGAGACTCCTCTTGTCTCAGTAGTGACTCAGACGAGACACCACTTGTCTCACTAGTGACTCAGGTGCGACTCCTTTTGTCTCTAGTGACTCGGGTTAGACTCCTCTTGTCTCAGTAGTGACTCAGGTTCGACTCCTCTTGTTTCAGTGGTTACTCAGATGAGGTTCCCGATTTCTCATTTATGACACCTTGGGCATGAAGTAGACCGGAGGCCGAAGTGTATATAAGTTGTAGAGGATTCAGCATGTAGCATTCATCTAGAACCTTCTCTGACAGGTGCCATGGATGTGGCATTGGGTTCTGCTGCTACAGGGGTTTTCAGCAACTCTGAGTGGCTTTGGGCGGAACTGCAGAAGGTAAAAAGACAAGAACTGCAATAAATGAATGCCTGATTCTGTTCCTCACCATTTACCTGCAGGCAATAGCCTAACCTTCACCTGGTGTGTGTGTGTGTGTGTGTGTGTGTGTAGGCGAGTGTAATCACAGGTGACAGAGTGTGGAGGATGCCACTGTTCCAACACTATACAAGACAAGTGACTGAAAGTGCCCTGGCGGACCTGAACAACATTGGCAAATATAGCCGGTAACTGCTGAATTTTAACAGAACCCAGTCGTAAGAACCAGGTCCATTCGGGTATCGCTTTTTGTCCCATTCTGAAACTTTTTAGTCCAAAAAAACAAGTTCAGATCCTGAAAAATGAGAGGGAACCTAAAATATTGGTGACTTTTCCAGTAAGAGCCTTCCATGAAAACATAAAGATCAAAAAGTGCACTTATTAGATGTTACAGGGAATCTAGAACATAGAAAGGTATAAATCTGAATCACAGAGACAAAGTGATGATATCTGGTCTGTAGTGCAGAACTGTGGACAGATTAGAGGATGATCCTGCAGATGTCTGGAACGGAGGGATGAATTCAGGACTAAAAAAAGGACAAACAGAGAAATCAAATCAGAACTGAACTTGTTTATCCATCCATCCATTATCTGCCGCTTGTCCCAAACGGGGTCGCGGGGGAGTGCTGGTGTCCAACCCAGCGCACACAGGGCTTGTTTTGAACTTGTTTAGAGTCTTAAATTCATACTGCAAACTAAATGAATACATATTTGGAAACAGAACAAAGACTTGTATCGCCAGTTTGTTTCAGATGTATTGGTTTTATGGGCGTTTAGAAACAAGACAAAATTCTTTTCATTTTTTTGGTGAAAATTTCATTAAAACAAAATTTTGTCAAGTCAAGTAGGATTTTATTGTCATTTCAGCCATATACACAGTACACAGTGAAACGAAATAACGTTCCTCCAGGACCCTGGTGCTACACAAAAGACAAGACACAAGACCAGACAAGACACAACACAGGGCAACAAGTGCAAATTTAGGATTAGAATTTAAGAATCCCAAAATGGTTCTATTTTGTTCGAGACCTCTGAATTTTGAATCTGATCAGGTCATCCATCTCCATGTCTTCCTGTCCTCTGCGTCTCCCTTTTTCACACCTGCATGTCCTCTCTCACCACATCCATAAACCTCCTCTTTGTCCTTCCTTTTCTCCTGTTGAGCTCCAGCCTCAACATCCATCTCCTGATATACTCTTTGTCTCTCCTCTGGACATGTCCAATCCAACAGAGTCTCACTTCTCTCACTTTGTCTCCAAACCATCCAACCTGAGCTATCACTCTAATATGTTTGTCCCTAATCCTGTTCATTCTCGTCCCTCCTGACACACTCTCAGCATCTTTAACACTGACACCTCTAGCGCCGCCTCATGTCTTTTCATCACTGTCTCCAACCCGTATAACATAGCTGGTCTCACTACCGTCTCCAACCTGTATAACATACCTGGTCTCACTACTGACTCCAATCCGTATAACATAGCTGGTCTCCCTGCCATCGCCAACCCGTATAACATAGATGGTCTCACTACCGTCTCCAAACCATATAACATAGCTGGTCTCGCTACCGTTTTTCCATCTTTTCTCTGTCCAATGTCTTTCCATAGTTCGGGTGGAGCCTGTACAGCGGCTGCGTTCCTGAGGGAGTTTGTGACCACCAAGCACTGGGCTCACCTGGACATCGCTGGAGTGATGAGTAACAAGGACGAGGTCCCCTACCTGCGGAAGGGGATGTCTGGGAGACCCACGAGGACGCTCGTCGAGTTGGCCGCCATCTTGTCCTCTGAGCCTGATGTCTTGGACTGAGCATGCAGAAAAGCCAGCTGATTTTGACACATTCTTGTTTTTCCTAGATGATTAGCAGAGGTCACGCCCCCTAGTGGCCCATTTGGGTTTTTTAAATATTAAATAAAAAAACCAGGGTGACAAATTCAAGCAGCTTACTGACAAGATCCTCCTCAAGAAAACAGCTGACCAAAGTTGGGTGAAGATGTGCACCAAAAGTATTTGGACGTTGGAAGCTGGTATGATAATGGTGGATTTCTGGCTAACGGTCAACAAAACCTCTACTTTTCTTCAGCAGGAGGGCTGGTGATGTAATTGCAAACATTAATGTTCTCTCCTTTGATTGTGTGTCACACTTTATAACATTTTACCGATTGATACCCAGCCGTGGTTGTTTTTTTGCTGCGGGAGTGGGTGGGCCATTTTCCCATGTCCGTTAAGGTTCCCCTCAAGGCTCCGTTAGTGGTTATTTGGTGAGAAAAATGATCACGTGTACTGTTCTTTTTAATACTTTCATTACTCTTTTTGCTTTTCTTTTATTCGTTGCCTTTTTCAAATATTAAAAATGGGTTAGATATCACTGTTCATTCACGTTTTCTCTCTAACTGCCCTCTGGTGGTGGGTTGTGGTTGTTACTGGTGCTCTGTTGGAGAGTGATTATAACGCTGCATTAAAAAAAAAGCCTTTTTGAACTCTGACATGAACCAGCATAATCCAGTTTTATTGTATATTAAAGCTGCTTTTTTCAGTTTTACTCCAAGAAAGATGTAAATTCAGGATCAGAAGCTGAAGGGTTTGAATCCTAGACCAGCAGTTTGCCCTGAGATTCCTTTGAGCAAGGTACTGACCCCATCACTGCTCCCTGGGTGCGGGATGGTGTGTGTGTTAAATACAGAGGGTGTGTTTGGTTGTGGTTCGCTTTGTTCACAATGACTGATAGTCACTTTCAGTATATGTGTGGGTTTATATCAGCTGTCAGGTTTATGTAGCTTTCATAGCCTTGTAGATACTACCTAACAAACATTATGAGCTTCCCAAAAAATTGTTATAGCGAGAACAGACTTGTGAAATAACAGAATTCGGTTTCCAAATGTTCCCAAACCAAAGTCTCTTTTATAAAATAATGTCATTAAAATTATTTTCGGCTCTAATAATCAGACTTAAGGCTTGTCATGGCCTGAATAATTTTCGAGAATTTAAAAACAGATCCAGATTTCAAATGTTGAACAAGCAAGAGTAAAGGGAAGGTTTACAGGATGGTAGTGAGACCAGCTATGTTATATGGGTTGGGGATGGTAGTGAGACCAGTTAAGCTATAAGGGTTGGAGATGGTAATGAGACCACCCATGTTATACAGGTTGGAGACGGTGATGAAAAGACAGGCAGTAGAGCTGGAGGTAACTTAAAGATGCTGAGATTTGAGTCATGTAGATGGGCATGATTAGGGATGAGTATATGAGAGGGAAGGTGTAGGTTGGACGGTTTGGAGACAGAGAAATAAGACTTGGTTTGGAGATGTCCAGAGGAGAGGTCAGAAGTATTATCAGTGTAAGGATGTTGAGGATGGAGCTCCAGAGAAGAGGAAGGACAAAGAGGTGGTTTAGGGGTGATTTAAGAGAGGACATGCAGGTAGGATAGAGGAAAACACAGGACAGGGTGACAGATGATTAGATGTGGGGACACTTAACGGGAGCAATCAAAAGGAGGGGAAGAAGAAATGACGACAAAACGAACTGTTGTCCCCATCCAGACCATACTTCAGGTAACCTTTCCTTCATGAACACAGACCAGGTTCTACTGACGACATCTGGAACAAACTTGATGTTCTGTCTGAGAAACAAAAGGTCATTTTTACTGTGTGCTTTTATCTGTGTTTATCTGGGCCAGCACACCGCACTACATAATAACAATCCCTCGGTTCCCAACAGAACGGAAGATAATAGAACAGAACAGAACCATAGAGAAGGGAACTGAAGTGAAATTTAGAGAACAGAAATGAAGAAAATCAAAGCTTTATTACACACAGTGTTGGTACAGCAGGACAAAAACGGAAAAAAACGCTTATTAAACAATATTTATTCTAAAATGTTTTCTGTACCAGTCGCTCTAATTATGTTTTATGATCTGGGCAGTTTTTCTGAGGTGATGTCTATGATTTTATCACAGCAATAATCACAGAACCTAATCATCAAGTCTGTAAAAATCCTCACCATCAGAGTCAAAAAGTCTTTTAGGAGATCCAGCTTGCAGTGGGATTTTAAGAAGCTTGTATGTTAATTATGAAGAAAAATTCAAGATGAGCTCTTTTAAACCATTTTTTAAAATGTACTTATTTATTTTTGGCTGAATTTTGTCAGAATGATGTAAAGAGTGACTCTGAAGCCTTGAGCTGGGACCAGTGCAGGATCAATGTGAACATTAGGGGGAGACATGAACACACACACACACACACACACACCCCAACAGAGAACATGTTAGGCTTGCTTGGAGGTGTGTATGTGTGTGTTCTGGCAGGTCACTGTGTAAGCCGATGGGGAATTTTTGCAATAAACTGTTAATCTGTAGCAAAGCAGGCTGGGTGACGGAGACGAGGACGACTGTTCTAACAGTTCTCCACTTTAAACCTCATGCTGCTTTTATCCAACCTCTTTTGTTCCGAAACAAACACACTCATACACATACACACACACACACACAAACACACTGAGCTGAAACAAATATTCATAGCAATCCAAAAAAACTAAAGTCCCCCATTCTTTCCTCTAGCAGGAGAACCGAAACCGACCTGAATAATGCTTCCATTACTTTACTCAGTACAAATGGAAAAAGTACAGGAATGTTGTGAGCGTATAAAGTAAAAAATACAGGAATTTCGTGAGAGCATAAAGTAAAAAGTACAGGAACGCAGTGAGAGTATAAAGCAAAAAGTACAGGAATAACAAAATAGTTCATAAAGCTGAACCACTCTTAGATTTTGTATATAATTTCATCAAAATTGCATTCTGAAAGTTACTTTGTGTTCGTGTTTCTGTGTTAGTGTGTGTGTGTTTGTGTGTTAGTCACTCCTATTGTTCAGAAGTGCAGTAAAGGACAAGGTCATGGAGATAAATGTGTTTTTTCTTTTGCAACTCTGTGTTTTCTGTCCAAGGTGTGAGGTTTGGTGGTCAGTGACGTCAGAGAGTTGTCCTCCAGTTTAGTCGTCTTCTTTTTTTGGACAAACATGTCTTTAACATTAGACGCTACATGAACCTACAGAACTAAACAATTGTTTAATTCTAACCAGCTTTAAAGTCAATATTCACTACCACCACCGTTATTTTTCAGCACAGCCTCAACTCTCTTAGACCAGCTCCTTTCTTTAAGTCAGGATAGGGTGTAGGGTGGTGGTGGTCTAGTTGTAGAATACTTGCCTACGGACCTCTGGATCAAGAGGTCCTCGGTTCGAATCCCACCTCTGGCACTACCACCACTGGGTCCCTGAGCAAGACCCTTAACCCTGAATTGCTCCAGGGGGACTGTCCCTGTAATCAGGACATGTAAGTCGCTCTGGATAAGAGCGTCTGCTAAATGCCGTAAATGTAAATGAACACTTCTCCAGGCTTCTTGAAGGAGGATGTTCCAAAGCTCTTCTTCAGTTGTTTTCCATTCTTTGTGGACATGATCCCACACTGTTTCTGAAACTGCTCAGGTACAGAGACTGTACTGAAAATGAGAGACAAAAACACTGTCCTTCAGGAAGATCTGGAGAACCGTTCCTCAACAAGACATTAAACATACAAGAATATATGGGTCTTTGGGAGCAAAATATGAAGAAATTACACACAGGTCTCCAAATGGTGCACAGAGTGTGAGTATGTATATGTCTATGTCTATATATTGAACTGTCTCCTTAAAGGGTTAAAAAAAAAAAGGTCCAGCAGGGGTTCACTCTGTGGACATAAACACAGTGTCCATGTGGCGTCTTTTCTGAGAAACTTCCACAACCTGGTAGTCCTGGGCCTTGAAGACGGGGGGCTGCAGAGGAACAGATGGACTACAGTGAGTGAGGTCAGTTAAACTGTGTAAAAGTCTTCATTTCAAGCCCCCTCATTTCTGTATGTTCTGTAAAGAATCTCCTTGTTGGTATAAAAATCCTGTTTCCTGTCACACTGATCTTTGAGTCGACTGAATTAACAAATGTTTTAGTGGCTGCAAATGTAAACATTCTAGATAAAGGGGTTCCACCCACTCAGCGTTCAGCATCAACAGTAAACGAATCACCTGATCATCTGGAATCACCTGTTTCTTCACTGATTCATGTTTTAAATTAGACACTTAGTTCTGCTTGAGGGTGCAGACGTAGATCAACCAACAAAAAACAATCAAACTGCTCAGGTTCAGAGACTGTATGGAAAATGAGAGACAAAAACACTGTCCTTCAGGAAGATCTGGACAACTGTTCCTCAACAACACACTAAACATACAAGGAAGGACGCAAATTGTGAAGAAATGAGGGTGTGATGACTTTAGCAAAGCATTGCAGGAATGTAACGTGTCGTCATTAGAAACAGAAAACCAGGCTGATTGAGTGTTTTCTTTTTTTAGTGGAATAACGTTACTGTTTCTGTAGTCTCAATTCCTTCTCTGACCAGGTTAGAATTGTCTACAGCTTGTGTTCTGACCCTAAATAACCATTTTCACATCACAGTTCACTTTATTTAACTCTCACTCCTGACTGCCTTTAGTGGTGGGTGGTGGTCACTGCAGGTGCTCTGTGAGCTACATGGTGGCCATTGAGTGAAGTGAAAGTGACTTCTTATTGCGAAACGCAGCACAGCACAACACAATGAAAATTAACCTCTGCGTTTCACCCATACACACACGTGCAGCAGGGGGTTCAAACGAGTGCAGATTCGAAGCCAAGATATTTAAAAATGTTTCATATTTCATGTGTGCATGTGTGTGTGCGCGCGTGCATACTGGGGTTCACTATGTTGTGTGTGTGTGTGTGCATACTGGGGGTCACTCTATGATGTGTTTGTGTGTGCGTGTGTGTGTGTGTGCGTGCGTGCGTGCACATACTGGGGGTCACTCTATGCCGTGTGTGTGTGTGTGTGTGTGTGCGCGCGCATAATGGGAGTCACTCTATGGTGTGTGTTTTAAGTAAGTGTGTGTGTGTGTGTGTGCGTGTGTGTAAGCCCCCCCACCATCGTGACTGGCTTGAAACAGATTAACATTCTCACATCTCCAAAAACAGAACAAAAGTGCTGATTAAAACATACCTCCTTCACCTCTTTGACCGCCGCCTCATCTTTCGGTTCTAGATATGGACACAGTGTGATTATCTTGCTGAGATGTGCTTTGCAACCAGAGCTGAGAACGAGGGACGTCTCGCTGTGTCTTGGATGTCTAGAAGTAGGACAGCTGTAATGGAGTCAAGCTGTGGATCAAGAAGCTGTGGGTCCAAACTTGGTTCTATCAGTTCCAGAACCGGAGACATCCTTCCTGTCTCATGCGAGTGGGATAAATGTGATCTAACTGGGAGTCGCTAATGTAATGGTTCCCAGAACGTGTACAAAGTTTACTTCTTTCTTTTTATTTTTTTAAATTTATTATTATTTTCTGAAGTGAATGAAGCTACACTAGAAGTCATAACTCGCACAAAACCTTTTCGCCAAAAACACTCACCTGCTCCTAATGTCCGTGACGGAGGAGACTTGTCAGGACCTGACAGTAAATCACGTTGTGTCCTAAACCACGTCCACAGATCAGCTCCACCTTAAAGAAGAGCTGGGGCATCTGCTTTAGGTGATTTTAAACATTAAAATTTTGTATTTTTTTTCCTTTTTGTCCTCAGCTAATACATACTCATCATGAAACATCATGAAATGACTAAAAACATTTCAATTTACAATTATTAATGAAACAATTGTTTTAACAATTGTTGCAAAATGTTAAGCATGTTGAGCCGCAGCTAAATAGATCAAAAACTGCTCTAAAATCAATGTATAATAATAATAATAACAATTACATAATAAAACACCATGTTCTGTAATTAATAATAGTCATTATATAGATAGTATAATAATGACTAATAACAGTCATCTATAGATTATTTGTATTATGCACAGTATATAACACAGTATATACACAGTATATAACAATAAAATGCCGTTATTTTCAGAATTAGAGTAGAGTAGAGAAATTAAACAGTAAATCAAAAGTTTATTATACTGTTATAAAGTATAAATAATAGCATTACATACTATGTTACACTGAAGTACAGTGTCGTCTTCTTCTTTCGGCTGCTGCCGTTTAGGAGTCGCCACAGTGGATCATCTGTTTCCTTTTCTTCCGGTGCTCTGCATCTTCCTCTTATATTACAGTAATTACAGTATTTTATAGTGTATCACAGTGTGTATCACAGTGTGTGTATCACAGTGTGTGTATCACAGTGTATATCACAGGGGCAGGGCTTAGTATTTAGGGACGATGCCCCTGGATCAAAAGATCATGTGTGTCAAACCTGTAGATTGCCCTGAGGTAACCTTCAGCAAGGTACCATCACCATCACTGCTCCCTGGGAGCTTTAAATACAGTATTTATAGTCTATTACATTGTATTACATTGTATCACATTGTATGACAGTGTATTGCAGTGTATCACATCGTATTGCAGTGTATCACAGTCTATCACAGTGTATTACATTGTAACACATTGTATCACAGTCTATTACAGTCTATTACAGTTTAATACAGTATTTTAGATTATTGCAGTGTATCACAGTGTATATCACAGTGTATTGCAGGGCTTTGTGGACTGTTCCAGGTTGTTTTGATTAAAACTGTGAACCAGAATGTCTTAAACATTTACTGAGGATGCTTTAACTCAAAGGACCTCCATTTGATGTCTGGTGTGGGGACGGTGCTCCTGTGTGACTTGTCTACCTTTCCTCTCTGTTTAGGTTTAAGTCTTGCTTTCGCTGAGTCACCATAATTCTGCAGCCTGACTGGGTAATTAGAGCCGTCAGGGACGCTGTCATTTTCCTCCAGTCGCTCCCGTTGGGGAAAAACGCCCTCCGGCCTCTGGAAGCACCTTTTAAAGAAAAGCATTTGCTATTCCTTCTTTCTCTGTCTGTCCGTCTGTCTGTCTGTCACTCTCTCTCTCTCTCTCTCTCTCTCTGGCTCTGTTGTCTCATAACCCCCACCCCACACACACACACTCTTAGTGCTCATTGTCATTCTGCAAGAGAGATATTAGGGTGTGTTGCAGGTATTGTGAGAGAATGAAAGGCCTCCCTGTTAAACATCGCTGCATGTGAATGAAACTGTGCAGGGTTGGTCACTCTTGTGTTTGTGGTCAGTTTCAACATGAAACCTTCTTATTAAATGGATCGTCTGTAGTTTTATATCCCAGAACAACATAAACAGGCACATTTGTACGATGGTCTAGAGTAAAGCTGCACATTATTTCGTCTCTTAATCTTTACCGCAGTATCGATCCTTGTAAAACTGCTGTGATATGCAAATGAGCCTCTGATCAATCACAGCCCCCAGTCATTCATGTTGTCCGTCAAATGCTAAACATAGTGTCTCAGATCTGTGTTTTCTTTTCCATACTTTGCTTCTGTTTCATTTTTTTGGGCCAAGATATTTAATCTGAAAAACTGTTGGGGCTACTTATGAGATGACGAATGGTGTCCTGGGGTATCTCCTCCCAGATCCTGACCAGGGCATCACTGAGCTCCTGGACAGTTTGAGATACAACCTGGTCGTGTCAGATGAACCTAAACATGATGTCTCAGATGTTCTATTGGATTTAGGTCAGGTGAGTGTGGCGGCCAGTCAATGGTATCAATTCCTTCATCCTCCAGGAACTGCCTGCATACTCTTGCCACATGAGGCCTGGCATTATCATCACCAGGAAAAACCCAGGACCCACTGCACCAGTGAAGGGTCTAACCATGGGAGCAGACACCGGTACTGCTGATGGGTTAAGGACCTCTGATGACCCTGTCCAACTCTCCTAGAGTAACTGCCTGTCTCCTGAAATCTTCTCCCTGCTCTTGAGACTGTGCTGGGTGACACAGCAAATCTTCTGGCAATGGCACATTTTGATGTGCCATCCTGGTGGAGTTGGACTGCCTGTGCATCATCTGTAGGGTCCAGGTATCTGCAGGTATAAACTACTGAAAAGCAGTCAAAATAAAAAGCGGGGGAAGGAAGAAATATCTGTGGCCTCCACCTGCAGAACCATTCCTGCTTTTGTGGTCATCTCATTGTTGCCCCTTTAGTGCACCTGTTGTTAGTTTCTTCAACACCAAAACAGCTGACACTGATTAACAACCCCCTCTGATACTGAACTGACCAGATGAATATCCCACAAGTTTAACTGACTTAATACTAAACACATTAAAAAGGGTTCCTTTCATATTTTTGAGTAGTGTATTAACCTCAAATAAACCAGTACCAATTACAAAGTACCAGTTACAAAGTACAGATTACAGATAATAAATACAAATTAGAATTACATCAATAATAAATACACCAGGATCAAATATAATGACATTAATTACATTTAAAATTACAATTACAGCAGAATCAAATACATCAGTTACAGCAATTAATGCAATTACATTCAATTCAGAACAGTGCTTGGTGTCCATCACTGAGTTTTAATTGAAGTCTTAATTTACTCTTTCACAAAACACACACACACACATGTGCAAGGTCAGGGTGAACTAGGTGAAACTGTTAGTCTGAGGTTGGAGTGACTCAATTTTTATTTCCTGATTCAGAAACTCCCACATGTCCTGGGGTGTGTGTGTGTGTGGGGGGGGGGGGGGGGGGGTGTTAGGGGTTGTACCCTCATATTAGGGCAGTCATAAAAAAGATAAATCTGTGAGACAATGACATTTTTAATAGGAGTGTGTGTGTGTGTGTGTGTGTGTGTGTGTGTGTGTGTGTGTGTTTGTGTGGGGGGAATGCTGTTCTGGCCATTTGCCAGGTCCAGTGAGGATAGTGTTTCCAGTCTGTGTACCTGGAAGCTTTCAGGTTTGGTGAGTTTCTTGGACACACACACACACACACACACACACACAAACACAAAGGGAACAGGTTCCTCAGACCAACCCAGCCAAAGTGACATGAAACTAAATATTTCCCAGAACTGTCTAACACACACACGCGCGCACACCCACACCCACACTGCTAAAGGACGCTACTGTGTTTCACTGCTGTAAAAACACCAGATAAGCAAAGATACACTGCCATTAATTTAGTAGTTTTCTTTATTTTATTAGAAATTATTAATGGGTTTAGTTTTTTTTTTAGCTCCATTTGTTAATAAAAACTCTTATGAATAAATGAATAAATTAATTCATTTATTAATAGCAACATTCAAAATTCAAAAGTTATTTTTAATTAAATTAAGTCATTAATTGGTATTAAAGATGTTACCTAATGAACTCCATTTAATAAATGTATTCATTTAAATGAATTCAATTTATTAATAATTACATGGTCAACTTTTACTTCATGCCTTTAGCATTTCTTTTTTGGTTCTTACACTAAGGCCGCATTCTCCGTGACCCCAGGCCTCTATTCCTCCACCAGGCAGCTTTTCCTCCCTCTTTCCTTCATTCATTTTTTTTTCTTTTTTTTCCTCACTAATCAGAAGAGTGGAATGTGCAGCTTATGTCAGTGAGAGGCAGGTACTGGGACTAGTGCTAATTACTCACTCCTCTCTCTCTCTCTCTCTCTCTCTCTCTCTCTCTCTCTCTCTCTTGCTCTCTCTCTACCTCCGCCCCGCTCCCTCCCTCCATTCTGGTAGAGTAAGAGAAGTCGGCTCAGACAGGGAAGCGAAAGAGTTGGGAGACAGAAACCAAAAGAAAAAAGAATAGAAACTTCATCTACGTTCTAGATTTTTTTTTTACTTCTTCTTCTTCTTCTTCTTCTTCTTCTTCTCCTCCTTCACCTCTGTCGTCCTCTGAGCTCTGTCCGTCTCAGGAGAGGGGAAAGAGAGAGAAAAGGAGGGAAAGAGAGGATGAAAGTGGCAGGATTACTGTGCTGCTGAGAACGAAGCTTTGACAGATACTGATCGTTGCAGGTGAGTCTCATTTTCCTTCACTGCCTCGCCACACTTACACCCCTCTCTTCTCTCATCCTCTCATCCCCCCTTTTCATGTGACTTTTACTTTTTTTTTCTCTTGTTTTTTTCTGTTCCTTGCAGATGGTGCCGGGGTGCACTTGACTCCTTTGACCCTATTTATTATTATTCTCTCTGTCTCTGTCTTTTTCTCTCTCTGTCTCTGTCTCTCTCTCTCTCTCTCTCTCTCTCTCTCTCTCTCTCTCTCTATCTTTCTTTCTCTCTGTCTCTGTCTTTCTCTCTCTCTCTCTGTCTCTCTCCGTCTCTGTCTCTCTGTCTCTCTCTCTCTCTCTATGTCGGTCACTCTCTGGCTCTCTCTCTCTCTCTCTCTCTCTCTCTCTCTCTCTCTCTCTCTCTCTGTGTCACTCTCTCTCCCTGTCTGTCTCTCACTGTCTCTCTCTTCCTGCTGTTTTAAGGTGAGAGTACCTCCATGTTGTGCAAAACTGGGTTGAAAGTTCGCTGTGTGCGCGCGCGCGCGTGTGTGTGTGTGTGTGTGTGTGTGTGTGTGTGTGTGTGTGTGTGTGTGTGTTGTGTAACTGCGCTCAGGGTGTGCTGTAATTTAGTGTGTGTGAAAGAGTCAGGTTTCTGACACTGAGATATGGCTCAATCTAACACACACACACACACACACACACACACACAGAAACAGAGTGAGAGAGAGAGAGAGAGAGAGAGAGAGAGAGAGAGAGAGAGAGAATATGTGTGTGTATATATGTGTGTGTGCTTGTTTGTGTGTGCATACAGTGTTTGTGTGTGTGTGTACAGTATATGTGTGTTTATATACTGAGAACTGATCCTTGTCCTCTTGAGTAAATACTGGAAGAATGTACTCTGTTGGGCAAAGGCTTTCAATTTCAGTCCTGCTGTGTGTGTGTGTGTGTTTTTGACATTGGCTGGGGGTCGTGGGTTAGGGCCCAGAAACAGCATCCAGCTGCTTGGCATTGTGGGGGTTGTAGTTTCACATAACTAAAGAGTTGGGTCACTCTTTGTGTGTGTGTGTGTGTGTGTGTGTGTGTGTGTGTGTGTGTGTGTGTGTGTGTGTGTGTGTGTGAGAGAGTGAGTGTCTGTGAGTGTGAGTGAGTGAGTGACTGTGGGATCAGGTGACTGTGTTTATAGTGTAAATACTGCATCGTTAAAATGTGTATGTGTGTTTGTTTGACAACATGTAACAGGGACGGGTTATAGGCCTCTGTTTGTGTGTGTGTGTGTGTGTGTGTGTGTGTGTGTTCTTTTCTCGTCTCTGTTTTGATGCTTATCTTCTGAGAAACCAAGACTCATCAGGTTGGACTCCAGATTTTTAAAGATGATGGAAAAAATGTCTATTTATATAACTTTAACTTCTGAAGGTTAAAAAAAAAGTTTGAGCACATTGTGATTTTCAGAGGGCTGTACGTTTTGTGAAAATGAAAATGCAATATTTCATGTTAATATCACATTTAAATTTATTTAAATTTAATAATTTTTGCAGATTTTCTCTTAACACTTTGAAACCCAGTGTATTAAAACAAAATGGAAAAAAATGTTTTTTTGTTTTTCAATATTAAATCAGAAAATAAAAATTCACTTGATTTTTTACAAATACATTTTCCATATTTGCTTTATAATTTTGACATTTTAAAAGTGTTATGAATGTGCAGTATCTGCACAGTATCATTCAGATTTTAGTAAAAATTCTGATTATTTTCTTTATTTTAACTAAGTATATAAAACCACTAAATCTTTAACATTTGAGAAACTTCATCTTCCATAAAAGTTGTTGTTCTTGGTAACTATGGAGATTCACATATTGCTTGAAGCCCTTTAATGCTTAAAACATTTTTTATAAAAAGATAAACTGTGTTGAAAATGGATACATTTGCACATTTTGATAACTTGATATTTGATATGACAGTTGACAAAGTGCAAAGAATTACCAGCCTTATCAGGTGACATTGTTGATGCCTTTAACTTTTGACAGCTTTGTTAGAAATTGTGTTTTTCCATTCCAAAATGTATTAAAAAAATGTTAGAATGTCAAGCAATGTTACATTTTCCATCAATTAAGGATTTTAGACATTTAATATTATAACACTGTGTGTAGTGGTAATGCATAACAATATCTTTGTTTTAAATGGACTTTTATATAACAAATTTTTTTCTAAAGAAGGTGTCAATGCAATTCACAACACAAACTGTCAACAGGGGGTGCAATAACAAAAACCAGGCCTGGATACTCCACTCTGCTCAATTTTGGGCTGTGAAACTTTCCAGACTTTTACATTTATACATTATATTTGAAAAAATAACATCTGTGTGACACTTGGATTACCATTTTACAATACAATAGTATTGGTTTCACGTTTTATGCATTTTTCTAACTTTAGTTAAATAACTTGTTTGCAGTAAGAGTTTTACAAGAGCATTAAATGCCACTTAAAGTGAAATAACATATTATCAAAGATTAAAACATTAAAGTGTCTAAAATGCAGCACATAACTGTAGTTAAATAATATGTTTACTGCTCACATAGTTTTATGTAGCTGAGGATGCCTTTACGCATTTCACTGTTATAGCAGTTACTTCTGCTACTATTCTACGTCAAGAATAAACTTGAAACTCGAACCTGAAACACTCATCCACTGTCCACACATGTATTTGTGGTGGGACAACAGCATTGAAATACCAGTAAATCCTGTTTACAGATTTGTCCTCACCTCTTTTGAGTGTTTAATCCCCATCAGAAACTGAAAAGTGAGGAAAGAAATCAGGGACCATGCTTTTCTCAGTGTTTTCTTTTGTTCAAATTCTTGTGTTAAGTTTAAGCAAAACAGTGTTTGAGAAATTAAACCTTCCTTCATGGCAGATTTTAGTTAAAACTGTAATTTTATGGGCCTTACTGACTAAATAGTTCTATTTCCTCTTTGTTACACACACACACACACACACACACACACACACACACACACACACACTTGCTTATATGTACTTTCAGGATTTCACATCTCCATTTTATATTTATTTAGTTTTCTAATACTTGTCAATACTTGTAAAAAATGTTAGCTGATGTTTATGCTACAAACTAATAGAACATTTTCATTTTGTAATTTTTTTTGTTAACTTTCACTGAACATTTAAATGAATTTTTTTATTTAAATGGTTTAAACAAGAAATTAAGGCATTTTTAACTTAATGACGTTTTTCTCCTTCATCCTTGGAGATTTTAAGGTTTTGTTCCAACATTGACAATGTGACCAACATAGAAATGTGTTTATAAATATAGGTTGCAGTTATAAAGCTGGGTTGTACAGGTTGGAGGTGGTAGTGAGATCAGCTATGTTATGCAGGTTGGAGATAGTGATGAAAAGACAAGCGATGGACCCGAAGGTGCCGAAGGTTAAAGATGCTGTCAGAAGGGACAAGGACAGACAGGATTAGGGACAAGTTTGGAGACAAAGTGAGAGAAGTGAGACTGCATTGGTTTGCACATATCTAGGGGAGAGTCGAGGAGTATATCAGGAGGAGGATGTTGAAGATGGAGCTGCCAGGAAAGAGGAGAAGAGGAAGGACAAGGAGGAGGTTTATGGATGTGGTGAGAGAGAACATGCAGGAAGAAGGAAGGAAAACATTGAGTTAAGATGTCCCATGTTCCATCTTAACCTCAGCTTCCCAGACATGGGAAAAACTGCTCCGCTCTTAAAACTGCTCCGCTCTTAAAAAAAAAAAAAAAATCACTTAATAAAGTGAGGCCCGTTGGTTTGGTCCCCATATTATAGGTCTGTTCTCTGTTTTACAACGAAGTGGGGACACTTTGTACAAAAACGAACAAAATGACACACACAAGGACACGTCGCACCTCCGGACCATCCCTGTGACCTTCCTGAGCATAACTTAGACACAATACAGAAGGAAGGAGGGCTAGAGAAAGTCATATGACTGGTCATGTGACCCCCCCAGCATGACATTAACCCCAAGGGACATCTGGACAGCAATGTGTGTGTGTGTGTGTGCGCGCTACACAGCAAGAGAGAAACAGGATCTCTTCTTTTTCCCTTCTGCTTTTTCTTCCCATCTCTTTCTTTCTCTCTTTTTCTTTCTCTCACTCACACACACACATGCACACACACACACACAAACACACTCACAGGTATACACACACTAAATACCTGCACTCCCACTTCACAATGAATGCATTCTTCCTTTGGCCTGATAGACAGGATTGGAGAAGTGTGTGTGTGTGTGTGTGTGTGTGTGTGTGTGTGTGTGTGTATGTGCGTGCATGTGCGTGTATGTGTGTGTGTGTGTGTGTGTGTGTTTTTTCAGGACACAAAAACCTCCTTACTTTGTAGGAAAGACCACAGAAAAACAGGAAGAACCAACAAAATGAGGACGATCAGAAAGGCACCTCACTTTATATAAAAACTATGCTTTTATAGTGATCAACTTGCTCAGAACTTACTTAAAGAAGATCCTTCTTATTTTAACTTCCTAAACAAGTTTGTTATTTGCAGGAATTTTCATTCTAATGAGAACATAATAATTTGAACATGCAATGTTTTGCTCCTAAAACAAATTATTCCCATATAGAATAACTGCCTGTATTTCCTTTTGCTTTTGTGCAATGTCATTATTTTCAGCCAAATTTTATTGGTCCACGGCATTTTAACCCAATGTTAAAATGTTTAAAGACATAAGTCTAAAAACAGGAATTGAGATTGACTGTGAGATTATACATTACTTTTTATGTATATGAGAAAAATGGGCAGCAAGCATTTATTTATTCAGAGACGCTAACATTAACATAAGTACTATTCTGGAAGTGGTGAGATATATATATATATATATATGTCAGCGGTGGCCTAGTGGTTAGGGCGTTAGCCACATGATCGGAGGATCGGGGGTTCAAACCCCTTCCTAGTAGGTTTCCCTGAGGTACCCTTGAGCAAGGTGCCGTCCCCATCACTGCTCCCCGGGCGCTTTCAATAGCAGCTCACTGCTGCACATGTGTGTATGGGTGAAATGCAGAGAACGAATTTCCCATTCGTGGGATTATAAATAAAGGATTATTATTATTATTATTATATATATTACATGGGACATATTTATGACCTTAATTCCTCCTGATTTGATTGGTAGTGATTTGATAGGTAGTGACTTTTTAGGGGTGGAGTTTTTAAAGACCAAAGGCTGGGTTGGGATGTCCCATTGTGCTTTGTCCTGCCAGTGTATTTTCTTTCTTTCTCTCTCTCTCTCTCTCTCTCTCTCTCTGTCTCATTCTCTTTCTCTCTTTCTCTCACATACACACACATGCAAAAAGAGGCCTTTCCTTTTGGTGAGACAACCCCCTCCCCCTTTGGTCACTAATGCTTTTATACTGCTTCATTAAACATACTTCATTTTCTCTCTGTCTTGCCGCTTCACTTGTTTTGACTCTCCTGTGTCATGAAGTCGATCCATTTCTATTGCATTAAAGCATTAAGCTTTCTCTTTCTTTCTCTACAGACAAATAGATATATACTTATGAAGAGTTTTAAAGTTTTTTATGCCAATTTTTAATAAATATTTATCAAATCTTTCTGAATTTTAAGTATTTTAATGTTAACAGCAACAAATGTACAAGTAAGTAAAGTGTAGCTTTGCTTGTTCATGGACATAAGAAAGACAATTTTAGTTTGTATTTAAATATGAAATATTAGTCTGGCAGTCTAAACATAGGTTCTGTATCTCAGATTAAACAGCATGTTTTGCCAATGTACATGAAGATGTTTTTTAAAGCTTGAGAGAGAATTTATCTTTTTATATGAAAAACTTATTGCTACTACACAAGTTACAGTGTGAAGATTGAAGACTGAAAATGTCATTGCCACTTCTTTAATTTCCATTCTATAAAGAACAAATTTAGTTGAACTTACTATTTACCTAACCCTGAGCTTATCACTCTAAAATGTCTAAAGTGGAAAAAAAATTCCCATCCATGTGCTAATTTTTTTTTTTTATTTCTGAAGTTGGTCAGGTTGGCTGAAGCACAAGTCAAAACTACTGGAAAGCTGCAATTATTCATGTTTTCTTTTCTTGCATAAATTGTTTTTAATTTACATTCTACAGACCAAACTATGAATAATGTAGAGGCTATAAACTACCTGTAGATGACTAAACTTGTGCAACACAGCACAACCAACAACTGGGATATTCAGGTCATTTGAACTAAATTAGCAGAGCTGGATTAATTTATATGTAACTGCAGTTAGACAAATTATAATGTTTCCCCAATTTTTTCCCCAAAAGGATTATTACTCTTATATTTTACAGCTGTAAAACACATATGTAAATAGATAATTATAGGATATTATACAAATTGTATGAAAAGACATAAAGCATCTGAAAGTATAAGTGTATAATGACGCTGTCTTTATTCTAAAAATTTTGAAAGGCATCTTAAAATGACAAGTGTCCTTGCCCGTGAAAGCAGGCACTTTTCATGGTAAAAGACTGAAACTCATTGTACTTTCACTGTACTGATGACACACTAACATTCAGTCATCATTTTCTAAAATTTTTAACAGTTAATTGAGAATATAAATCAAATGTGAAAATAAGTATGTGCACTGTTTGCCAGAAGTTCATGGTCATGCATGATCTATCTATCTATCTATCTATCTATCTATCTATCTATCTAGTTGTTCTTATTTCTTTCATTTCACCTACATTTATTTAATCTACTTTTATTTTGGTCAAAGAAAAGCATTTACAGCTGAATTTGGACTGTACTAGCTTTCTCTGACTCTCCTGTAAGGTTTTTCCAGTAATTTGATTAAAAAAGTACTTTCTGAAAAAGAGGCCTATTTCTATAGTTTGGAGCCAGTTGTTTTCCACTTTCAAAGTTTGTTTTCCACAAAAACAGAAATCAGTATGTATGCAGCAACAAGGTGATTCCCAGCAAAATAAAAAGAACAGAGGGGATGAAGACTTTTACACAGTATATTGTGATGCAACGACTGCACACCCAGGTCACAGCAATTCCACAGACCTCATCTTATTGCCATAGCCTTTAAAAGCCGTCAACACTTGTGCACCCTGGTGAACACTGGAGGGCGTATGGACATTTTTAGCAGGAGTTTAGGGACACAATCATCCTGGAAACTGCAGTTTATGTGACTCACCCATGATACTAAGAATGGGTGTGAACACACACCATCAGATGACCTTGATTCAAGAGTTAACGCTGCAGCGTCAGACATTTTTCCTCCTACGACCAAGTGACGCTAACGGCTAAGTGTGTGTGTTTGAAGAGTTTATTTATGGTAGACGTTTTGAGTTTAACCTGATTTTCCAGTTTGTCTCTTCATGAGCAGCGAATACAATGTCTGGAAGGAAAAAGTGCAATAGTCACCTTTTTATACGTCCTTTATATAGAGAGTTTTATAAGAGTTCAGGGCTGGGACTCAAATACTTTTGATTGCTGATGATAAAAAGTTTTTTGTATCTTCTCAGTGAATCAGACCTAATTGGTTGACTGCTATGATCCTGCATATTTTAAATACTCTAAATGCTCTGCAACAATCTAAGCCTGTTGGACACCTTTTTTGACATAGTCACAGAAAAAGAATACAATGTAAATTAACAATAAGAACACATTTGATACCTTTCAGCAAAACATGAAAGGCTTGGATGTAAAAAAAAAAAAAAAAAAAGTTTAGAAAAACGTTTTGAAAAGCCTATGTACTTTATTTTCATACACACCTTTTTTGCACCAGTCTTTTTCTGGTAACACCCCACATACATTTTCTGGGGACTATCCCCCCCATCTATTTACTGGGGTCCGTTTTATCCCCCAGTCTCTTTACTGGCGACCATTTTCCCCTGGTGTCTTAATTGGTGACCAATTTTTCCCTTCACTCTTTTTACTGGAGACTATTTCCCGCCAGTCTCTTTACTGGGTGTCATTTTACCCCTCAGTTACTGGGGACCATTTTACTGCTAGTCTCTTTACTGGGGACAGTTTTACCCTCAAGTCTCTTTCTGGGGACTACTGTACCCCCACACACGTTACTGAGGAGCCATTTTTACCCCTCATTCTCTTTACTGGAGACCATTAATTACCAGTAAAGTAAGGAGTAGATCACTTGCTCTGTGGTTCGGGTCTGTGTGGCATGTTTTAGCTGAGGATAATTCTGTTTCAAAAAGAAGACTTTGCTCCTCTTGATTACACTTTAGCCAACCTTCCTTTATGGCTCACCCATAACACTTGGAGATGGGGGGGGGGGGGGGGGGGGGTTATAGAAACGACCTAGCAATCTGAAGGTTAACCCTCACCTTTCTTCAGTTCAAGGGTCAGTCTGATGTTCCTGACCTGCTTCTTAGTAGCTTCTCCTCAGTGTGTGTGTGTGTGTGTGTGTATGTGTGTGTGTTTCTGGGTAGGTGGGTGGGTGGGTGTGTCTGTTTGAATATTGTGTGAAGTCACCTGGGGGTTGATGTGATCAGCCAATGACTTGGAACAGGAACCCAATTTCCCCTACATACTCAGACACACCATCTAAGTTATGCTTTAGTTAAAGAGTTGAATGTGTAACAGAGTGACCCTATGACTCTGTGGTGACTCTGCAGAACCTTCTCCAGGGTTCTGGGCTTCTTCATCATGATTTATTTCTGTTGAAAGTGGGGGAACTCAGATCTTCATAGACCAGAGTTTACACATTTACTACACTTTCCAATCTCTGAGCGACCTGACAATTTTCCTTCTGACCCTCTTTAATCAGCCAGAGTCCGGAGGAACTTCATTCTTCATGAATGTGTTTCAGACTTGTAGCTGTGGTTTAGGACATGGTAGAACTTACTGTTGGCTACAAACATCATAGAAACTCAAGCATATTTGCGCGACAGAGGAGCAGAATTGCTAGTCTAGAACCAGTTCTAAAAACCAAGGAATCTGATCCCAGATCAGCCTGAACAGCAGTTTCTCTGGAGTTTAAAGTTTAGTGTTCTTTAAGAAAAACTTCCTTCAGTTGGTTTGGTAATTCAATATTTATGCTAAAAATAAGCAATAAATACACAAACATGACTTCTTTTTTACTTTGCCTTTCTTTTTTCTCTATCAATTGCCATTTGAGATTTTCAGTTTTCTTTCTTTCTTTCTTTCTTTCTTTGTTAATAACTACAGTTAGACATCTTTTCAGATCTCTCTCTCTCACTCTCTCATGTTGTCTTCTGGAACACTTCTCCAGGCTTTTTGAAGGCACTTCTGTAGGTCACAGTACCATGTCTGTTAGTCTTAAACCAAACTTTGTTCATCCAAAGGCATCCTGAGCCATGATCTAAGGGAAAAACTAGCTGAACTCTTTTATTGATACCTGAATTCATGATAAACCTAAGGAAATGTAAATACTTCTTGACTATTCTTGACTATATTACTGTTTTACAATAATATAATAAATATATAACGCATTAATCTACACATGATTTCGCTGACGTAACTGAGTCTCATTTACACTTACATTACAAAAATTGAAGATTTATGCAGGTTAAAGGTGGAAAGTGGGCAATTTGAGAACATTTTTAACAAACAATTTAAGAAAGTTAAAAGAGATTACACAGAAGAGTAATTGCCCTTAAAAATGGGATAAATATGACTCTATGGACAATTAAAATGTGATAATGAGGAAAGAATAGCAATACTGTTAGATATAAAGGTACACTGCAGGTACATTTTTACAATTAAAGTACAAACAGTGTAAATGTTTTCCCAAATATACAGCACAGTCCTTTGGGCCTAGTTTTGAACCTAAAATGTTTTTTAAAGTAGAGCTGTACAATAGAGGGTCTGGGGTGAACAGAGCCTGTCCACATTATATCCCTACATTGGAGTTATGTTCCCAGGAATCATAGCATTATTTTTGTAGATTTTTTTTTTAAATTAATCCACACCCTCTACCAAAAACTTTTAATGCACAATCAATGTAATAAAAATTTAAATAAAATGTTGCCTGTTAAAGCTTTTTATTTTGTTTATTTAGCATCTTATATCCCAAAACCTTTATACAATATTTTTCTGATAAAACTGCACTGAATTTAGTTGAAATGCAATATTTTTTGTGTTTCCTGTGTGTCTTACCAGTAGTTCTAAACCAGGACTGTCTATGTTTTTAGTTTGTGATGTCATAAAAAGCGACTTGCATATTTTAGGCTCCACCCACTATCACTGTGTCATAAAGTGAAAAAAGTGAAAAAATTGACTATTTTTGTCATTGTGAGAACACACAGCACATCACACAGTGAACCACAACAAAACTGGACTTCTGCATTTAACCCATGCACACAAACACACCATGCAGCAGGGGGCAGCTATGAAAGCACCCGGAGAGCAGTGACATAAATGGTGTTTTTATGATTTCATGGGCAAACAACTCTGCCTTCAGTGATGTAGCCTCGCCCCTTTTCCATGATGCCATAATGAGTGTTAAATATGAATATGATGGGGTGGTGGTGGTCTAGTGGTAGGGTACTTGCCTGTGGATCTCTGGATCAAGAGGTCCCAGGTTCGATTCCCACCTCTAGGGTCCCTGAGCAAGACCCCTAACCCTGAGTTGCTCCAGTTGGACTGTCCCTGTAATTAGGAATTAGGACGTGGAAGTTGCTCTGGATAAGAGCGTCTGCTAAATGCCTTAAATGTAAACGAAAAGAAAGTGAAAGTTGTGAAACGCAGCACAGCACAACACAACAAAATTCTACCTCTGCATTTCACACCATGCACACACCATGCAGCAGTGGGCAGCTATTGAAAGTGCCCGGGGAGCAGTGATAGGGATGGTAGCTGCAGTTTTTGCTTGCTCAAGGGTACCTTAGCTGACCCTGGGGCCACTAGGCCACCGCTGCCCCTGAAAGATAGGAGATTAACAATCTCAATTGGCCATTGATAGGAAAGCAAAGAAAGAAAGAAAGATTGCAAATGACTTCTGCAAAAGAAATATTTGTTCCCGAAGATGATGTGAAGTGTGTGTGTGTGTGTGCCTTTTGGACATCATGAAAAAAAAAATCACTGCTTAACCCCGCCTACTTTCTCTGATGTCATAAGGACAAATTTTTGGAAACAGATCTGCCACTGGTCTTAAAAATAATCAACCATTAGAAAAGTTGCTGTTTGTTTCCATTACGATTTTGGAGGTTGGCCCTTTATGTTATTCTGTAGGTTCTTCAGTCTAGAACAGTTTCCAAACATGTTCCTTTAAAGAACTCACCTTGATAACACTGAAAGTCAATAGTCACCCAAATTTTTAGTTTCCAAAACGTCTCCAAAATGTCTTTCAGTGCATCTGAACTTTTTCAGACTCTTCATTAAGGCAGGAGTAACTTATGGGCGTGGTTTAAGACACAGTGGGCGGGGACAGGGAAAGAGGGACATTAGCGAGTCATTAGTGGAATAGGATGAAGAACTTTCATTGAACCTTTAGTTATCACCTTACACACACACACACACACACACACACACACACACATTCTCTCTTTTGGTTGAGTCTTCATCTTGTATCATGCCCAAGAACTTTGCTCTTTGTCCAAATCGTGGGTCAGAACTGTGAGTGAGAGAGAGAGAGAGAGAAAGAGGGAGGGAAGGACACACACACACACACACAAACACACACACACACACACACACACACACACACACACACACACACACACACACAGCTATATAGAGAGGGCAGGTAGGAGTCACCTTTTTCTTCTTGCCCCGCCCCTTGCAGGCATTGAGCAAACACTCCACAACCTCCTACACGCTCCACTGCTTCACCAGTCTTACAAGTGTGCGTGTTGTGTGTGTGTGTGTGTGTGTGTGTGTGTGTGTGGGAGGGTGAGAGAGAGAACGTTCAGGTGAGTGTGAGGCTGGTGTCACACCAACAGTGTGCAGTTGGACACTCAGACGGCAGGTTCACCTGAGGAGACAGGCACGGTGTCCCTCTTCTCCAAACTACTGTATGTGAGTCTTTTTCGAATCTGACGTTTCAGTGTGTGTATGTGTGTGAGTGTGTGTGTGATTGTACACTGACAGATAGGGTCCCGACTGGTTTCTCACTCCGTTTTTTGTGACCTTCGTGACAGTTTGGGGACCGGGCTTTGTAAAGCTTTAATGTGTGTGTGTGTGTGTGTGTGTCTGTGTGTGTAACAGTGCTGAACTGCTGCCTGTTGCTCTTTGGACTTTACAGCTTTGGTCTCCCATGTTTGCTGTAAGGGTGGGCCCAGTGTGTGTGTGTGTGTGTGTGTGTGTGTGTGTGTGTGTGTGTGTGTGTGTGTGTGTGAAGCATATCATTACATGCGTTTACTGTCATTACATGTCGTTTTTAAAGGAGTGTTTTGTTCGAAATTCTGTCGCTTAAAGCAATACCTTGAACACACAGCGATTCAAACTACCTAAATCTCCCAAATTTCAAGATCAAAGGAAACTCATCTGTTCACCTTCACCACTGTCAAGAGATTGAGTTTGACACATATTATTTCTAATGATTTATTTGGTGCATATATTAATTCATGTATGCTTTATTTTTTGAACCTTCAGTTATTTAAAATTATTTTCTGCTTGATTTCTTATGATGTTTTATTTTGATGTGATAACTGCTAAAACTCAGGAAATCATTTTTTGGATTGAATTTAAGGTGAAGGTTGGGGTTTTTATTCTATATTCAACTTAATCTTCTGTCCTTTTAACAGATTTTTAGCTAAATGTTACTAAAAACATTGTCATTCACTGCATGTCCTGCCAGCATCACCTATGAGAACTTTATAATCAAAGAAACTTACAGAAGTTTAGGCAACCTGAAGAAAACCTTACTTAGAAATCTTATTTTAGCAATAAACATTTATTTACTCTGAAAAACACTACTAATAAACACAAGCATATTAAACATAGACCTCTACAGTACAGTACATGAGTAGATTTTCAGTAATCCCAGTATAATCACTGGTTCCATATCAACACCTTCTTTGATGAATCAATGCTTCATGAAGTTCAGTGAGGAGCTGCTGATGGAGGAAAACAGTTTTTAAGTGAGTGAGGATCAAAGAGAAATTGAGAACTAAACCTGTAGTCTTAATACCAGATCAGAAGATAAAAACTACTTACAAAAGACATTTTAATACGTTTTCCCTTATATTTGATCTGAATAGATTCAACTAATCAAATATGATCAAACTCATTGTTACCCCAAATTGAACAGTTTTGAATAAATTGTTTAAAGGTTTCCAAGAGTTATTTTTACACTTTTATCACTGAATTATCTGCCAGTCACTTTATATAGATTTTTCTTATTATATATTATATACCTATTTTCCCCTGTATGTCTTATACACTGAATTGACAAAAAATTTACTTGACTTACCAACAAATTGAATATCTACACTTGAACTAAACTATGGCTTGGCATTGGACTTAGAATTCTGCATATTCTGATATTCCTTATTAACTATTATACATGACTGCAGGTTTATGTGTTTAAAGGGTTTATTGTCCCATCTCTAGTAATTTATTTACATGAATGCTGAGTTTATAGTGTTAAACACTTGTGTCGAGTGTGTTTAACTGTGCCCATGCTAAGGATTGAGGATGTAGACAGTGATCATATGAACTAGTGGTTTCTAATGGAGAAGTGAATTCAGAGTCGGTTTTAATTTCCCATTCCCACTACAATTTATTGTACTGGATTAGGCCACATTGCAGCCTATCAGATAGACTGACATGGTTGGACTATGACTGGCACTGGCCAGTGGAAGATCCTGAATTGCTGTCAGTGCATGTGTTGTACATTGAAATAAGGCAGAAATTCTGTTTCAGAAAAATGTTCCAAATTTAGAATTGTTCATTTTGCAATTTACTGAGCAATGAATCACTTTATATTAAAATCCCCCTTTTCACAATACAATCAAGAATTTATTTGTAAAAGTTTCAATTTTCCGTAAAAATCTACAAACAGTCAAATGTATGTTTTACCTTTAATTTTGCAAGTTGTAGGAGCCAAACAAATTTCGGTGCCATCTAAAACATACATTTAAGGAGTTGATTTTTGCAGGTATGAAGATTGCCACAAGGCTCATTTGCAGCTGAGATTTGTCCTCAAAGGGATAAAAATAAAATCTATTCAGGCAGAGTTTAGGAATGAAAAGTCATGTTAAATTAAGTTCTGAAGCATAACACAAACAAACCTTTTAGCCAAAAAAGCCCAGGATGGGATTTTAATTTTTTTTTTATATATATATAGAAAATAGAGGTATTTAAATTGTTCATGAAATACTAGTTAAAAAATACTTTTGCTATTTTCATTCAAATCAATGATTCCTAAAAATGACTGAAAGAAAAGACAGAAGTGAGGTTTCATGATGGCTGCTGTATAGAAGTAAGCAAAAATGCAGTTTGAGATTACTTTTGACTGGTCACATTCTTCTGGGTGAAGTACTTGTCTTTGGTAACAAAAACCACATTTCAGACACTGTCTTGGGAAATCAGTTACATTTGGGGTACATTGTGCACTCTGACTGTGTTGGGCTGTATCTAAGCTGGTGATTAGAACAAGAATTTGTTTTCCAGTTAGTCTGTTAATGGCAAGAATGAGTGATCAAGTCCAAGAGATAAGATTGCTGACTATGTTGTTTATCACCTGGGAGTCCAGAGTTCATCTGAACAGCACTCTCATTATGTGTGTGTGTGTGTGTGTGTGTGTGTGTGTGTGTGTGTGTGTGTCTCAAAATGCAGGTATTTTGTTATGTTTTTAAGTAAGTTTTCTTATTTGAACACACCCGCCCAGATTGGTTGTTTATTGATAGTTTTGTGTGAAAATAAATTAAATAATAGAGTATAGTATAGAATAAAGTCTTTTACAAAGAACACATGTACAATGGGACTTTTCACTATTGCAAATTTAGTCAGCAAAAATCTGAGTTTAACACATTTAATCACATTTAATTAGTTTCTGAACATTTATAATTGGTTATATAGTGTTTAATTAGTGACAGATCTGTGTATTATGTATGTATTTTAGAGGAAGAGAGATTTAACAAAATCCTTTTATAAATATCCTCCTTGCTTAACAACCTGTTTAATGAGTTTAAGTGAAAAAGCAATTTACCTTTTGACTGTTTCGGTTAATTATCAGTTTAACTTTAAACATGTATGACAATTTTCCTTCCAGCCAATCAGAGCCTTCCTCTCAGCTCTCAGCTTGAGCAAGTCTTAGGAATGTGTTTGGCAGGTATGGTCCGTGGATTCACAAGTGTGTGTGTGTGTGTGCGCGCTCCATCTTAATCAGATTTTTAAATTTTATTTCCTGCTTCCCGGTTCCCTCACTTTTGTCTCAGGTTTCTATTGCATTTCTACAACATTTGTGGTTTCATTTTTATGTAGCTTGAATGCTTCATGGTTTGCGATCTGCTCCAAAAGCAAAAAGTATTGTCGATGTGCAAATTAGTAAACCTTTGCGACATATGCTATTTATATAAATTACTGTATGTTTGCCGAATCTGAACATATAAAACATAAAATGGGCAATAATGACATAATTTTGACCCACAGAAGGTCTGTTTTCTGTAGAACATGTTTGCTTTTTCATAAATATGTTTTACGAGAAATGTTTAGCAGTTAATATGACCAGGAACGTGTCATCACAAAAATCACAAAAGGGAAAGAAAGTTCCCTGATATTTAAATCTGGAACTGCAGTAATAAAATTTTGCTGCTGTTTGAAGAGGAATAAATTTAAAATATCAGTAAAAAATCACTCTATATAAGCCATTCTCCATTTGACTTTACCAATTTTTAGACTCCAAAACCCAAAACTGAAAACGAGCAGAATGACTTAAGAAACAACCAGTGGCTGCTTTTTTTTTTTTTTTTTTTTTTTTACAGAAATGAAACTTGCCATTGTTGGAAACCAGAAAAAAAAGGAAAGAATTTTAAAGATATAAAGAAAATATGTAAAGATCAAGTCACTGTTGTCCAACCTGAGATGCATATTTTTTTAGCATGTAGATAATTGTACACAGTATTTGGACTGAATATGTGGACAATGAATTTATATGAGAAATTAGAGATTTTTTTACAAAATATTGATAGAATTCTGATGCTTACCAAAAAGTAAAAAAAAAATAGAACTTCACTCATCAATTTTTACAGATAACTACAGAAATGTAATTAATCCAGAATCCAAGTGTTCAGCCCTGGCTTATACTTTCAGGATTTGTTATTCTTTAGTAGTCAAAATGTGTTTCTGAAGCTAAAAATAGTTCAATAAAGTCACTGATACATGATGATTCATGTTCCTCAACAAGAGTAATTGCTCTAAATCAAGTGCATTAAAGCTCCAGATTCTGCTCTTAACAAAAAGTGAAAGTGAAGATATTGATCACCTCAAACCTGTTGAATCTTGTATCTTGAGCTGAATCTGGAAAGAGTCCACAAATGAAAGGCATCTGCTTTGTGTTTAAAAAAAGAGTTTTTTATGTTAAAACTGAACACAAATACTGATTGAGCAGCTTGGAAACCACCTTTTAAAACCTTATATATAGAACATTCTAGAGTCACATTAATGCGGAGGACTTTCTACAACAGTGTAAATAGATGAGGCATATATAGATGAGACATATATACACACACATGTAAATCACATATGATGTCAATTGGAAGTAATAAGTTTTAAGTTATATATATATATATATATATATATATATATATACACACACACACACACACACACACACACACACATATATACATATGTATATATATATATATATATATATATATATATATATATATATATATATATATATATATATATATATATATATATATATACATCATATGTGATTTACATTCTCCATTTACATTGCTCTAGAATGTTCTCACCATTTGCAGTTCTAAAACACTCTCTCTATTCACAATGTTCTTGAATGGCCTCTCAAGCCATGCTGTTCTAGAACACCCTCTCAGCTTCAACAACTTCACGCTGTTATAGAATTCTCTCTTCCATCGCACTGTTATAGAATGCTCTCTCAAACCATGCTGTTCTAGAACACCCTTTCTAGTCACACTGTTCAAGAATACTCTCTCTGTCTCACTCTCTCAGACACTTTATTATGTCCTCATTTATTCACACTGTTGTAGAAAGTCCTCTGCATTAATGTGACTCTAGAATGTTCTATATAGCAATAACAATGTTATAGAAAGTCCTCCCTAATTTTTTTATGTTTTAGTAAGTTTTATTCCTTTCGCACCAGAATTCCAGTCCCACCTGATTCACACTGTTGTAGAATACTCTACAAGTGTGTTCTCCCCATTTTTACGGTTCTGCTATGTTCTCCCCCTTTTCATGAGTTCCCTCATTTAGTCAGTTTTTCTGGAACACTGTGAGATAAGTAGCAGCATGCTCATAGATTGTCCATGATTCTGTGTTTAGTAGAAAATGAATCAGTTTGTCCTGACGTTGAAGTATCCTCACAAACTTCCAGATTAAAATACTTCAAACATACAAAACAGACAAAACCGCAACAAATCAGAACAAGAGGCTCAACACTGTAATGGCATCGCTGGATGATCATTGCTTAGCAACAACTAGAAGTGTGTGAATGCAATTGAACATACATCTCAAAAGCAAATTTAAGTTAACATAACTAACAAACTTTCTTCTCCTTTAGCATCCATCTGTCACCTGTTGTGTATCTCTCTCTCTCTCTCTCTCTCTCTCTCTGTCTCTACTGCACATTGCTCCTGAAAGTCCACCACATGCTTTCTCCTCTGTTTCCATTACCTGCTTTGTGCAACGAAGGGTGTGTGTGTGGGTGCGTGTGTGTGTGCACGTGTGCGTGCGTGTGCGTGCATGCGCGTGCATGCGCGTGCATTCACGCGCACGTTCATAAGTCCTTTCTTTGCCCTCTTAGCTATTCCGTGCAGTGTGTTGTTTGTTCTGGACAAGAACAGCATAACACAGTCTCCCTCTCTCTCTCTCTCTCTCTCTCTCCCTCTCTCTGTGATTGTCCTTTCCAAATGAAAAGTTTCTTAACACCACTCACCCCTCCTCTATTTGACCTCTTATCTCTGCTCTTATCCTTCCCGAGCAAACACACACACACACACACACACACACACACACACACACCTCTGAGCACATGTGTGTGAAAGGACAGTTGACATGTCAGTGAATGAATGGAGAAAAAAGTACTACACGCACATCTACAGCTATGTCTTCATTGACTTTTGTGCAAACTGCTAGTGAAAATGCCTTACATTTACATTGTCCCATACATTTTTTTTGTACCAGTGGTTTCCCTTACCTTCTTAACAGGGAAAATCTTATAAATTATAAGAGATACATTATTTAATTATGTGTAATATCTTAATAATTTATTTTTTTCAGGATAATTAGCATCCATTATTATTATCCAAATTACAAATTACAATGAATTTTGCTTGATTACACTTTTATTTTTGGATCATTGCCCATAATTCTCCCCAGTTTCCATCGTCAGCCTTCCACTGACCAAGTGTCCACCTGAGACGAATCATAGCTTTTATCAAACAGACTGAATCACATGACCTTTGAAGTTTTGTCCCTGAATCCCTGGAAAGTGTTTGATCAGTTTGTCGGGGGTGGGGTGTGTTCTGTATGGGGACTGAATGTCAGTGAAACACTGAAAAGATTAATTTTCACAAATTTCCCTACAAAAAGATTCAAATAGGGAGTCGACCATCACAGACCGTTCGGTCGTACTTTGTGTTCTGAGAGTTTAAATACATTTCATTCTGGCACATATGAGTGGGACTGAGAGATTCAAAATATGGAAATAATTAAAAAATGAATCACTTTAGTGTTTACTAAAGTTTCCTGAATGCCAGTTTGTCGGATTTGCTCCCAAATCAGTTCACTCTCTCTTGGCATTTTTCTTCTTTTCACATTAAATAAATGTCAAATAGGAAATATTTTAATAAAATTCACAATCAATCTGATTGTATTATGTCTAAATGTCTTAAAATATCAATATAGCTTTAATTTTCCACACTTAAAACATGTTATAGTTCCTTATTATGTAGGTTTACACATAATTTCAGATCATTCAGATTTTCTCTGTGAAAGTATCAGTTTTCATTTTTTTCCCCTATAATGTCCTGTCTGTTCTCTCTCCAAAATCAAGGTGGAGGTGCATTTTTTTAATTTTTATTTATTTATTTATTTTTTTTAAGGAACAAATTATGTAAATGTTCCTTCAAAGATCAGTTCCAGGTGAAAAGGGGCAGAACCTAAAGGTTCAAAGTATGAAGTCAAATAGAAATCTTGGGGTGAACAGATTCAGTTCACCATAAAAAATATACCTGCAAAGGTCCCTAAAGGTAATGAAGGTTGAGACTTAATGTAGAACCTTGGTGGATTAATGGATTAATCCACCACTTCATAAACTCAGAAACACTCCCCAAATGACCCATTGTCCTTAGCATATCTAGTTTATTCCCTATCAGCCTGCCAGAAGTGTTTAAAGGAGGCTGGTACCAACATTGTTTTGTTTTCTTTGGACATCCCCTCCCTTTTACTCCCTTTCACAAAATCATTACTTGTTTCTGTGATATCGGTCACAATTTGTGATCAATTCAATCATAATTTTTCCTCCTGCAAACTATCTCAACTATCCTAAGACAAGCCTCTTTTGATAACAACAAAAAACCTTAAACTGCAAGCTTGATGGACTGTTTTCACAAGGAGAAAAAAATCCCTGATGACTCTCTTCAGTTTGGTAATTGCTTTGCAATTTTACTTCTTTTACTCATTAAGAGTCACAAGCATCTTGTTAGTTCACTAGAAGTCAATAGTCACCCAAATTTTTACCATACAAAATGTCTCTCAGTCTCATCCAGGTGGAGCAGACCTGCAAATGTGGTTTAGAACTTTAATTTTTGGGACAGGAATTGTTTTCTGAACTATTTCTCTATCTTTTTTATTTATTATCATTTTATTTATTTATCCTTACATATTAAATGAAATCTAATGCTGAGGTGTTTTTAGATTTGTGACACTGTTTTCCCCAGGGTTTGCATTTTCCCCAAATCATGTGTCTGTGAATGGACTGATGATCGTTTTACTTGTGATTTAAGTCAGAGGTCAAGTGATTTTGTCAATCAGTGTCTTAGATAAGTGTAAAGTTTTAACAACTCAGCCATTAAAGGTAGCAGCTGCCATCAGTCCCCACAATCCTATGAATTCCTCATCTGATTAAACTGTAAACCTCAGTCAGCACTTTAGATCCTTAAAACCTTAGATCTTCAATTTTGGTGCAAACCTCACGTTTTCATTCCTTTGTTTTCATTCCCTTTTTTAAAAAAAAAACATAAGCACCTTTCCATTGTGTAAAAATTATAAATAGACCTGTAAAGACTTCTATCAAATATTTTTTATTTATTTTCTTTCACCTTCAAAGGAAATATGCTCTAAGAACCTCCACTTGCTAACATTCATGCCAGTAAGTAGTTGAAAAGTGTTATTTATAAACAATGTTAATCCCTTTATAAGGTGAGGACCATTTTTTAGGTCCCCATATTGTGGATTCATTCTCTGGTTTTCTGAAAGTCTGGACATTTTTTGTCCTGAAGACAAAAAAAAAGACACAAATGCTTCAGCTCTCTGGTTTTAGTACAGTGTGTGTGAGTGTGAGTGTGTGTGTGTGTGTGTGTGTGTGTGTGTGTGCACTTTCATGTTCAAGTAGGCAGTGATTTATGCAAGTTAATCATCCACCTGCTGCTGCCTCAGGTTTCTCTTTGCGCGCACACACACACACACACACACACACACACACACACACACACACACACACACACATGTAAAGGTCAACTTTTGCCAAGTGGACACCATGTGAAGTAGAGGCTGCATGTTGGATGGAAAAGAACAAATCCTACAACCTCTGTCTCTTCTCCCATCTCTCTCTCTCTCACTCTCTGTGTGCATGTTTGCCTGTCTTTCTCTAGCTCTTTCTCTCTCTCTCTCTCTCTGTGTCTGTCTGTCCTTCTCTAACTCTCTCTCTCTCTCTCTCTCTCTCTCTTACAGGTTTTCACTTCCAGTTGTTTCCACCATCTTTTAACGGAACAGGGACCTTTAAAAGTTTCACTTCCAGAAATAAACAGACAAAAGCTCACGTGCTCTCACACACACACACACACTTTCACAATACAGGACAGTTCCCAGTGCTTCACCCCCAGTCCTCATCCAGCTCGACCTCTGGTGCTCGTTCTTTTTCCCTTCTTTCTGTCATCTCTTCACATTCCACCTTTTCGCTCTCTTTAAACATATTCTCTTTCCATCCCAAACACACACCTTTTGTTTTTATAAGATCATCAGGAAGTGGGGGTCACATGTTTATTACCACTGTCCCAAGGAAAACTCTTCCTTTTTCTTTCTGGTTTTATTATTTAAAGCAACTCTTTTTATTTTAGTGTTGAATTTAACAATAAAAAAACTGACTTGCATAATTTCAAATAAACCAATTTGTTCTCCTGTGAAACCTCTTCAGCGATATGTATCTAAGTTATAAGTCTAATCTTTAAAAACTCTTTAAAAAAGTGAATGCGCCGTCCTATCAAGACATGATTTGTCATGGAAATGGTAGTTTTTGATAGACAGCTAGTGGTTTTAATAGAGTTCTGAATTGGTGGTGGGATTGGATTTTCGCAATGCTACTGACAGAGAAGATGTTAAGATGGACTTGGGACTTTAGGGAGTGTCTATGTTTGAGTCCATGTCCTTAAAGAGGATCGGACCATCAGCCTGGCATCTTGGGCTTTCAGTTAGCCCTTCTATTATCCTTCCTGTTTCTGTTTGGCCTTGAGCCATATACTGATTTCTGTGTGTGTGTGTGTGTGTGTGTGTGTGTGTGTGTGTGTGTGTGTGTGTGTGTGTGTGTGTGTGTGTGTGTGTGTGTGTGTATGTAGGTAGGGGAAGTGTGTGTGAGGTTTGGTTCAGTTCTGCTGAGTTTGTCTGACTATTCAGTCATCTCTCCAGTCACATGCTTTACAGTGTGTCTCTCCAGAACAGACCATGACTGCAGGTATTAACTGTGTGTGTGTGTGTGTGGTTGTAAACTTTAGTAATTCCTACCTGGAAAGATTACTGATTGGTAACCTTTATACTTTCTTGTTTTTCTAATGTGTGTAGAAGCAGGTGATGTATTGTGTATGTGTGTATGTGTATGTGTGTGTGTTCACAGGACAAAAGTGTGGAAAACGTGGGCAACAATGTAGGGACTCATGGAAAAAAAGGTCCATGTTGAAAGTGTGAAATTGTATTTTTAGGTTTAGGATAGAAAATATTCCAAGTATATAGACATTTCAAATGTTTCTCAATCTTCAAAAGAATAAAATCAATGTTTTTTAATAATACAAAACTGAATTTGAGTGCTTTTATTTGACAAGGATATATGTCACTGATAAAGGATATCTCAGATGATTGATGAAAAGAAAATTGTAAAAATGACACTTCAAACGCATTAGAAATGATGACAAAGCATTAAACATTTTCAAAATTAAGTTATAATAGCATTGATATCCAGAATTCAAAAGTGTAGATTGAATCTCATAGTAAATACTTAAATAAAAGAGGAGGTATTGAATAGGCGTTATAGAAAGCATAAAGTTTTATCACTTGAATCAGTTCTTAGGCACCAATATCTGAAAGTATCTAATAAACACCTGCAATTAAAGAACATTTTGAGATTTTGGGTTACTGTATAACGGCAAAAAAAAACCCTGTTATATCAATGAAGTTTTGTTGGAAAATTGCTCATTGAAAGTAAAAGTTTTAAGTAAAACTTTAAAAGCAGTTATGGACCATTTCTAGATCAAGAAATCGATAGCATGTTCAGGCCATTTTAAAGATATAATATATTTTACTATATATAATATGAAACAACATTAATGGCAGGTGATTCCACAATATGTCCTAACATTGTGTCTTATGAAAAAGTTCAAATCTTTAGATGGATTTTTTTAAACTGTATCATTTATTCACTTCTTGTTCCTAAACCATGCAAAATAATCTCTAAAAGAGCCTCTTGGTGAATAGCTTGTAACTTTAAAAAAAAAAACATCAGAAAGTTGCAGATTATCCTAAAACATGTGTGTTGAAGCTAATACGCCGCTCATATATAACCAAGGCACAATCATTAAGCAACCCAACCCCCAAACACCTGATACAGGTGTCAAAGTCCACCCAACTGGCTCTGCAAAGTCTTCTGCCAAAAGGAAACAGAAACGAACACAGTTAACCTGAATCCACATTAAACTTCACTCTGAACCTACATTTCTAATCTTTCAGAGGATTAAAAACAGAAATGGTATCACAGCACAGGAAATTATCAGCTTGTTAACAGACTGTAAACTTGAAACTTCTGTCACTTTTCTGTTTCTTTTCTACAAAACCTCTGTATTTTTTCGACATATTTGCATCTTTTCTTAATCTTTATCATTTATGTATCTTTTCTGCATATTTTCTATATTTTTCTGTCTGCATTTTCTTTCACTTGTCTACATATTTTGGCTTTTTACCTCTTTCTGTATTTCTAGATGTTTGCCATTATCTTTCTTTTCAAAATTTTTTTCATTTTTTACATCTTTCCCTTTTTATATTTTGCTTCTTTCTGTGTATGTGTGTATGTATGTATGTATGTATGTATGTATATATATATAATATTTCTGTTTCCTTTTGCGGCTCAGGATCTTTGTACCATGTCAGGATAAATCCGGCCCGAAGGATTTGGGCATTTTGGGGATTTTTTCCGTTCTGAAGAATGTAGATCCATTCAGAGGCTAAGCTGGCTTTAATAGAAGAACAGGATTTTGGTTTTGTTTGTGTGCAGGAATTTATGAAGTCTAAATGATGCACCCAAAGTTTTTTAATGCAAAAAAATCAGTCTTTATTGAGAAAACAGCAATCGGTTGAGAGAATCTTCCTCAAATCAGTGATCATGTTTCAGACTTTGTAAAGGCAAACATTTGAAAGACTTTGATGGACCAGGTCCTAAACACTAGGAGAACCAAATTGCCCTCTTCTGGTAGAAAAGGAAAACTTCACCTGATTAGTCTTTCCTCCAATCTGACTGATCTTTCTAAGACTTTTCCTCACAATGTTGAATAGGAAACAACATATTTAAATTTAATTGAAATTTTTACTGAAATGAACCCTTTAAGAAAAACAAATATAAATTTGGCATTTTTGATCAATTTTGGCTCACAATTACTACAGCAACAACAAGTTGTATTTATAGTGCGCCTTTCACAAACCCAAGGACGCTTCACAATTAGGGAAATTAAGCAGAGAGAGAAAAAAAAAAGATCAGGTAACCAAATAGGAAGAATAGCAGAGGGAGAATAGATAAGTTTTAGTTGGATTTTAAAATAGGGTAGAGTTTTCATTTTTTTATGGGTTAGGGTTACTGTTTATTTGCTGAATTTAACATAAAACATTCAAGACCCTTTATTGTTCATACAGTTTTTCTGCTAGGGATGTAAAAGCTTATATACAAGTAATAATTAGAATTAAATTAAAATAGAAACTAGAATCAATGTTAAAAAAGTTATACCTTAAAACATGCTATTATTATTACTCTTTAACTAATTCTAGTAAAGAGTGCACTCCTGAAAAAATAGTCATAAAGTATAAATGAAACTGTGCAGCAGATTAAAATACAGGAATAAAAAAAAAAAAAAAAAAAAAAAAAAAATATATATATATATATATATATATATATATACTCTCTACTATGCATATATATATATATATATATATATATATATATATATATATAACATATATCACTATATATATATATATATATATATATATATATATATATTCCTGTATTTTAATCTGATGCACAGTTATATATATTCCTGTATTTTAATCTGCTGCACAGTTTCATTTATACTTTATGACTATTTTTTCAGGAGTGCCTGTTTACTAGAATTAGTTAAGAGTAATAATTACAATAATTACTAGAATTACAAGATATATATATATATATATATATATATATGGATATGGATTAAAACAGGGAGTGTAACATTTGTGTGAATGGGTTAAGATAGATTTAAGGCTGAATTTGTGGATAAATGCTCTATATAAAAGTTTTCACCCCTGTTTACATACTACATTAAACTCTTTTGTTAAAAAAAAAAAAAAAAAAAAAATTTAAAACCCCTTAAGGACTATGGTTTTGATAAAAAAGTTATGGGATGGTACACCATGTGATCATTATAACAGGTGTGAAGTTTGCTCCGTTTGTCTTAACAGACTCTGATTGGAAGCTTGTGTCAGAATGACAGCGGAAGACTCCGCCTCTGCCGTCACCATGAGCAACTCCAGTCCCTCTTCCAATTCTAAAGCAGCACCCAGTCTTAGGACACTATGGTTTCCATCCTGAGCGTGGCTGGGCGCCCAATGAGGCCGCGCTGTTGGCCCTGATGGAGCGGACGGGCTACCGGATGGTACAGGAAAATGGACAGCGCAAATATGGCCCGCCTCCAGGCTGGCAAGGCCCCTGCCCTCCACGAGGTTGCGAGATCTTTGTGGGCAAGATCCCCCGGGATGTCTACGAGGATGAGCTGGTGCCTGTGTTTGAGTCGGTGGGGCGCATCTATGAAATGCGTCTGATGATGGATTTCGACGGGAAGAACCGTGGCTATGCCTTCGTCATGTACACACAGAAGCACGAGGCCAAGCGCGCCGTCCGAGAGCTCAACAACTACGAGTGCGTCGGGGCGCTTGCTGGGTGTCTGCTCAGTGTGAACAACTGCCCGTCTGTTCTTCGGCATCCCCAAGACCAAGCGGGAGGAGATTCTAGAGGAGGTATCCAAAGTGACAGAAGGTGTGCTGGACGTGATTGTGTACGCCAGTGCAGCAGATAAGATGAAGAACCGTGGCTTCGCTTTTGTAGAGTACGAGTCTCACCGTGCAGCTGCCATGGCCAGGAGGAAACTCATGCCAGGGCGCATCCAGGTTAGATGCCCACTTGCAGGAACACTTCAGCAATCTAGTTGTTCCCCGTAGATCCTAGTAGTAACCCTCCACTTGTCATTTCACAGGGGAAAATTTGTATATTAGTTGGAGGTGTGATAAAGCGAATTGAACTATAAAATTATAAAAAAGTGAAGGCCAAGGGGTACCCAAGGACCAGTATTTTCACAAAGCCAGACAGATAATTTAAGTCCAAAGTTAAGGATTGTACAATAGGAATGCCCCTTATTTCCAGGATGAGGTATCTAGCTAAAGTAAAATGCTTTAATTAAACAATCCCTTGCGCTGAGAACCTGATGCAAGTCTGTTGTGTCATTGGTCTAAAAAGTATTGTTTTGATTTCTGTCTGGGGTCAGCAAATTGCAGTTGACTGGGCTGAACCGGAAATCGACGTGGATGAAAGCGTCATGGAAACGGTGAAGATCCTGTATGTGCGAAATCTGATGATGAGACTAGCGAAGAGATGCTCATGAACCAGCCAGTTCAACGGGCTGTATGGGGCGTAGAAGAAGATCGTGATTATGCGCCGTTCACTTCACCAGCGAGATGATGCTGTGGTGGCCACTTATGGACAACCTAAGCGGCACGGAGATTGAGGGCTCTTGCATTGAGGTGACGCTGGCCAAACCGGTGGACAAGGAGCAGTACACTCGATATCAGAAGGCGTCCAAGGGAACAGCAGCCTTGGCCAGTAATGACAATACCCAGCAGAGTTATGTTTATCAGTGTGATCCCTACACACTCGCCTACTACGGTTACCCCTACAACACCCTCATTGGACCCATCCGTGACTACTTCATCAAAGGTTAGGCACATGTCTCTCTGTCCTCTCTCTCCTCTCAGATTTGCCATAGTGGAAAGCCAGTCAGCCTGACTAATGTGCAAATGTAAAATCAGTATCGTGCGTTTTAAATCGGTGCCATTTGAAGATAATCATGCTAAATAATGACTCGATTTTCAAAAGGGTTGCTGTTGCTGTCAGTGAGCTCCCTGCATCAAAGTGTGACTCTGTTAATTGTAAAACAGCCTTAATCGGCACTTAATTGAGTCTTAATTGCTGGTCAGTTTAATACAATGTTTAGATTTAGAGTTACCGAAATCTTTTCCTCTTTTCTCACCAGCAGTTCTTTGTTTTTGATTGTATATGGTATATATGCCTATACATTTTTCTAATCCTCTTATACAGTACTTTGCAAAAGTCTTGATCTCCTCATTCCTTTAAATTTTGCTAAGGAACCAAGCAGGAAACAAATCACCAGATCATCTGGAATCATCTGCACTGGTTTCTTCACTGCTTCATGTCTTAAGTTAAACACTTGGTTCTTTACATTTATGGCATTTAGTAGAAGCTCTTATCCCAAGTGACTTCTAGTTCCTGATTACAGGGACTTAGGGTTAAGGGTTTTGCACAGGAACCCAATGGTTGTAGTGCTTGAAGTGGGATTTGAATCTGCGACCCCTTGGTCCATAGGCAAGAGAATCCTGCCACTAGACCACCACCATTAACTTTGTTCTGCTTGAAGGTTCCTACATAGATCACTGTGTGGATTAACAAACAAAAACACTGTCCTTCAGGAAGATCTGAAGAACTGCTCAGAAACAGAGACTGTACTGAAAATGAGAGACAAAAACACTGTACGTCAGGAAGACCTGGAGAACTGTCCCTAAACAATACATTAAACATACAAAGTCTGAAAAGGTAAAGAAATGAGGAGTACCTGAAGACTTTTGCACTTTTTCATAAACTGTCAAGAAAAATGGAGTATTCGCAGTCTTTGCCCAAAAATGCTGCAATTGTAAAAAAAAAAAAAAAAAAAATCTAAAATTGATTGTCCAATTTGTTAGCAATGCAGCAAGGCAGAGTGGGGAGCTTAGAAACAGCTCAGATCTGTACAATAATGAATCTGAAGCTATTTCAGTGCCTCCTAACACAAATGACAAACTTGATCTTTTGTTTCGCATAGCTTTTGGGCGAGATCCTCTTGGGTCAAAACAAAGAAAGTTGATTTGACACCCGAGTGCATTTCCTCAATCGTCCATGCAATGCTGGCCGTTGCTCATGTGACAAACCTCTCCCATATCATGTGACACCCATTCAGATACACCTGCCATCATTATGTTCCAGACCCACGAAGCCTATCAGTGGAAAACTAAGACACAGTTAAAACAGCACTGAGTTCACATTTACATTAACGTACATTCAAAAAATTCACCACTGGGATTTCATTTTGTTAAGATCTTTCCACTGGATCAGTACTGCTATGTTTAACGAGTGTCCGCAAAAAGTTCCATTCATCCGTCCATTTTCTGCCGCTTGTCCCAAACGGGGTCACGCTGGTGTCCAACCCAGCGCACACGGGGCGAGGACTGGGGCGCGCCTGGTTGGGTCGCCAGCCCATTGCAGGGAGGAGCGGGACAGGGACGGTACCTTGCTCAAGGGTACCTCAGGGTAACCTATTGGGAAGGGGTTCGAACCGCCGATCCTCCGACCATGTGGCTGACGCCCTAACCACTAGGCCACCACTGCCCCTTCCGCAAAAAGTTGTTGAACCCAAACCATTGCAGCAAGTAGCTTCTCATGTCAGAAGATAAATCGATATGATGTTACTGTGTTTCAGAAAGCCGACATTTTTGATCTGCATCAAAGAAAACAACCAAGGCGAAAAAATTTCTAACATTGGGTTAAGAATTTTTTATCATGTGGAATTGTCGGAGAAGAAATGTAGTCAAACCCTGAATGGTTGTGATTGGACATCACAAAAAGTAGAAAGCATACCGTCAGTAAAAGCATTTTTACATGGATAACATGAAGAGAACTCATGGGACTAAAAGAGGGTCCAGATTGACCCTGTTCCAGAGTGATCTGGATTATAAGAAGAGAAGATGAAGCGATGTCATGCCCAGTGGTGACCATACCCACCTGTAGGGGTAGGTGCTCTGATCCAGAGTCAATCATGTGAAGGTTCAGGAACAGTATAGGCCCAAAAAAAGGTCAATACACTGAAAAAGCAGTATTTTCCAGCCTTTTTCATCCATGGTGGTGCAGGAATTTTCTGAAATGACAATTCCAGGATTTACAGGGCTCAGATTATGAAAGAGCTGTTCAGGGAGCTGAAACATCACTTTTATTCATGGATCGACTATCAGAGTCCAGATCTGAACCCCAATTAAGGCTCTTTGGGGTGGAAAAGACTTTATGCAGTGATACGACTCTCCCATCATCAGCATGAGATCTTGGTGGAAAACTCTGGATGGAAAAAAATGGGACATTGCATAAGTTTATTAAAAAAGATATCATGGTGATTGTGCTACTTGCACTCATGGTGGTGCCAAAATTGCCTTAAGAGATTACAGTCTGTGGCCAGGCAGGTTTAGGGATCAGGCCCCAGGAAGGTTGTGGGTTTTATTCCTTTGATGCCTAGGTTCCTTTGGGCACTGTCCCCGTCCTGCTCCCTGGGTGCTGGATATGGCTGCCCCCTGCTGGATGGTGTGTGTGGGTTAAATACAGAAGATGTATTTCAAGCGTCCAGTGTTTTAATCAGAAGGTTGTAGGTTCGAGTATCAGTCAAGTAGATTACCCAGAGGTGAACAATGTACTATCCTCATCACTGGACCCCGTGTGCTGGATATGGCTGCCCCAGCTGGATGTTGTGTGTGGGTTAGATGCAGAGGTTGAGTTAAAATATATCTCAGAATCTCTCCACTTAAGAGCCATTTTTCCACCAACAGGGAGATGGTTCTTTAGCAGTTCCTTAGATCGTGAGTGCCATCTGGCACATTTTATGATCATCAAACAAGGGGTGGATGTGCCCATATTTAGCCAGGACAAAAATGGCGTTCTGTTGCTGGATCTAATTGGTGGAAAGGGGCCAGTCAATGATGCTCTGTTTGATATCATGAGATAGCGCCCCCCACCAGTGTCTGAAAAAGCGCCCCCTGTCACTTTTATTTCAAGCAGGTACTGTAAGAGGGCGGGGCCGTGGAGCCGGAAACAGGGGCCCGGGGCCCCGTGGCTCATATCTCGGTGGCTACTCGGCTGGCCGGAGCATTTACAGCCGCTACCATGAAGGAAAGACCAAACTACCGGACAAACCATATGAGCTCATGCCCAGTCTGGAACTGGCAGCTGTTAACCCAGTGGGCATTAAGACTGGCACAAGTCAGTGTAAAATACACACACACACACACACACACACACACACACACACACACACACACACTTTCTCATCTTTGCTTTACTCATTTCCAGAGGGAAAGTGCAGCCATTGTACAGATAAACTAAAGGAGATTATTTCTCCTGAAAACTGGGTTCAGAAATTTCTAAACATGTTCAGAGGTGGAAAGAGAACCGAAAATACAGTCAACCTGCTTTGTTGTGTGTGTGTGTATGTGTGTGTGTATATATATATATATATATATATATATATATATATATATATAATATATAAATGACTTTCACAACATTTTTTTACAACTTTTACAACATGGAATGGGCAGGTATTATTAAAAATATTATATTTTTTATATTATAAATATCCAATTATCCAATCTTTCTTTGAAATACAATTACAAAATTGACCAAAAATTAAGAAAAATGTAAACAAAATGTTTCCATTGCTTTTGGTGGTGCCCTTATATTTAGCTTTACCCATTCATTCCGAAGCTATCAAAGCTATTTTCAGCCTGGTTGGAGCACCATTCAGAGTAGCACTCATTTACATATGCTTTGGAAAGTAAAAACACAAAAATAAACTTTAGGAATGAAGAACTTTGGCTCTATCAGTAGCCTAGCTATTAGTTATCTGCTTAAAAATTAGCAAATTTTTTTTTTTCTTTATTGAAAAAAAAAAGAATTTAAAATATAAAAGTAGATATTTAGATAGGTGTTCTAAGATATTTTTATTGGACGATGTAATTTATAACCCAACCATGAAAAATGTGCCTGTATTTTAAAACAAGCAGGATTTAACTGTTGACTCGAACATGATCAAAAGTAAAAAAAAAGGACAAAACAGTTTAACAGTTTTAAAACAGTTAAAGTAAAAAAGTAGCTGAAGAACTTTGACCAGAGTAGCTGATAATTTCCACCTCTGAACTCATTTCACCTTTGACACACTGAACAGTGATAAATTAAAAAGGATTGCTGCCCCACTCTGGACTGGAGGATCACTAACATCTCCCTGTTTCTGAGATCCTGCTGGATTATTCCCTCTTTCCTGCTCCTCCTGTCTTTTCTTCCTCTCCAAAAGTCCATTCTGAGCAAGTGCCCCATGTTGGAAAGCTGCTACCGCACCTCTAATCACTTTCCTTAAGCTTCTCTTGTGAAATCAGCAGACCTGCCACCCTCCCGGTTGATCCCTTCTTCGCTCTGATCTCAGATCAGCGAGCTTTTAAAACTCCTGACTAGAGTATTGTGACGTGGGCTAAAGCGGCTGATCCTAAATCTGTATTAACCCCAGCCATGAAAAGAGGTTTTGTCTGTAGAAACAATGGGCGTGTGTTTGTGTGTGTGTGTGTGTGTGTGTGTGTGTGTAAATTTAATGTTAATCTTAAGCCAAGTCATTTACCAGATTGTGTAAGCCTGTGCCTCCCGTCTTCTTTCTTTTTTCTTTTCTTTGTCCTTTTCTCTCTCAAACAGAGTGAATGTATGTTTTAGTGCCTGGCTGGACGTCTCTTCTCATCCCTTGTTTCAGACTTCATAAGTGCTTCATAAGTTTGGGGACGTCTGCACCTTGTTTTTATGGTTCGCTTTAATGAAGTTAAATGTCTTAATGAACCTGAGAAAACTTGTTTTAAAATTCTTTTAAATTCATAAAAAGTAGAATTATTCAACTACTCCTAAACCAAACCTGGAATACCAATGTTTTATAAGAATTTTACTGATTTTCTTTCATTTGCAAAGATTCAGGACAATTTATAGACACTTAATCGTTTAACAGATCCAAAGAGACTTACAAGTGAGAAAGTAAGTACAGTGCAGTGAGAGCTGAGGAACAGAATAGAAAAGAATAAAACAGAATAGAACACAATAGAACAGGATACAATTAAATTGAACAGAACAGACTAGAGTAAAATAGAATACTCTATTCTATTCTATTGTGTTCCATTCTATTCTATTTCATATTCTACTGTAGAGTACACTTTGACATAATAGAATTTAATAGAATTTCTGTCAAAAGCTAAAAATAACAATCGTCTAGGGACGGGGATGGGGACCAGATGTTAGAAAGCTAAAAAGTAAAACCAGCATTGCCTGATGGCAGAAAATATCTAAATGAATATCATATACATCACCAGGACTGAATAATGTAGAATGTAATTTTACATCTAAAAAGTCTGAGTTCTAAAATCATATCTCTGCTTCCTGTCATGAATGACTGAATGGCTATGTTTACAAGCCATCCATTTGGATTTGATGGAAAATCTGAATGAGAATCACTGGAATTTCCTTTTCCAGCTTAGACGTCCCCAAACTTCATAACCGTCCAGCTTCTGTCCTCAGTTGTATTCTATATGAAACGTCCTCACTATATTGAAGTGAAGTCATGTTTGTGTTTAGTGGCTCTGCCAGCTCTCGGTACCCAGTACCCTGCCATGTTCTCCGCCACTCCTGCTGCTACCAAACTGGTGGAGGAAGGGAAGATCCACCCTGTAGAGCACTTGATCAACCCCCTGGCTCTCCAGCATGACCCCACTGCTACTCCTGCCACTGCTGCTGTCCTCCCTGCTGTCTCCACACCTCCGCCATTCCAGGTGCACATTTATATAGAATATAGTGTATATAGAGACCATTTCTATAGTATATAGTGAGAGTTTTTATAGTTTATAGTGTGTATATAGGTACAGTTTATATAGTGTATAGTGAATATTGTAGTTTATATAGCGTATAGTGTATATAGTGACAGTTTATATAGTGTATAATGTATATAGTACAGTTTATATAGTATATAGTGTGTATATAGAGACAGTTTATATAGTGTATATTATGTATAGTACAGTTTAAAAAGTATATAGTGTATATAGACAGTTTATATAGTATATAGTATATATAGAAACAGTTTATATAGTGTATATTGTGTATAATACAGTTTATATAGTACATAGTGTATATAGACAGTTTATATAGTATGTAGTACTGTATATTGTGTATAGTACAGTTTATTTTGTATATAATGTTTTCTTAAGAGTCAAAATAGCAGTTCATTTGACATTTTACATTCACGTTACTTTTATTTAAAAATATATATTTTTTAAGAGTTTTCTGGAGTAATGTTTTTAAGGGATATGCATTATAGAGTTTTGTATTAAGAATTTTTTTTTCTTTTTAATCAATCTCATAAAACAAATCTAAATGAATCACATTAAATTGCTCACACACACACAATAAACCTGTTTAATGGCTTCAAACGTGGGTATTTTAGCAAATGTCATGTCAAATATAAAGTTTTATGTAAATGTTGAATATTTTGAAAATTTTAAATTCAATATTAACTTTAATTCCAAACCCGGCCACTAGGGATGTACAAGCCAGTGTATTTCTTGGTGCTGGTCCCAGTACCAGATAAATGGGGAGGGTTACATTAGGAAGGGCATCCGGTGTAAAACTTTTGCCTAATCAATATGCAGACATCGAAACAGACTTCCATACCAGATCAGTAGAGGCCCAGGTTAACAATGACAGCCACCAGTGCTGTTAGCCTACAAGGTGCTAGTGGAAACTGGACTACTGTTGGATAAAGGAGAAGAAGAAGAGGAGGGAAGGCATGTCCAGAGGGAGAAGGAGAGAAGGAAGTGGAGGAGAGTGGAAGTGAGGGTAGGAACTTTGAATGTTGGCAGCATGACTGGTAAAGGTAGAGAATTAGCTGATATGATGGAGAGAAAGAAGGCTGACATTTTGTGTGTGCAAGAGACGATATAGAAGGGTAGTAAGGCCAGGTGTATTGGAGGAGGGTTTAAATTGTTCTAGCATGGTGTGGATGGAAGGAGGAATGTGGTAGGTGTTATACTGAAGGAAGAGAATGTGGAGAGTGTTGGAGGTGAAGAGGTTGTCAGATAGGGTGATGAGTTTGAGTTAGATGAAGTGATAGAGAGTGCACCCGGGGAGAGAAAGTGCGGATCAGTGCAGACTTTAATGGACATGTTGGTGAAGGGAACAGAGGTGATGAGGAGGTGATGGGTAGGTATGGTGTCAAGGAGAGAAATGGTGAAGGTCAGATGGTTGTAGATTTTGTGAAAAGGATGGAAATGGCTGTAGTTAATACTTATTTTAAGAAGAGGGAGAATCACAGGCTGAAGTAAGAGTGGAGGAAGATGCTCACTGGTGGATTATATCCTTTGCAGGAGGGTCAGTCAGTGACAGGGGGAGAGTGTAGCTAAACAGCATAGGATGGTGGTCTGTAGGTTGATCTTGGAGGTCAAGAAGAGGAGGAAAGTGAAGGTATACTCAAGGATCAAGTGGTGAAAGCTGAAGAAGGAGGACATCAAGGTGGAATTCATGCAGGAGTTAACATGGGCACTGGGAGGTGTTGAAGAGCTTCCGGATTGCTGGGGAACTACTGCAGAAGTGGTAATGCAGATAGCTAGAAATGTACTTGGTGTGACATCTGGAAGGAAGAAGGAGGATAAGGAAACCTGGTGGTGGAACCCAGAAGTCCAGGAGTGTATACATGTATACAGGAGAAGAGGCAGGTGAAGAAGTGGGACAGTCAGAGTAAGCAGTTGTTTTTTGTTATTGCTGAGCTTTTCGTGTTGCATTTACAGCAGAGGTTTAGACTTTCTGATTTATATATATTTTTGATGTGACTCTTTATGCTGTTTCCATATTCAACTGTAACGGTAGCGGGGTACCAGAAGGACGCCAGAGTAGAGCCAGGAGTTCGGAGCACTGTTTTATTGTCCACAGTTCACAAATACAGAGACACAAGAACTGCAGTTCAAAGCAGAACCTGAGAACAGGAGAACTGCAGCCTAAACCAAGATATCCAAAAATCCAAAAACCCAAAACTAAACCAGGACCACCCTTTACACTTAGGCTTAGCCTAACCAATGAGCCGCGCTCTGCTCTGACTCATCGGGGCTTAAATAGTCAGCCCCAATGATGCACACCTGTGCTTGCTTAGGCTCTGGTGTGCTCAGTCAGAGCAGAGCGCCCTCTAGTGTGCCCCAAAAACACCCCACACGTGACATCAACTTTGTACTTCATGTTTCATGTGTGGTTTAGAAGTTGATTCCATAAATATGAGCTTAAATTTTGGTAAAAAATAAATAAGAAAAAACACTCTAATTTCTGTTAGTGCCTCCATAAAGTTAATCTTAATAGTAGTGCAAATTAGCATTTTGTTTTCTATTGAAATTACTATTTAAATCTTATGTGTATCCATTAATTTTATTTAAGATGCCATAATTTTTTGGCATGTTTCCAAGGTCTGGTTGATCTCATGCTCTTATTCACAGTTAGGGAAGTTCATTTTTGATTTTGCACTGAATTGCTCCTTTCAATGATAAATCAAATGTTTTTGTTTGTTCACATTCCTGATTATGCTAAAATGAGGACTTTATTTATGTCAAGATTCTTAGGTTCTAACCAAAAATCTAATTCTAATCTCCAGAAAAAATATGGATTGGACCCTTTTTGGTATTGAGGATTTGTTTTTGTGCAAAAAAAAAAAAAGACCCCAAAAAAAAACAATATTAGTGTTCAATGCATTAACGTTTAGAGTAAATAATACAAACATGGTGATTTCATTCTAGAAAAGGACTTCTTGAACTAAACAATCCAAAGGCTTAGTTCCACCAAAATGTTAATCAAATCCAACTTCTTTCTCACCGTCTTTCTCTTTGTCAGGGTCGTCCCATCACTCCTGTGTACGCAATGGCTCCTAATGTCCAGAGGATCCCGGCAGCAGCTGCCGGTCTCTACAGTGCTGGTTATGTGCCCATCGCCACCCATGCTAATACGGCAGCACTGGCAGCGCTGCAGAAGAACGCTGCGGTGGCGGCTGCAGCTTACGGAGGCTATGCTGGGTATGTGCCCCAAGCCTTTCCTGCTGCTGCCACCTTCCAGATGCCCATTCACGATGTCTACCACACCTACTGAGACCGCCTGGCATCAACCCATATCCCCTGTCGATCCATTTGGCCAAAACTGCTAAGCTACGATATACATTCAGACCAACTGTCCCCAAAATGCAGAGCAGACCTACTCTAGAAGTCTAGAAGTCTTGAAAGTGAAGCAACTAGCCTGAACTTTTCAAGCTGAGAAGTTCTGAGTGTGTCCCTGCTTTCCGCCAGACCTACTGGCCCACCTCCATCTACTGACAACTTGCTTTCTCCAGGCAAAAAAGCACTGACCTCCACTTCCATAACACTGGAAAGCTTTCTTTAAAGCTCCTCTTCCTGACAATGAGAATGTCTGAATTACTGTACCTTATTCCAAAGTGACCTGCTGATCTCAGTACGTTCATCTCCCAAAGGACAACCCTCTTTTTTATCACAAGACCTCCCAAAGCATCTCATCTCTTATTCCAACAATGTGAGAAACCCACTTTTCCCTTATCCTTCACTCCACTGGACTAAATTGTAGGCTGTTTTCCTGGTTCAGCTCAAAAGGCAATGAAGCTGGACCTGCGGAAACTGTGAATGTATGTCAAATATAAGAGTTATCCACAGTCATTTACTGACACTCCAGCAACTTGAATCTTCTCCAACCTTCAGGGTCCCCCAACACTCCTCTTTGGTCGAAGAACAGTGAAGGAAGGTTCTTGTGTTTTTGGAACCTGGGCGAGACGACAGAGACATTGATTGCTCTTGGAACAATCCAACGAAGACAAACCAACTGTCTGCACCGCTGAAGAAAGATGAAAGTCTTCCAGTGGAAAGTGTTCCCTCTGGTCTCTACCAGGTTGCCTGACTCCAAGTTTTGTCTTGACTTATTTTTATTCTTATTGTTTTTGCTTTTGAGTTCACCGTTCCAGATTTCTATGTTTTTTTTGTGTATAACTGGAAGAGAGAAACAACGAACATGCAACCCAGATGATAAACAGCCATGACGACCCTCAACAGCTGAATTGTGGAGTGCTGATAAAGTATTTTCTTCTGCTCTGGTGTTGGAAACTTTTAAGACTTTCAAGGCCTGCGTGGCTGTTTGTAGCTCTTCCATTGTGAATGTACTGACTAGACTGAAGAAAAATTCTTTTATTAATAATATTTTGGCTTTTGATTGCCTTTGTGTGCCACTGGCTTTTCCTAAGACCCAGACCACCGGCACATTTTGTGTTGTAGACTAGTCCTATCCAGTCTTAATCTCCTAATTCAGATTATTTATCTTTATGAAGTCATCTGTAGGGAAAAAGTGCCACTAAACTTTTACTGGCTCTTCAGGACAACGTACACTTGAAACACTCTCCATTTGAAAGAAGAGTGTCCATGTTGTTTCTTTGCTTGAGCTTTTTATGAGCTTATTTTATGTTTTTCCTAAACTGAACAAACAACTTTTTTTTCCACCCCAATTCTTATTGCAGTACATTCTGTGCCGTCCGTCCAGGGTCCAGGGTTATAGTGTGTGTGTGTGTGTGTATATATATATATATATATATATATATATATATATAATCTTTTTTTTTTTTTTGGCCTTCTTTTTCCCATTGACGCTCCATATAGCATCATGTGTGGTGGATGATTTTTTTTTTTTTTAAACTGTAGGATGGTGCACTTAAATATAGAGGTTAAACACAACTAAAATGCAAGTGAAGCTCATAAAGTGTGCATGTCCTGAACTGAAGATCTCCGCTGTCCAAATTATTCTGACCAAACCGAAAGCAGGGAACTTAGAGAAGTCTGCAGCTGTCGGGGACCAAATTTTGACTTCCTGTATCACCGTTGAGATTTTGTCCAGGCACAGTTATTACATTGTAGTCATCACCTTTTCAAGTTTTTTCCCTGATTTTCTAGCTGTCTGTCCAGGTAAAAGTGAATTGCTCCACTCCTGGAAGACAAAATGTCCACTAATTTAGCATTTCCCCACTTAGCACTTTTTCTACAAAAAGAATTGATTTGCCGCCAGTGCAGGGACAGTCTTTTAGGGAAAATGCGCTGATGGTTGTATAGTCAACTGAGTGTGTTTAGGAACTGAGGCAGCAGTACTAGTTATACTAGTTATTCATAGTTATACTAGTTATTCATCTATAACACTGGATACTGCTGGTGCAGATTACTGAAGATCCACATTTAGCAGCTTTCAGACTCTCAATAACCAAACAGCAGGGAATGGATAGCAACTAGTGCACAGTTACTTTTAAACTCCCAACAAGAAACCAGTCTCTTTTGAACTACCAACTACCAATCAGTAGCCTTCTAACAACCAACCAGAAACTCCTAATCAGAAGTTTTTTAACTACCGACCACCAGCTGCTAACCAACAGCTAGCGAGTTAATGATTAATTGTTACCCTCAATTATACAACTACAAAGTCCCAGCTGGCAACCAGTAAGTGTCTTGTCCCAAAACGTTTGGACATCCCAGAGTGAGTGTGTGAGGCTGGTGCGCTGAACTCTGTCCAGACTGATTAGACTGTTCTTGAAGAGGAACCTTTCAAACTTTGGTGCATTTTCTCTCGAAGGCACCAAAACCTAAAGCTTTCATGACCCAAGTGCCTGCCTTAACCTGCTCAGAACCCACTTAGAACCTTAGTATGACATTCAAGACCCCAATGCTTGCTTCAGTCTACTCAGAACCAACTCAGAACCCACTCAGATCCTCAGTTTGGTCTTCATGGCCCATGTGCCTACGTAAACGCACTCAGAACCAGCTTAGAACCTCAGTATGGCTTTCATGACCCAAGTGCCTACTTTAACTCACTCAGAAACCTGCTCAGTACCCGCTCATAACCTCACTGAGGCCTTATGATCCAAATGCCTGCATTAACCCGCTTAGACCCCAATCAGATCCTCAGTGTGGGTTTCACAAAATGAGTGCCTGCTTTAACCCTCTCAGAACCAACTCAAAACCTCAACATGGACTTAATGACCCAAGTGCCTGTGTTAACCCACTCAGAACCTGCTCAGAACCTCAGACACTTCTACAGCTGCCCTTTGAATGAAGAGCAATGTTGTTCCTCCTTCCATCATCTCTTCTTCTTTTCCATAGTCAAGGTGAAGGATTTAGTGTTTTTATTTGTTATATTCTTTATCATGAGTTATTTTTGGGGGTGGTAGAGTTTTGCTGCTTGTAGGGTTTTTTTGTGTGTTTTTTATGCTTTAGCTCGTCGTTGTATTGAAATGTTTTATTGAGTATAAACTGCATAATGACTGAGCAGCGTTTTCGTCAGGAGAACCGCTCAAGGTCCAGATCTCCATCACAAAAACGAGCAGAAACATGACAGCATGTGCAAAAAGAGTGAAAACACTCCTGAAAAAGTGCTGCTGGACCTTGGGTTGAGCTTCCCCTTCCATAGGGTTTTTGTTTTGATCCCTTTAGAGTTGTTTATTATGTCCTGAGCGTTGGGACGTATTTAATATATACGTTGCATTGTGTTGTGGATGAAGTAAGAAGAAAATGCTATAATATATTTGCTATAATATATATTTTTTTCCTTTCCTTTATACACACCCTGTTTCGACAGTTTTGCAAAACTGTTCAGTGTGTTTAAAAAAAAATAGATAAAAAGAGAAAAATATATATTTGTGTTTTTGTTTTTTTTTTTGTTTGTTTTTTTGCAGATATACTGGATACCACTGGCCAGTTTGAACTGAACACAATTAGCTTCCTATCGCGATCATTTCATTAACACTACACACGTAGTCTTTTTTTATTTTTTTTAGGTTTTTTTTTTTTTTTTTTTTTTTTTTAGTTCTTACTCCTCCAAAAACTAAACGAACAAGACGTGGATGGTTGCATAGATTTTACGAATCTTGCCAAACTTTCTAACCATCTCTTTGTAGATCTATTATAGAACTGTTTTCTATCAGCCGATGTTTGTAAAAGGCTTTTATGGCATTGTTGTAGGCTATTTATAGTGGTACTGTAGCTGAATAAAGCATTTAAAAAAATGTGCTATTTTATTTTTCCTTTTTTTTCCCCTAAAACATCCACTTCTGAACAAATTATCAAAGTCTGACATGATAACTTGATGGTAATAAATGAAAATCTATTAATTTCTAATGTAGGTCAATGTAAAAACCAAGATGCATTTCTACTGCTGTTTCTTCCTGAAAATTTTACACAAGGCACCTGCTGGAGTAGAAAAATGTAGAGAAAATTTGGAGAAAATTTAGAGCGGTCGTATTTTCAAAAGCAGAATTAACCCTTAAAGGTCCTCTGACACAGATCACAGCAAATGATACATAAGGTGAATACCCTTAGTTACAAAAAACAGCTCCTTATATGGAAGTTCTAGAAACTTTGCCATTTTTCTGATGTTCTTACACTGTGTCAGATTAATATTAACATTGGGCAGGTATTTTAGTGTTTAGGGACTCCAGGATCAGAAGGTCATTTGTTAGAATCCTGGACCAGTAGGTTCCCTGAAATTCTGCTGAAATTTTTTTAATATTTGATGGTTTTAGAAAAAAAAAGTGACAAGAAAACTCACAATGTTTAAATCAATACAGAGTTACAGAAAGATACAGAAACAGAAATTAATAAAAGTACATGAATCATTAAAAATAACTCATAAAGTAGGCCCAAGTGAACATTTTAGGGGCAGCGGTGGCCTAGTGGTTAGGGCGTTAGCCACATGATCGGAGGTTCGAACCCCTTCCCAGTAGGTTGCCCTGAGGTACCCTTGAGCAAGGTGCCGTCCCCATCACTGCTCCCCGGGCGCTTTCAATAGCAGCCCACTGCTGCACATGTGTGTATGGGTGAAATGCAGAGAGTGAATTTCCCATTCGTGGGATTATAAATAAAGGATTATTATTAAACACAGCAAAAAATTGTTTTTCTTTTTTTTCAGTTGGGGGAAAAAAAAAAAGATTATTGGATGTATTCTTGGATATATTTTTCAGTCATGTCTCAATCTGCATTTATAGCTTTAAAACATGTTAATTGTGTGTGTGCAACATTAATTTTTTAAAAATGACTTGAAAAAAATGTGTTATCCACTTTTAACAAACATGTACAATTAAAATGTAAAAGGTTTTTTAAACATTTCCTAAAAATAGAGTCTATTAATACCTCAATAAACTTAATAATAAATTTAACTGAAGAATTTACTCACCTTAACAATCTCTCTCTTGCTGTCTCTCTCTCTCTCTCTCTCTCTATCTGTTTGCCTGTCTCTCTATCTCTCTCTCTCTCTGTCTCCCGCTGTCTGTCTGTCTGTCTGTCTGTCTGTCTCTTTCACTCTCGCTCTCTCTGTCTGTCTGTCTGTCTGTCTCTTTCTCTCTAAAATGGCCAAAATCTTATAGATCTTCTGAATAAATTAGAAAATTAAAAAAGTCCAGAAATACAAAAATATTGTGCATGTTTTTGGAGGACAGTATTTCATGAGGAGCTTTATTTCAGTGTTGATGTAGAAGGTTCTGCAGGGTCATCTCTCCTGATTCAGTGAAGATGGACATGGTCTTCTGAAAGTCAATGATGAAGGGAATCACAGTGGCGTGGTGAGTGTTGTCGATCGTTTTTGCCAAAAAGTCTCATTTCAGTTGAATGACCGAATGGAACCAGACATACGAAGAGTTCTAAATACCGGATAAACTCTGAAAACTGGTTTTATGCCAGTTTGAGAAAACTTTAGCCTAAAACAGTGCATTTCATTTACTGTGAATAGAAATAGTACATTTAGTCATTTACATCTGCAATGCCTGGTTCTATTCACCACCACTTTAAAGATTTGGCTTCTGACATTAGGTCACTTTGTTTAAATCTCAGCCATACAATTAAAGTGAAAGTGACAACCCTTGTCATTGCGAGGTCACGGCACAGCACACATGAACCACAACGAAATTGGACCTCTGCATTTAACCCATGCACACTCAAACCCGTGCAGCAGTGGGCAGCTATTGAAAGTGCCCAGGGAGCAGTGATGGGGACGGTACCTTGCTCAGGGCAACCTATTGGGAAGGGGTTTGAACCCCCGATCCTCCGATCATGCGGCTAACGCCCTAACCGCTAGGCCACCGCTGCCCCAGGCCTAATTAGGCCTAATTTTTAAAAACCTCTCCTTTTAACATGTTCCCTTACAGTTCATGTTGTTATCAGTAGTTATATATTATTATTGCACTTTAATTGATGTTGCCAAATCTTCCCCATGATGCGGTTCACTGAGTTCCATTATGCAAAATATCCAAAATTTCCAGCACTGAGCAGCCACATCCTTTTTGCTTCCTGTCTTCTAACACTAGAGGACGATGTACTAAAACAAACTCTGACATTCAGAAATGGGAACAGAAAATCTCTTTATAAGGACGAGCACACAGTGCATTGACAGGTTCAAAGCTTATTCTGAGCTTAAAGGAAATTATTTTAATTCTTAAAAGCAGTTGGGATGGATTTTGGGTGGAGTAGTAATAATATATCAGAAAATCAAAAGAAGTGCAGTTACAGTACTGTGCAAAAGTTTTAGGCAGGTGCGGAAAAAATGCTGTAAACAAAGCATTTGTTTTGCCTTCAAAACAGCATCAATTCTTCTAGGTACACTTGCACACAGTTTTTGAAGGAACTCGGCTGGTAGGTTGTTCCAAACATGACTGTGTTTCAACCTACATGTGACATTGATGATCATCAGCACCTGTTTGGTAAAACTGGTTGATCATACACCTATAATCCTACAAAATCCCTGACTTTGTGCAAGTGTCCTATAAGAATTGATGGAGGTTTGAAGGCAAAAGCTAGTAACACCAAATATTGATTTGATTTAAATTTTTCTTTTGTTTGCTCATTTTGTAAAATCATTATTTCTGAAAGCATTCTTTGTTTACAGCATTTTTTCACACCTGCCTAAAACATTTGCACAGTACTGTAACTGCACTTCTTTTGATTTTCTGATATATTGTTACTACTACTACTTGTAAATGTTATTTTTTGAGTACAACCCCACTGATGTTCAACTTTTTACATTTAAACTCAAAATCACCTTAAACAAACAAAGCCTCAGTGTCTTATACCTTGACTTTTACGACACCCCAGAAACTTCCTTATAAGGAGTTGTTTTTCATAACTATGGAGATTCACACATGTTGCATTAGAGCCACAGGTTCTCATAAGCTTAAAAATGTAACCAAAGTCATAAAGTATGATTTGATATTCAGTTACAGAAACCACAGAGGTCCCTCTCAGAAAGTTATGTTTATGAATGCTTGTATGAGATAACTCTGAAATTCTGAGATCTTACTTTGGTTGGCTTGAGAAAATGTTTGATGTTATATTTTCAGGGAGGCTTTAAAACGACATGCATTTTCTTAAATTCAACCCTAAATTCAATTAGATTATATTCTGTTGTGCATCATAAAAAAAAAATCACATTGTCAGTTTTCAGTAATTTTCTATGAAATTTCAATACAAACATTAATATCCAAATGATTAACTACTAGAAAAAATCACAAAAACAAAGCAGAAGTTGAGGGTTTTGGTCAAAAGCTCATGGATGAACTGTAAACTTTAAATTTACATTTACGGCATTTAGCAGACGCTCTTATGCAGAGTGACTTACATGTCCTAATTACAGGGACAGTCAACCCTGGAGCAACTCTGGGTTAAGGGTCTTGCTCATGGACCCAGTGGTGTTAGTGCTAGAGGTGGGATTTGAACCAGGGACCTCTTGAGCACCACCACTCAATAAATGATTGAGGTTTAACCATAAATTTTAGGGCTGCTTTTCTGGATAATAAATAAAAATGATATTTGTGCTTAGAGTCCTGTCAGCACTGTAAAGAAATAAAAGTTAAAAGCACTCCAATGTCTTGGTTTACATCTCAGCGACTGAATTATTTATAACAATGATGACAAAAATGTGAAGAGTTGAGAATGTACAGCTTTAGTTGTTCCGCAGGGGAAAAATTGAAAGAGTAAATTAAAGGCTGACATTTTAGAACGCAATGTTAAAGCAGATTTCACAGTGTGTGTGTGTGTGTGTGTGTGTGTGTGTGCGTGTGTGTGTGCGTATGTACTACCAAATTCAGACATCCCCGGGCGGTATGCGGGCTATGTTTCTGCTCTAAGTCGGCATAAATCTGCACATTGCCATTCGTTTTTGATCACAGGGGCAGTGGGGGGCTTCACTCAGTGGCATCCTAAACCTTTTTGCTGCTCAAGGGGAACTTTGTGAACTTTGACCTATTTTCAACCTCCTCCAAAAGAAACTCTAAACTGTTTTGAGTTTCCTGGGGAAGCAAATTCAGAGCAGTTTCCAAGGTGCTATTCATCCCTGTGGTTCTGATATTGTTCAGATACTACCCACTATTTATATACTTTCAGAGAAAAACTCCTGCACTGGTTCACTTTCCCAGGAGACTGGCGCATATTTGTACCTTTTCAAAACAGTTTAGAAACGTAGAAAATAAACTAGAAGACTTGCAACATAAAAAACACGCTTGCAGTTTAAAATGTAAAGATTGTGAAGTCATCACAAGATGCCAGAAAGTGTTTTTTGTGACAGAATTAAATTACTGAGAAAATGCAAGGCTGCTAAACACACTCACATGTGTTCAGCAGGCTGAAGGTTATCCACTAGGGGGAGCCATTTGCTTGCAAATATCTTTCCTGTGCAGGAAACAAGAACCCAATGAAAGCAGGATCTCATGACTGCATTTCACAGATAGAAATAAAAAGAACTGATTGCAGAAACGTTGCTTTGTATCCATATTTAAAAACAACACAGGAGAAATAGGAAGACTAGAACTTGTTAAAGCACCAAACTTTGAAACCTTTGGAGGATTTTGATTAGGAACTGGTACAGAACATGAAAAGTGGGTTCCCTGGTTAACCTCCCAAAAATTGTAGTGCTATTTTCCAGTAAGAACCGTGACATCATTAGTGGGCGTGGTTTAGTTTAATCATGTAGCCTCTCAGCGACACCCTTGATTAAAGCAAATTTGCTTCAAATGGGCCGAAATGCAGTTCAGCACCAAGAATGGCACCAGGAACCGGTTCCCTGTTGGTGGAAAAGGGCTTTGGACATCCGTAGACTGCAGGGTGGTGGGGCAGCTGTGTGTTTGGTCTAATTTCAGCAATGATTGGCCTACATTTGAGAAGACCAATGTCCCTAAAGGCATCTTTTTGTCAGGCCTGGTGTAACGGTGGCGGGGTACCGGAAGGACGCCAATGTGGAGCCAGGAGTTCGGAACAGAGGTGTATTTATCACAGTGACACAAACAAGAAGCAAGGACTGCAGTTCTAGCCAGAAACCCAAGAACAGAGGAACTGCAGTCTAAACCTAGTTACTAAGTTATCACAAAAACCAAAACCACCCTTACACCTAGGCTTAGCCTACCTAATGAGCCGCGCTCTGTTCTGATTCGTCGGGGCTTAAATAGTCAGCCCCAATGATGCACACCTGTGCCTGCATGGGCTCAGGTGTGCTCAGTCAGAACAGAGCGCCCTCTAGCGTGCCCAAAACACCTCATACGTAATAGAGAGCCCCCTCTAGCGTGCCCAAAACACCCCCCCCCCCAAAGGCGCGGCTCCCAAAGCGCCAAGACTTAGCCGGACCTCTGGGGGGAGGCCAAGAACAACAAAACTTCACAGAAACAAAAAAGTCCTTTGTTGGGACATACGGTCAGGTCCACAAAAAACACAAAAAGGACCTCCGACCAGCCATGTCAGGCAGCTGGTGGTGGTGAGGGGAATCCCAGCAGTTCCGTCCACCCTTTTGACTGGTGCCTGAACTCGGCTCTGAAGTCCCTGGAGGCATGACTCCGTGGAACGCCTGGACTTGACTGAACCTGAAAGAGAGCTAAACATAGACGTTACAGGGTTCAAAGAGGAAGTCTTTCTCAACGAGTCCGAACTCTGCTTCCAACCCCTGTCAGCCTTGTTCCTCATGTCTCTCATCCCCGAATCTACAGTGCCGAAGTCCTCGTTCACTTCCTCGAACTGATTATTGCTGATGTCTTCTGCCTTTTTCTTTTTCTTGGTCGTACTTCCTGGCCGCTTGGGGCCCAGTGACGCAGTGTCCCAGCTCCTGGTTCCACTATGAGAAGTTCTACTTGGATCCCTCCACAAGCCACCTTGTTCTGAGTCTGCTGAATTGTGAGGGTGAGCTGACGGTAGGGGGTCCGAATGCAGCTGCTCCATCTCTGGAATCTTTACCTGTTTCTCCATTGGACTGTTCTTCAGCTGCTCCGTTTTGGCATTCACCCTCTGGGTTCCAGCATGCACTGTTGTCGGTGAAGTGAGGTGAGATTCGATAATTGCCAATTTTACTTCCATACCTCTGACCTGCTTCTCTAGCTCGGTGAGCTTACCGGCCTCACAACGGACTTCTCTCAGTTCAGCCTGCAGAGCGACGTTGTGGTCCTGCCCCCGTCTCAGCTCTGCCCTGGTCTGATTCTACTGCTCTTCCATAGTGACCATTTTAGCTTCCAGCTTCTCCTGAACGGTTGGAATCTCAACTCTCCTCATTGTCTGGCATACGATCTGGTTTCTCTGGTCATATGTTTTCCCCAGCCTCTCTCTTTGGAAAACCGTCACAGCTTGTACCTCTAATCTGGAGACCTCTCTGCCTTCTCTGAATTTGCTGCTCCTTCCATGACGCTCACTTTTGTCTTGAGCTAAAGCCTCTTCTCTTTCTGTTTCCCCTTCATTCGAGACCGATGCATTCCCCTGGAGCATAGAGGCTCTTTCGGTCAACTGCTGGTAGAGTCCTGTCAGCAACTCCCCCTGTTCTGTGATCCGAACATTTCCGCAGCTGATCTGCTCACCTCCGAGGTGGGACTGGATTGTCCTCGCCGCTCTGCGCCGCACGGCCAGATCCCTCACCTGCTTTCCTCTGAAGGACTTTTGCAAGCACATTGCAGCATGTTTAAACATCTGATACCTCTGTCCTTGTTGAAGTCCCGGTCTCCACCTTCCGAACCTCCTCTGACGACCACCTGTTGCCCAGCGCGGTCTCTTGAAGACAGATCCCCGCTGGCGCACTCTCACTGTAGCCTGAATAATGACAGCAGCTTTGTTCATAGCATCAACATTTTTTCGAACCGAATAACCTCTAAAAGCTGCCTGGATGCGTATCGCAGACCTTCTCAACACCTGGAATCTTTCATGTTCAAATTTACCCTTAAAGTAGGACCTATAATGTCTTTGAATGCTGATGGCTGACACCCTTATGGCCTGGTACTTTACTACTTCCCTGTGTCTTCTGAACGCAGCCTGAATCAGGGAAGCTGCCAGATGCCTAAATGTGTTCAGTTTATGGAGGCCGTAACAGAGATAGATTTCACCTGTAACAAAACTGTTAATGACATCACCGACATGTACAATACAGTAGTTGGGCAGATCCTTGAACAGGTCGCCCCAATTAAGACAAAGAAGGTTAGAACTATCAGGCACTCTCCCTGGTTCAATGATCACACACGGGCTGCTAAGCGGGAGTGCCGTAAGCTAGAACGCAGATGGAAGACAACAGGTCTCCAAGCCTCTCAGGCTCTATGGTCTGCTAAACTAAAGCAATATAAGAAAGCTCTATATAGTGCTCGCACTGAGTACTATTCAAAGCTTATTGAAAACAACAAGCATAACCCCCGCTATTTATTTCAGACACTCGCTCAGCTAACAGACAAAACTGATAAAAGGCCAGCATGTAGTATTACTAACGATAGGTTTCTTAAGTTTTTTAATGATAAAATTAACAACATTAGGCTCCAAATGTGCCCTATTAGCCCTCAAATTAATCCATTAGCTGAACAGTGCTCACAATATTTTAGTGATTTTAATCTCATCGATAACTCTGAGCTAATTTCTGTTATAGCCAAAGCAAACTCCATGACCTGTCGGTTAGATCCCATTCCAACCAAGCTCCTGAAGGAATCCTTAGGAATACTATCAACACCTATACTTGATATCATGAATGCATCCTTGACCTCAGGTGTAGTCCCCAATCAGTTTAAAACAGCAGTGGTTAGACCACAGCTTAAAAAACCTATCTCTAATGTCCCGTTTCTCTCTAAGATTCTAGAAAAACTAGTTGCGAGACAACTGCAGTCATATCTAGACACTCATAACCTCTTAGATAAATTCCAATCAGGTTTCCGGCTTGGCCATAGCACAGAAACTGCTCTAACTAGAGTGGTGAATGATATAATGGTCTCGAGTGATGCAGGAAACATTACTGTTCTTGTTCTGTTAGATCTTAGTGCTGCGTTCGACACGGTAGATCACTCCATTTTAGTAAATAGGCTTCACTCCACTGTCGGCATTACCGGAACAGCCCTTAAATGGTTCAACTCCTATCTCACAAACCGTTACTACTTCATCCAAATGGATGATTATGGCACCCCCTCACCTATGTCACTAGTTAACTATGGAGTCCCACAAGGGTCGGTGTTGGGCCCAGTGCTCTTCTCCCTCTACATGCTCCCACTAAGCACTATTATACGGAAGCATAATGTTAGTTACCACTCTTACGCTGATGACACTCAGCTATACTTATCTTTTAAATCATGTGATAAAGCATCAACCGGCACTTTAATTAGCTGCCTCAGTGATATTAGGGATTGGATGAATAACAACTTCCTCTCACTAAACCCCGAAAAAACTGAGCTGCTCTTGTTTTGTAGTAGTGATGTAGACAGGGCCAACTTCATTTTGCATATCCGGGATGCAGGGTTGAAGTTTTCAGTTAGTACTCTGGCATGTAACCTTGGTGTTATTTTCGATTCAAATCTTTCATTTAATCCCCATGTTAATGCAGTTGCGAAGACATGCTTCCTGCACCTTCGGAACATTGCCAAACTACGGCGCTTTCTGTCAATGGAAGACACGGCGAAAGTAGTACATGCATTTGTATACAGTAGATTAGATTACTGTAATGCCCTACTTTCTGGAAGCCCTAAGGGCACATTAAGCACCCTACAGCGCATTCAGAACACAGCCGCTAGGATTGTTAGCAGGAGCAGGAAGTACGACCACATAACTCCCATACTCTCCTCGCTTCACTGGCTTCCTGTTAGGTACAGGGCTGACTTCAAGGTCCTCCTCTTAACCTACAAGGCACTTAAAGGTCTTGCCCCAATATACCTAACCGAACTGCTTAATACCTATACACCTAACCGCCCACTTAGATCCCAGAATAAAGATCTCCTAATTGTCCCTCGCATAAATAAATGTATAGGAGCACGAGCCTTCAGTTACAGGGCCCCTAGATTGTGGAACAGCTTGCCTGCTTCTGTACGGGATGCCGATTCAGTCTCGGTCTTTAAATCACGGCTGAAGACTTACTTCTTTAGTTTAGCTTACCCACACCAATCACCATAGTGCACCACTAGTAATGTCGCTGGTGCTGCTGTACATGCCATCGCACTGTTTCATTTCTGTGTCTGTCACTACTGGATCCTGCTCATTACTGACCCCCTCATTCCATTTCTCTCCCCACATGTCCGGGGGGGGCCCGTTGTGGTCATCACCTGAGTCCAATGCCGAGCTACCATCTGGTCTGTGTGATGCATCTGATGCGCCAAGGGACCCTGGCGGCTCATTGGTACCTGGAAGCAACTTGGGACTCCTCACTGATCCTGGAGTTTAAAACCAAACTAACTCTGTACTGTTAGTATACCCAAGGGGGTTGGGTAGCCGGTTGACCTTGGACCCTCAGAGGTTTTTTTTCTCCACATAGTGGAGTTTTTGGTTCCTCTCCTCCGTAGTCGTCCGGCTTAAACATCTATTACTGTAACCTGTTATCAATGTAAAGTCCCTTGGGGCAACTTTGTTGTAAAAGGCGCTATACAAGAATAAATTGAATTGAATGAAATTGAATTGATGGTGCAGGATCACCTCCTTTCTGACCTTCTGACCTCTGAAGCAGGCTTGCAGGAACATTGCAGCAGAGCGCAATTTAAAAAATGCCTCTCTCTGTTTTCTGGCCTCAAGTGTGGAACGATACCTCAGCTGGATTGCAACGACAGTATGTTTGATGCATAAAAATCGTGTCCGAGCACAGTGAGCCCTGTAAGCACATTGTATCACAGTGGCAGTCTGGTGCTTCTGTCTCAGAGTCTGTCTGGCCTTCATCCCTCGGAATGCAGCTTGCAGAACAATCATCTTGTTAGCTCTGTAATATCGCTGAACAGTCTTGGCTGCCCACAGTAGCTTCAGGTAGTACTTTCTGTTCATGTGTTTCCTCACCTGCGCTTGAAGGGTTACTGCAGCCTCATGTTCGATTTTCTTTTGTACCCGAACTTTCTTTCTAAACTTCCCACTAACCTGTTCCCACTAAGCTGTTTCTTCTTCTGTGCAGCAGAGTGGTCAGTGGTGCTGGGTTTGGGGGTCGACTCCTTTATGCCACTCCCCTTGCTGCGAAGGGCAGGTTGCAGGATGCAGGAAGCGTCTATTTCCGTTGTGTTATTGTTACTCACGCTGGCTGTGTTCCCATGTTCTAGGTACCTAGCCTGCTTTTCCTGAAGTTCCCCAGTTACTGTAGCTATTTCCTCCTGAAGGGAACGGACTTGAAACTGGTGGCTCACCTGCAGCTGGTGTCTCACAGCCTGAAGAGAGGCGTTGTCATCCTCCAATTTTTTACACTTTGTTTTCAAGGCGGCCAGATCCAGATTTCGTGTACCGATTTCCTGATCCTTGGTGAAGAGCTCAGCCTCCATTTCCTGGAGCTGCTCAACTAAAATGTTTTTGTTCTGTCTCTCTGCGCCCAGAACAGACAGCCAGACCTTCTGAGACTCCTGTAGTTACTGTTCTAATTCCTGGATTCTCGAAGTTAATTCTCTTACCTGAAATGGTTCCTCTGAGCAGGGAGAATTCTTTACCGTAGCTCCTGTTTGGCGCCTCCCTCGCGGAAGGGGCGCTGTGATTGGAGCACGGTGCTGTCTTCGCGAATGGGGCGCTGTGATTGGTGAATGCAGCGGGTTCCACCGATATCCAATGTTGTGGTTGGTGGAGATCAGGAGCCAGAAAAGAAAGTGGCGCGAACGAATCGCCCCTTTTTTCTTTGTTTTCGCGGGGTTTTAACCTTCTTATGACCGTGTTTCATACAGGGCGGGGTCTCCGCGGACGGATCGCTGTAATTGGTGCACAGCGCTGTCGCCGCGGACGGACCGCTGTGATCGGTGGAGGCGGGTTCCGCCGATATCCAGCGTTGTGGTTGGTGGAGAGCAGGAGCCGGTAAAGAAAGGGGCGCAAACGAAGCCTCTTCCTCGAGGGGCTGCCCCAATAGCATTTCCTCTTCAACGGCTTGCACTGCAAGTTCGGCCGTATTCCTCCAGCCGTTCTAGGAACTCCAGCAAGGGAGCGAGCTGGATGGAGTGACTCAGCAGGTCCAGGCGCCGTGAGAGCTCAGCGGCGGTGACTCCCTGCACTTCACCGCTCTGCTTGCAACGTCTCGGCTGCCACAGCGGTAGCAGTGCTCGGAGGCCCTCAATCTGGGCTCCCAGTGCTCGCTCTAGCTCCTCCAGCCTCTCCTCAAAGCTCCTGGCGTCCCGGTTTTGGCGGCTCATCTCTGTAACGGTGGCGGGGTACCGGAAGGATGCCAGTGCGGAGCCAGCAGTTCGGAACAGAGGTTTATTTATCACAGTGACACAAACAAGAAGCAAGGACTGCAGTTCTAGCCAGAAACCCAAGAGCAGAGAAACTGCAGTCTAAACCTAGTTACCAAGTTATCACAAAAACCAAAACCACCCTTACACCTAGGCTTAGCCTACCTAATGAGCCGCGCTCTGTTCTGACTCGTCGGGGCTTAAATAGTCAGCCCCAGTGATGCACACCTGTGCCTGCATGGGCTCAGGTGTGCTCAGTCAGAACAGAGCGCCCTCTAGCGTACCCAAAACACCTCATATGTGGTAGAGAGCGCCCTCTCGCGTGCCCAAAACACCTCATACGTGATAGAGAGCGCCCTCTAGCGTGCCCAAAACACCCCACATGTGACACCTGGAAACTAGGCCTATTTGGCACACAAAACTGTGGCTCAGCAGTTTCCTGGAGACTGTCCACTACAGGAGTAAGGACTCCTGAAAAGTTTTTTTCTTTTCCAGTTGACTGATTACTCAGCCTGCAGACTGAAAGAAAAAGAAAGTGACTACCCTTAAAATTAATTTAATATTTTTGGCAGCAGATTAAAATATATCAGATTAAGATGCCAGTATGGAGGTTAGGGCTGCCAAATCCAATCTAAAACATACAAGACTGTATAAAAATAATTAAATGGCGAGTTTTATTATGTAACAACACTGACTGTTGTTTTGTGGTTTTTCTTTACCATTTTAACTGTTAGTCCATCTTTAACTGTTGCCCTTTTTTTCAGTCAACTGATTTGGTGTGGGTTTCTCAGTAACACACTTTACTGAGTGGTTTCCTTTATTTTCAGGAAATTCCAAATAGCACTGCTTCACCCCCAGTTTGTGAAATGCTGCAAATTAATTTTTTCTCTTTTCTTAGCTGTGAAACCAAAACTGAGAGTAGAAATCAGAAATATTTATGGACTAATTTCTCATCAGTCTAACAGGTCACACCTATAACAACACACACCTGTCGGCCTCTCAGGTTCCAATACCTAATCTCATTAAAAAAAAAACTGGTGAAGGTGCCATATAGTGTGTAATTGAATAGATCTTTATTTAAAAATCTTGTAATCTTATATTGATCTCCAACCCAAGACTAACGTCTTCAGTGCAAAATCAAATATATATTTCAGAGGCGCTGAAAATATGAACATCTTATTACCTTTTACTTTATGTTTATTTTACCATTAGAAAATACATACAAGAAAAAAGATAAGTCTGTGACTGGCCCAAAACATTTGCGTACTCCTGTGAAAAAGCTTTTTTATCTAAATTTTGCAACATTGTATCTCCAAAACCATTTTTACAGAAGAAGACAATCACAGTATAATTTACGCAGTATACCTGACATTATAATAATATAAAAGGGCACTAAAGTTACACCGTAAAAGTGTAGTGTCATGATGTAGTCATACATCCTTCAGCCAAACATTAAAACCACCTCCTCAATATTGGGAACGTTCAAAGTTTTCCGCCAAATTCCCTATTAAGCATCCGTGGGACAAACAAGGACCTGGGCCACAGTTTACAGGACTTCAAGGACCTTCAGAGGGATTATGGAGCCCAGATCTCAATTGGTCTGAGGTGTTTTGGGGGACACATGATAGACGGGTGGTTGTAATATTTTGGCTAATGAGCACTGCATTCTTCAGTGTAAATGTTCATGTTTATTGTACAAGTACTGTGCAAAAAGTCTTCATCCACCTTCAGTTCTTCATATTTTACTCACAAAGACCCAGATTTTCTTGTATGTTTAATGTATTTTTGAGGGACAATTCTACAGATCTTCCTGATGGACAGTGTTTTTGCTCCTCATTTTCAGTGCAGTCTCTATATACGAGGAGTTCTCCAGATCTTCCTGATGGACAGTGTTTTTGTCTCTCATTTTCAGTTCAGTCTCTGTACCTGAGCAGTTTCAGAAGTAGTATGAGATCATCTCCACAGAGAAAACAAAAGGCAGCAACATCCAAAGAAGAGCTTTGGGACATCCTTCAAGAAGGAGAAGTGTTCCTGACTTAAAGAAAGGAGCTGGTCTAAGAGAGTTGAGGCTGTGCTGAAGAATAACGGTGGTGGTGGTCAATATTGACTTTAAAGCTGGTGAGAATGAAACTCTCTTTGAGTTTAGACTGGATTTAAATGTTTTGTTCACAAATCACTAAACTACTATCTCACTTTAATGCAGAACAGACAGAAATGAGGACACAGGACTTTTGCAAAGAATTGTACTGTTCTGGGATAACACATTCAAGCTTTTTTATTATAATACTGAGGTTCTTTCAACTATCAGTCACACCTCAATTAAAGAACCATGAAAGGTTCCTTGAGGAACCAAAAGTGGTTCTTCTGCAACAATGAAAATACACTTTTGGCCTCTTTATTTTAAAGATCACAAAGGGAACTTTTTTAAACATGGTCCCAACTTTTTCCAGGTCCCTTTTTCAGACCACAGACTTGGAATGTTCCACTAGTCGTTCTTCCTCTGTGTAGCGATGGTAGTGATTCCCAAGCAGTGGTTCAAGCCCCTCAGGTGAGCTGTAGGCTCGCACGACGCAGGCAGTGACCCCGCCCACCACGATTACCACCAGCACCACCACCACGATCGCTATGGTGAGGATCTCAGAGAGCGTATATGGCCGAGCTGGTAAGAAACAGAGGATTTTTTTGCACTTAACAAGGAGGTTTTGAATAGGTTTGAATATGTTGCAATTTATGGCTTTGATGTACTAGAGCTTAAGCAGAAAATAGGGGAGAAAGCGAAGAAACACCTCGGATCATCAGTCATGCAGTCACCCCTAGGGGACATTATAGCATGCCCAGTGACAAGAAACCAATGCAAAAGTTCACATGTCACACAGCACATCTGTGGCAATTGGTTAATGTCCCAGAAGTTTTGTGCATTTCGTGTATAGACCATTTTGTGTATCAGCAGATAGTTCACAGATCCATGAACTGAACAATGGTTTAATTTAGTGTTTAATTTGGGCCAAAATCCCCTTTAACACCGTGTCTGATGAGATGGCTGACATTTGCTAAAGAGCTGAAAAATATGGAAATTTGGGAATCGATTGTTTGCTGACAAAATGGAAAAAGGGATGATCAGGGCTAAACAGCAGAACAAAGACAGTGGCAGGTTTCACATACTTGGCCATTCAACCTCATAGGAATAACCCAGAGCCTCAGGAGCAGCGACAAACATTTCCGCATTTGTAACTGGAGGCCAAAAGGGAACCATGTTGAAGTCCCTGTTGTGTCCAATGGGAGCGTTTTCCTCGGGGTACACTGCTGTGCCTAAAACATACACAGACCATCTGTAGTTTAAAGTCTTAATTTTTATTCTCCAGCCCCCATTGCATGATGATAATACTTTACCTTATTTAAAAACAAACTTATGTATAGAAATAGATAAAATCTGCAGTGGTACCAGGTGTGTGTCTCTGGAGCCACTCGTCAAAGATGGCATCTGTGAAGGTATGCAGCAGGACAAAGATGGGGTCATTGGGGGACAGGTGAGTCTGACCCCCTGTCCCATTGAGGAACAGATGAGCCAGGTTGTGCAGGCTCCGTACCACAGGGTCATACTCCCCCTGGGGGGCGCTGTAACCTATCACCATCAATACATAACAAATATGGTATAAACATTTGGGAAATAGACTTGGCAGAGATCTATGTCAGAGTGGTACAGGATATGTATGAGGGAAGTATGACACTGGTGAGGTCTTCAGTAGGAGTGACAAATGCATTTAAATTAGAGGTAGGGTTATATCAAGGATCAGCACGGAGTCCTTGCTTGATTGTAGTAGTGATGTACAGCAGTGGTCCCCAACCATTGCGCCACAGAACTGGTTTTTAGCTGTTTCTGTGCCGGTATGTCAAAATATTGTTTTACATGAAACCGGTCTGCAGCGCAAAAAAGGTTGGGGACTGCTAATGTACAGGATAAGAGACATGAGTAAATGTCCATGATCATGTCTCCTTGGATGTATCTCTCACCTTCAATGGTGTTTCTGAAGCTCCTGGAGGAGGTGGAGTAGTATGGGGGTGTGTCGAACATGTTCAGGTCCAAGCAATCAATGATGTCTTGAGGTTCTGGTAGTTTCTGAACCATTGGGCGGGCCACATTACCCGCAGGATTACGCCTGATTGGGCCACCCTCTGTGCCTACACACAGCCACACACACACACACACACACAATACAACATACCACTTCAAACTCTCATTCAAATGTTTTCCATAATACGATCCCTTATATTCAAATTTCTTAGATTAATAGTCATGCAGCTCTCATTCATTTGGCTGTGATCAATGCCCATATAAGGTCCTGCCCATATAAAGTCACAGCAGTTTTTTTCTATGGGAAAAATGAATGATGTCTTGTTAGACATTGTGTCCTGATGACCAAAAACATACAGTTTCTCCCCAAATTTCATTCCATCCTCTAAAGTCAAGCACATAAATTGACATGTGAGCTTCACTGCCACCAAAATCCAATCAAAATCAAATCAAAACCAATCAAAATGTCCAGCCAGAAATGCGAAATGAAAAATGTCCTTTTAGTGACTTCACAGAAGCAAGAAGATTTTTGAAGCTTGAAGCAAACTGTGAAACCCTGTGCAAGGTTGGTTTTTCTACATTGGTGCACTTTGAAGACAACGGACGCAAGAAATGAGAAGAACTGGAACTACTTTTATGCAGGTTGGAGTGATGAAGTGTGATTCACAGAAATAATGAACATTTTTGTTTGCTCACAGAAGCTGGTCAAGAACACAGAAGAAAGCATGTGATGGTCATTTTAGATTTTGTCTGCCAGCTCACATGACTGGAAGGATTACTTTAAACCAAGCGTGTGTGTGTGTGTGTGTGTGTGTGTGTGTGTGTAATATTTAGTTTTTTTTTTCTGAGTTTGGGGTGAGAACTTTTTTTTTTTGGAGTTCTGGGTGGTTTCTGTTTTAAGTTCACCTTTTAATGAATCAAGTCTGGGCTGTAACGACTCAAGCTGCTTTTATTCTGAATGTCTTTTAGAAACTCTACTCTTTCTACTCTAGATTTCTTTTGTAATCTTTAGTTGTTTTGTGTTTATTCTTTTCAAATCTCCAAACACTGCTATTCCAAATGCCTTTTTAAATGTCTAACTACTTCTACTCTAGATTTTATTTTTTTGCTTAAAATTGCTTGAAATACTTAAGTACTCATTTATGATTTAATTACTTTTAAAGGTGATTTTGAGAATGAGGACTTTAACCCACACACACCTTCCAGCAAGGGGCAGACATGTCCAGCACCTGGTGAACAGTGATAGGGACAGAACCTTGATCAAGGGAAGCTCAGGGGAACTTTCTGGTCCCTCCCTCCCCAGGGAATTGAACCCCATTCTTCAGCATGACAGTTAGAGGTACTGCTCATTCTACTAAGGAGGACCACTGATATAATTAGTGTAGATTTGTGGTGTGTGTGTGTGTTAGTGTTTACTGTTGCAGATGGTCCCCAGTGTCTCATACTCGTCCAGACTCTCACACAAGACCCTCCACCGAGAGAAGACAGAGTTGGAACTGATGCCATTCATGTCGAAGGTGCTCCTGGCGCCCAGCAAGTCGTCTGTGCAGATGTCACACTCGTTTCCGCCAATGGCGAAGTTCCAGTATGGCAGCCCGAACGTTGGGTCACCAAGCATCACCTACAAACACACACATACACACACACACACACACACACACACACACACACACATACACACACAAACACACACACACATACACACACATGGGTTCTCTGATGGTTGTCCAAAATTTGGAGGTGATTTGAAATTCAAAATGTTGTGTAATAAACAGAAAAGCCTTTTAGATCTTGCTTGTTTACCATCAAAACAGAAAAAAACTGAAGGACATTGTTTGACAAAAACTTAGGATTTTAAGGGTTGGAGACAGTTGTGGGACCAGGCATGTTATATAAGCTGGAGACAGAGATGAAAAGACTGAAGGTTTCAGAGTTAAAGATGCTAAGATTTGCATGGGAAAGAACAATGATGGACAGGATTAGGAACAAGTATGTCAGAGGGACACCTCAGGTTGGACGGTTGGGAGGCAAAGTCAGAGAAGAGAGACTGCGTTGGGTTGGACATGTCCAGAGGAGTATATCAGGAGAATGTTGTTGAGGATGAAGCTGCCAGGAAAGAGGAGAAGAGGAAGGACAAAAAGGAGGTTTATGGATGTGAGAGAGGGCATGCAGAGGGGAAAGAGGAAGGACACAGAGGACAGAAAGACATGGTGATACTGGGAGCAGCTGAAAGAAGAGTAGGATTGATCCGTGTTTAAGTCAGCCCCTTGTTGGTAAAGTTTTGTGATAAATTTTTTAGTGGACAAAATATAACATTTTCCCCTGAAAGACACTGTGATCCTGATTCTGACTCTAATGGACTGACAGAGGACTAACCTGCATGTCTCGTTCCAGTTGCAGCAGGTGGAATCGGTGCCAGGTGACGAACCCGGGGCCTTCGTGAGAGAAGTCCACACCCCCAAAGCTGTCCTGCCCCCGTCCCATGTACGTCTTCCCCACAGAGTAATAGTGAGTCCAGACAAAGAAATTATAGATGGTGATGTTATCAAACTGAACGCTGTTCCCGTCCGGGCCAAAGATCTCCTCATAGCGCCGCATGGCGATGACAATGTCAGGGTGAACAGTCCGCTTGGCTCTGTCCAGGGCGCTGATGAAGGCCCGCTTCTCCGTGGGAGACATCTTCATGATGTTGCGGCGCACTGGGATTATGGAGACATTGGGGTGAGATTAAATGAAAAGGAAGTTGCAAAGTGAAAGTGACTATTAGTCATTGTGAACACAGCACTCAAAACACATCCTCTATTTTTAACCTACACACACCATCCAGCAGGGAGCAGGCATATCCAGCACCTGGGGAGCAGCAATAGGGACAGTGCCTTGCTCAAGTTAACCTCAGTGGAACCTGCTGGTCTGTTATTCCAACCCACGACCTTCTGATCTTGGTGTCCCTTAACACTAAAACACCAAAACTCTCTGAATTCTCTGAATTTGACCAATATACACTGTCCAGCAGAGGGCAGCCTTATCCAGAGCGATGATGGGGAAGGTACCTCACGCAAGAGAACCTCAGGGAAACCTTCTGATATGGGGCTCAAACACACAACCTTCTGATCAAGAAGGCAAGTACCAGACCACTAGGTCCCCACCACTTACCCACGTTGACCTTCCGGTCACAGTTTGGGCCGGTCAGTCCATGTTTACAGCGTCCACAGTCGTGTCCACTGAAGTTGTCGTTGCACCGACAGGTCCTATTGAAGAAGCGCAGTGGCCATCTTTCTCTGTCATCCAGTCCACTGTGGGGGTACTGAGGCCCGTGGGACCGGACATCAGCAGAGACAGGCACGCAGCGTCCTCGTCCGGTACTGAAACCACACGCGTCATTGAGCCGGGGACTCGGAGATGGACAGCATGTGCCACTGCGGAGTCCCTCGGATGTCACGCACTGCCGCGGGAACTGACCGCGAATACCCACAACACACACACACACCAACAACACACTCTGCCACATGCTGTTACACACACACACACACACACACACACATTGTACATTACTTTGGAGAAACAATAGGCCTTGTTCCTGCTGAACCAAAGAAGCTTTTCTAATCCAGCGGTCAGAACAGGCTGGGAACAGTTTTCCAGCCAATCATCATAAATTAATCCATAAATAAACACTAGAGGAATGTGCTGTTCAACACTGGTCACATTATTACATTCCCATCAAATGTCTCAGAAACAAGAAGCTCTATAGATGCCTTTAAGTGTTTATGACCTGAACATAAATATATTTATATTTACTGAGGAATGTAAATGTAAATATTTAAATTAATATCAAATAAAGTAATTTATATCCTATAAATATTGATTTTGTTTCTATTTCATTTTTTCAACATAAAGTGTTGTCTGCTTTGAAGAATGTATGAACATTTGATATAAAAAAAACCTTTTCAGCCAAAGAAAATAGATAGTGCGGCCAAATAAAGTAACATAAATCATTTCTTTTAAAATAATTTATCTTGTTGTTTATTATCATTATTTTTATTATTAATGAACCAAAGCATCTTACACTAAAATATAAATATCTTGAAATATTAGTACAAGAAAATTAACAAACAAACAAATAGATAAATGAAAATAATAATGAAAAGCTTTGCTTTTTTTAAGTGCATTTCTTAGAAAGATCTCAATGTTTTAAAATTATTTGTTTAAGTAAATAAATTGGTTTAATTTATTTACTGTCATATAATGCAAACCTTTGCCATGTAATAAATCATTCATCAATGCTTATGTGATAAACACACATTCACGTCTAAAAGGAATATTTGTCTTTTGTCTAAAATGGATGTTTATGTTCTGTTTGATATTTGACACATTTTCGCTGCACAGAAATAATACGACACAAACAATGATAATAAATAAATCAGGTACCTGATCTCCGTTTTCTCTTGAGTCTGACTCGCTTTCCCTCGTCCTGCCCCTTAGATTTTCTCATTTATACCCCTCCTTTCTCAGCATGTCTCATCTGTCCCTGTGTCTCGTGATCCAGAGAAAGAGGGAGGGGAGAAGAGAATTTTTGGTTTAGACTCGTGAAAAATACAGCCAAGAACAGGTTTGGGGGGGAATTTGCGTAAAAGGGTGGTTTATGTAAGAGCCCTTATCCATAAACCACTCAGACAGGGCAAAAGAAGAAAAGAAAGAAAAAAAAAGCACTTTCATTAAAGGAGCAGATGATGCTCTTTTTTTCCCTTTTGTAGAAGTTTTCTACTTTTTCTGGGTTTTGCTCTTTACTCTTTATATCTTTGATATTTTTTCTTACTTTACTTCTTTCTTTTTCTCCTCAAGGCTGTTTTTAAATCATTTTGCTTTCAAAATTGAGGAATATTTCAGAATTTTGACCAGTCCGAACATGGAAAATTAGCAAATTTAAGCTTTTTTTGTCAGCAAATTAAAATATATCAGATTAAGATGCCAGTATGGAGGTTAGGGCTGCCAAATCCAGTCTAAAGCATACAAGACTGTGGAGGTATCCACTACAATAGTCAACCTCCAGAGCTATTTTATTTTAAAACTCAGTTTAGGCAATTTTAAGAGCCTTAATATGAAAGTGATTATTCTTGTCATTGTGAAACGCAGCACAGCACAACATAATGAAATTCAACCTCTGTGTTTTACCCATACACACACGTGCAGCAGGGAGCAGCTATTTAAAGCACCTGGGAAGCAGTGACGGGGACGATACCTTGCTCAAGGGTACCTCAGGGCAACCTACTGGTGAAGGAATTGAACCCACAATCTTCTGATCCGGGGGCCAACTCCCTAACCCATTGGGGCAGTGGTGGCCTAGTTGTTAGGGAGTTGCCCCTGCATCAGAAGATTGTGGGTTCAATTCCCTCACCAGTAGTTTGCCCTGAGGTACCCTTGAGCAAGGTACCATCCCTGTCACTGCTCCCTGGGTGCTTTCAATAGCTGCCCACTCCTGCACAGTGTTTGAGTGCATGGGTTAAATGCAGAGGTCCAGTTTCTTTGTGGTTCACTGTGTGCTGTGCTGTGACCTCGCAATGACAAGGGTTGTCACTTTCACTTTCATTAGACCACTGCTGCCCCACTGTCTGGTTCCCACTGACGCTCTAAATAACTCATTAGTTAATTTCCATGAACTTTTACACTCCTTATGCAAATATGGAGAACCGTAAAGCATGAAGTCACCGTCCACAGAGACAATTTTGCGTCTCTGTCCAGAAATAAAGATGCAAAAAAGCTGGAAAGACAATATTTGGGTCACAGTTCTGGTTCTGAACAGCAGTTTAAGCCTCATTAAGAAAAAAAAAACAGTAGTTGCTCAACCTAAAAGCATTCAAATTAAAGCAGGACCACAGTGAAGCAGTGAGGGCCTAGTGTTTAGGGATGAGGCATCAGAATCAGAAAGTCATGGGTTTAAATCCCTGACCAGTAGGTTACCCTGAGGGAACCTTGAGCAGGGTATGGTACCATCACTGCTCCCTAGGAGCGTTCCCCCTTCTGCATGGTGTGTATGGGTAAAATGCAGAGGTGTAGTTTCATTGTGGTTCACTGTGTGCTGTGCCATGGTTCACGATGATGAATAGTCACTTTCACTTTCACAAATGGACTGGACCAGCCGTGTATGGCTCGGTTCCTGATTCTGGTGGAACACGTCCGATACAGCACAGGCTTCTGCACATTTTAATACACGATTACTTTTATTAGAAGATTAAAGTGAATGCACCACATACAAAGGGCAAAATGAGACATCTTTCTATATTTAACAGAGAATTTAATTGTGGAAAACATTTGGAAAAAAATGGCAAAATGTTATATTTTGTTTTAATATTTAGGTCAGATTTAACATGAGATTGATTAAACACATTTAAATGCAAAAAATAAAACACTGGCAAATATTTGTATATATTTTCTTTTTTACAATATTTAAAATTCAAATGAAACATTATGGGGGCAGCGGTGGCCTAGTGGTTAGGGTGTTGGCCGCGTGATCGGCGGATCGGGGGTTCGAACCCCTTCCTGGTGGGTTGCCCTGAGGTACCCTTGAGCAAGGTGCCGTCCCTGTCCCGCTCCTCCCTGCGATGGGCTGGCGACCTGTCCAGGGTGCGTCCCCCGTCCTCGCCCTGTGTGCGCTGGCTTGGACACCAGCACCCCCCCGCGACCCCGTTTGGGACAAGCGGCAGATAATGGATGGATGGATGAAACATTATATACATAAAAAATGTAGATGATTTTTTAAAAATTGTTGGTTTTTAATATATTTAGGAACAAAAAGCCTTTCCAAAAAAATATGGCATTTGTTCTCAGCTAATTAAACTATGTTTTGTAAAGAAAAAAAAGTGATATTTCCTGTTCTCTGTAGACAGTGTGTACTTATTCGTGGTAATAAAAAGCAATATTAAAGTAACTTGATAGTTCAGTGTTTGGCAGTTCAGTGTTTATTGGTGTCTCTTCCCAGTGAGGAGATTGTGGGTTCCATTCCCAGTCAGGGTTCTTTCAGTGTTGAGGGCACATGTTCTCCCAGGTGTTTGTGTTGTTGGATTCTCCGATTGAGAACCGAGGTTCGAGGAGTCAGTGATGAGGCGAAGAGGTTTTAAGCTATATCCAAGTTTATTAACAGAAGAGTAACAGAGTTCTTGCAAGATGTTCAAAAGACTGGTCAGTGTTCCTCTCTATGTTGAATCCTTTCTCTCTCTAACTTGCACAGTTCAGAGTGTGCCTTTTTATCTGTCTCCGGGAGCTCCAAGGCCTCCGGTGGAGACACCTAATCTAAGACTATAACCTTGTTTGGGTGTTTTTGTGCAAAGAAAGTGTTACTCAGAAGAGAACATAGAAAAATAGAGATGCAGTTAAAAATATATTGGTTAAAGGTGACAGGGACGTGAATACTACCTGGGGAAGGGATTTAGGGTAACGGGGGTGAAAGGGCTATGGAGAAAATAACAGAAATAAATTACTAAAATCAACCTACAATCCATCAGTGTGGAAGAACCAGTCCATGTCATGGTGCGCACGCACACACACACACACACACACACACACACACACAGAAATGCCAATGAGAGTCTGTGGTGTCTGGGCAGTGTCTCAGAGGCTGTTTGATGATTCTCCAGATGAGTTGGTCTTGATCGTTGTCATGGCAATGGCCTCTCGTTGAACTTCCAAATTCTCCGGGAGATCCTCCACTGCAGTCCTGCATAAGCAGAGTGTGAAAACTGTGTGTGTGTTTGTAGTTACCTACAAATGGTTAGATGTCTGATTGTGAGACTAGTGTGTGTGTGTGTGTGTGTGTGGGCTCACTGTTCTTCACATGATACGGCAGGTGTTTTTTTCTTGTTGTCTGTGTTCTCTCTGTTTCCCTCTTCACATGCTTTAGCTCTCCTGGCCCTGCTGCCAGCACATATACGCACACACACACACACACACACACACACGCACACACAAACACGCACACACACACGCACGCACACACCCACACCCACACCCACAGATAGAGAGATACACACACACACACACACCCACAGAGAGAGAGACACACACACACACACACTGAAGTATATACACTACTGTGTAAAAATCTTCACCCCCTCGTTACTGTATGTTCTGTAGTAAATCTCCTTGTTGGTGTTAAAATCCTGTTTCTGATCAGATTGTCTGATCTTTATCAGACTGAAGAGTAAATGAACAAATGTTTAGTGGCTGCAAGTGTCTAAAGGTTCTAGATAATGGGGTTCCACCCATTTAGCATTCAGCATCAGCAGTAAACGAATCCCCTGATCATCTGGAATCATCTGCACCTGTTTCTTCACTGCTTCATGTCTTAAGTTAGATGCTTCTGCATGTACAGAGACTGTACTGAAAATTAGAGACAAAAACATTATCCTTCAGGAAGATCTTGAGAACTGTTCAGGTACAAAAACTGTACTGAAAATGACTACTGTTGGCTAAAGGAGAAGAAGAAGAAGAGGAGGAAAGCATGTCCACAGAGATGAGGAGAGAAAGAAGTGCAAGAAAGTGGAAGTGAGGGTAGGGACTTTGAATGTTAGCAGCATGACTGGTAAAGGCAGAGAATTAGCTGATATGATGGAGAGAAAGAAAGCTGACATTTTGTGTGTGCAAGAGACAATATAGAAGGGTAGTAAGGCCAGGTGTGTTGGAGGAGGGTTTAAATTGTTTTACCATGGTGTGGATGGGAGGAGGAATGGGGTAGGTGTTATCCTGAAGGAAGAGTATGTGGAGAGTGTTTTGGAGGTAAAGAGGGTGTCAGATAGGGTGATGAGTTGAAAGCTGAAGGTGTGATGATGAATGTTGCCAGTGCTTATGCCCCACATGTTAGCTGTGAAAAGGAAGAGAAAGAAGAATTAGATGATTAGAGTTAGATGAAGTGACAGAGATTGTACCCAGGGGAGAAAAAGTGGTGATCGATGCAGATTTTAAAGGACACGTTGGTGAAGGGAACAGAGGTGATGTGGAGGTGATGGGAAGGCATGGGATCAAGGAGAGGAATGCTGAAGGTCAGATGGTTGTAGATTTTGCAAAAAGGATGGAAATGGCTGTAGTTAATACTTATTTTAGAATGAGGGAGGAGCACAGGGTGACATATAAGAGTGGAGGAAGATGCTCAAAGGTGGATTATATCCCTTGCAGGAGGGTCAGTCTGAAAGAGATTGGAGACTGCAAAGTAGTGACAGGGGAGTGTGTTGCTAAAAAGCATAGAATGGTGGTCTGTATGTTGAACTTGGAGGTCAAGAAGAGGAGGAAAGTGAAGACAGATTCAAGGATCAAGTGGTGATGAAAAAGGAAGTGTTGAAGAGCTACCGGATTGCTGGGAAACTACTACAGAAGTGATAAGGCAGACAGCTAGAAAGGCACTGGTGTGACATTTGGAAGGAAGAAGGAGGATAAGGAAACCTGGTGGTGAAACTGAGACGTCCAAGAGTGTATACAAAAGAAGAGGGAGGCAATGAAGAAGTGGGACAGTCAGAGAGATGAAGAAAGTAAACAGGAGTACAAGGAAATGAAACGCAGGGTGACGAAATCAGTGGCAAAGGCAAAAGATAAGCTGTTTGGTGAATTGTATGAGAGGTTGGACAGTAAAGAGGGAGAAAAGGACCTATTCCAATTGGCTAGACAGAGAGACAGAGCTGGGAAAGATGTGCAGCAGGTCAGAGTGATTAAAGATAGAAATGGAAACATACTCACGGGTGAACAGAGTGTGTTGAGCAGATGGAAGGGGTACTTTGAAGGGCTGAAGAGTGAAAAAAAATGAGAGAGAGAGAAGACTGTGAGGATAGTGAACCAGGAAGTGCAACAAATAAGCAACATGGAAGTAAGCGCAGCAATGAAGAGGATGAAGAATGGAAAGGCTGTTGGACCAGATGACATACCAGAGGAAGCATGGAGATGTTTAGGAGAGATGGCAGTTGAGTTTCTGAACAGATTGTTTTACACAATCTTGGAAAGTGAGAGGATGCCTGAGGAGTGGAGACAAAGTGTACTGGTACCGATTTTTAAGAATAAGGGTGATACACAGAGCTGTAGTAACTATAAAGGGATAAAGTTGATCAACCACAGCATGAAGTTATGGGAGAGAGTAGTGGAAGTTAGGTTAAGAAAAGAGGTGAGGATTAGTGAACAGCAGTATGCTTTTATGCCATGAAAGAGCACTACAGATGCAATGTTTGCTCTGAGGGTGCCGATGGAGAAGTACAGAGAAGGTCAGAAGGATTTACACTGTACCTTTGTGGACTTGGAGAAAGCATATGACAGGGTGCCTAGAGAGGAGTTGTGGTTTTGTATGAGGAAGTCAGGTGTTACAGAGAAGTATGTGCAAGTATTTCATCATCAAGGATCATCAGGAACATCAAGGATCATCAGTGCTGAGCCCATTCTTGTTTGCAATAGTAATAAACAGGTTGACGGACGAGGTTAGACAGGAGTCTCAGTGGACGATGATGTTTGCTGATGATATTGTGATCTGCAGTGAGAGTAGGGAGCAGCTTGAGGAGAACCTGAGATGGAGATATGCTCTACATTTACATTTACATTTGCATTTACAGCATTTGGTAGACGCTCTTATCCAGAGCGACTTCCATTTCCTAATTACAGGGACACTCCCCCCTAGAGCAACTCAGGTTAAGGGTCTTGCTCAGGGACCCAGTGGTGGTAGTGCTAAGAGGTGGGATTCGAACTACCACTATACCACCGCCACCCCATAGCTCTGGAGAGGAGAGGAATGAAAGTGAGTAGGTCAAAGACAGAATACATGAGTGTGAATGAGAGGGAGGAAAGTGGAGTGGTTAAGATGCAGGGAGTGGAGGTAACAAAGGTGGAGGAGTTTAAATGCTTGGGATCAACAGTTCAGTGTAACAGTGAGTGTGGAAGAGAATTGAAGAAGAGAGTGCAGGCAGGTTGGAATGGGTGGAGAAGAGTGGCTGGAGTGATTTGTGACAGACGCGTACTAGCTAGATTAAAAGGGAAGGTGAAAGTGAAAACCCTTGTCATTGTCACAGTACAACACAATGAAATTCAACCTCTGCGTTTCACGCATACACACACGTGCAGTAGGGGGCAGCAGTGACAGGGACGGTACCTTGCTCAGGGGTACCTCAGGGCAATTTACTGGTGAGGGAATCAAACCCACAATCTTCCAATCCAGGGCAACTCCCTAACCACTAGGACACCTCTGCATTTAAACCATGCACACAAATACTGTGCAGTAGGGGGCAGCTTTGAAAGCACCCAGGGAGCAGTGACAGGGATGGTACCTTGCTCAAGGGTACCTCAGGGCAACCTACTGGTAAGGGATTTGAACCCACTCCCTAGCCACTAGGCCACCGCTGCCCCAGTTCACAGACAGGAGGCAGAGCTGTGTTAAAGATCCTGAGATTTTTGTTGGGTGTAACGAGGATGGACAGGATTAGAAATGAGTATATTAGAGGGACAGCTCAGGTTAGACGTTTTGGAGACAAAGTTAGAGAAGCAAGGTTGTGTTGGTTTGGACATGTCCAGAGAAGAGATGAGGATTTTATGGGAAGGAGGATGTTGAAGATGGAGCTACCAGGAAAGAGGAAAAGAGGAAGACCAAAGAGGAGGTTTATGTACGTGGTGAGAGAGGACATGCAGGTGGTTGGTTTAAAGCAGGAAGATGCAGAGGACCGGAAGAAATGGAGACGGTTGATTTGCTTCACCCTTAAATGGGTGAAGAAGTTCTTTATATTTTACATTTAGAGAGAATTTATTTATTTGGATATAACATTTTTGGAAACAAGGCAAATTTAGATTAAAAAGATAAATTGTAGTGAAAATGTAATAAGACTGATAAATGATATAGTTGGATAAATTATATAACATAATATAAACCTAAAATGTGGTCATTGCATCAATTTGTGTTTTTATATAATAAATTAAGCAAGTGAAACAAATTTGGCAGAAAATATTTGTTTATTTATGTTTTTTCTGTAAATCAGCAAAAATAATGTGATTGTGCAGCGAGAATGTTGGGGGCTTGAGTCCCATGTTTCAATTTTTTATGTTTTTTTCTTCATTAAATGAACCAGTGTTTTATGGATCTTTTTCTCCACCTGTTTGGGTTCCTCCTGTACTTCAGAATGTAGATCACCGTGACGACCGTCTGCAGGACAAGGACAAGTGCTGCTGCTATTGCTCCGATCTTCCACACGTCCTGCCCTGGAGAGGTTGACTCTTGAAAAACAAAGAAAGAAACTATGTTATACGGGTTGGAGACGGTAGTGAGACCAGATATGTTATACGTGTTGGAGACAGCAGTAAGACCAGCTATGCTATACGGGTTGTAGACGGTAGTGAGACCAGCTATTTTATACGAGTTGGAGAGGGTAGTGAGACCAGCTATGTCATACATGTTGGAGAAGGTAGTGAGACCAGCTATGCTATATGGGTTGGAGGTGGTAGTGAGAACAGCTATGTTATATGGGTTGGAGAGGGTAGTAAGACCAGCTACAGTACTGTGCAAAAGTTTTAGGCAGGTGTGAAAAAATGCTGTAAACAAAGAATGCTTTCAGAAATACAAATAATGATTGTTTATTTTTATCAATTTACAAAATGCAAAGTGAGTGAACAAAAGAAAAATCTAAATCAAATCAATATTTCGTGTTACTACCTTTTGCCTTCAAACCAGCATCAATTCTTATGGCCCCCACAGAGCCCTGATCTCAACATCATCGAGTGTGTCTGGGATTACATGAAGAGACAGAAGGATGTGAGGAAGCCTACATCCACAGAAGATCTGTGGTTAGTTCTCCAAGATGTATGGAACAACCTACAAGCAGAGTTCCTTCAAAAACTGTGTGCAAGTGTACCTAGAAAAACTGATGCTGTTTTGAAGGCAAAGGGTGGTCACACCAAATATCAATTTGATTTAGATTTTTCTTTAGTTCATTCACTGCAATTTGTTGATTGATGAAAATAAATGATTAACCTGCCAGGGTGGAGATGGTGATGAAAAGACTGGAGGTGTTAGAGTTAAAGATGCTGAGATTTTTGTTGGGTGTGACGAGGATGGACAGGATTAGGAACGAGTATATTAGATGGACAGCTCAGGTTGGACAGTTTGGAGACAAAGTGAGAGAAGAGAGACTGTGGTGGTGTAGACATGTCCAGAGGAGAGACGATGAGTACATCAGGAGAAGAATGTTGAGGATGAAAAGAGAAGTGGAACGACAAAGAGGAGGTTTATGGACATGAAGAGAGGACAGGTGGTCATCTCATTTTTTGTTTAGCTCTTCTGAGCTCATCTCATTTTTTCTCATATTTCATTTCACCTCATTTCATCATATCTCATCTGATATCTCATTTTCTCTTGTCTTTTCTTATATTTTTTAATCTCATCTTATCTTGTCTCTCTATCTGAATGTTAATTGTAAAGTTAAGCTGGTGTGTGAACACTGTAATACGTGTGTTAGTGTCTTCAGATTCCTCCAGCAGTTCCTCGGGTTCTTTTTGTTCCTCATCCCGACTGGGTAAAAGGGGCACAGCTACACTGGGCTCCTCCTGTCGCAGCCGAGGGTCCCTGGAGGAGACAATGTCATTCGTTTCCAGTTTGACGTCTGTGGAACAACGAAGAACAGAGTAGGAGGAGTGTGTAGTTCACTTTTAAAAATAATGAAATTATTATTTTTTTAGTTAATTTTTAAACATGATTTAGACAAAATTAACATCTTTCAACTGATTTGAGTATTAAATATAAAATGGTGTCTGTTGATCAATCAGTTAAACATTTAAAACATTTTTTCAACATTAAAACCACAGAATTAATGGTATGTTTAAAAAAAGAATAAATAATAATATAAAAAACCATTATTATTATTAGTAATAGCAGTAATTTTAACAAAACATGAACAAAATATTATTATTACTGTCAAAAACAACAAAAATAATACTTAGGATTGTTTTTTGTTTTTTTTGCTGTTTTTGCTGTTGTACTACAGTCATTATTATTGTTATTATGTGACAGAAAGTGAAAGTGACTGTTTTGTCATTGCGAAACAAATCACACAGTGAAACAATGAAATTACACCTATGCTTTTGACCATAAACACACTGTCCAGCAAGGGAGCAGTGACAGAGATGGTACCTTGCTTAAGGGTACCTCAGGACAACTGACTGGTCTGGGATTCAAACCCTTCTGGTCCTGGGGCTCAACTCCCCAAACTCTAGACCACCGCTGGCCCAATGCCTTTCAGCTCAAATTACTTTACATTCTGCGAAAAGGATTTGTTTAACTGTTTAGCAGTTATTTAAGAAATCTGCTTCAATGACTTTATTAATGTGAAATATAAAACATTTGGCCAAAGTTAATTTAAAGAATTTCTGTTTTTTTTTCATTCAATTCACAGCCATCCAGTCCAACTCAATCATTAGGGCCAAACGATCTTGGGACTGATGGAATCCAGAAGGACGTCCTCACCATCCATGCTGTTGGACTCTGTAAAAACAGGCTCCCGCAGCTCATTTGGATCCTCGTCATCTTCCACAGCATCCGAAACCATCTCTGCTGTTACACGAGGGAGAAATTTAGAGCAGAGGTGAAGATTACAGCACTGAGGTGAGAACCATCCTCCAGGGCCTACAGGGAATTTTAAACAACACTATATATGTTTATTTATTTACATTTTACCAGTTAAGAGGGGTCTCTATAATGTCTCTATAAGCTCAGAAAATGTCTTTACCTGCTTTTTAAAGATGGTTTTAAAAGCTTGTGCCCTAAAATACTCATAAAATCAATTTAAGGTGCAAAAGAAACAAGTAGTGTGCATTTTTTTTACCACTATTTTACATCATCAAGAAAAACTGGCTGATAACTAAGATGTCTATATTGCTGTTTCCCATCATCACCACTGTAATGAAAAATGTATCCAACCAGCTGAATAAAATGGATTTTGTTGTATTTGATATACAGTAAACTGGTGGATTATTAAGTGATTACTTAAGTTTGATGGATGAAAATAAAAATCCACAGGGCATTAGAAAGCTAAATCGAACATTCTCCACAAGGGGGAGCACTCAAGTAGCTAATTAGAGAGAGGAAACCCACACCAGCAGGATTTGAAGTGAAAGTGACTATTCTTGTCATTGTGAAACGCAGCATAGCACAGCACAACACAACGAAATTCAACCTCTGCATTTCACCCACACACACTGTGCAGCAGGGGGCAGCTACCTACTGGTGAGGGAATCGAACCCACAATCTCCGATTTGGGGGCCGACTCCCTAAACACTAGAACACCACTGACCCAAGTTATGTTTACATGTTTGTTATAATGAATATTATGGATGACACTGACATTATTAAACTGATTTGACAGTGGTGTCCTAGTTAGTGGTGTTTAGGGACCAGGTCCCAGGATTGGCAGGTCGTGGGTTCAAATGTCAGACCAATTGGTTACTCGGAGGTTCCCTTGACCAGTGTATCGTCCCCATCACTGCTCCATAACGCTGGATATGTCTGCCCCCTGCTGGACGGTGTTTGTGTGTGTAAAATACAGAGGATGTGTTAGGTTGTGTTTCATTCTGTGTTTACAATGATTAGCAGTCACTTTCACTGTCACTTCACTAGATAGGTATAATGTGAGGCAGAGGCTGCTTCTAATCGCTGCTTCTAATATCTGTTTAGTGGCCTCAAGTAAATATGGCTGGTAATTGGCCACCTTTTAGGAGCAGCTTTTAGGCATAGTGTCCCCAGGTTCCATTCCACCGGGGCCGCTGAGCTTGAAGGTACATTTGTGTTGAAAATCCCAGACGTGGGGTTTGGTATTTGAGGTTCAGGAAAGTTCTAGTCTCTGTGGAAGAGACAAGTTTCTCTATGTAGGTCAGAGGAACATCAGGAAAGAGAAGTGAACCATAGAGCTGGTCTGAATCATCCACCACGACACACAGATTCAGTGGTTCTTATGGATGGTAAATAAAACCTACTCCTGCTTAGTCTCACCAAAACTGTAAAGGTTGGGGACAATTTTAGCCCTGTTCCAGTTTGAAGACTGAAGAATTCCAATAAAGACTCAATACCAAGAAGAAACAGTGCAGAAAATGACTCAATCAGGCCAGAAACTCAAGCCAGAAGAGTGGAACCTGCAAAACTTGAAGGGCTGGAATGGTGAGGACCAATGTCCCAGATATTATGCATAAGTGCAAAGGGGACACAGGTTGAAATGACTACACAACTTTAAAAATATTCTTCTTTGGCAGACACTGCTTGCCTGTAATTGTTATTATAGTTATAGTAACTATAGTAATTACACTGCCTTGCAAAAGTATCCCCCCCCCGGCTTTTTACGTATTTTGGTACAAAAAAAAAAAACAGAAAATTGGCATGTGCATATGTACCCCTCATGCCATGAAGCCCCTAAAAAGTCTTGGTGTAACCAATTACCTTCAGAATTCACATAATTAGTGAAATGAAGTCCACCTGTGTGCAATCTAAGTGTCACCTTTTCTGAAAGGCCCCAGAGGCTGCAACACCACTAAGCAAGAGGCATCACACCATAAAGACCAAGGAGCTCTCCAAACAAATCAGGGACAAAGTTGTTGAGAAGTAAAAAAGTGAAAAAAAAAAAAAAAAAGTACAAGTCAGGGTTGAGTTATAAAAAATATCCCAGTCTTTGATGATCCCCCGGAGCACCATCAAATCCATCATCTTCAAATGGAAAGAACATGGTACCACAGCAAACCTGCCAAGAGAGGGCCACCCACCAAAACTCATAGACTGGGCAAGGAAGGCATTAATCAGAGAGGAAGCACAGAGACCAAAGGTAACCCTGAAGGAGTTGCAGAGTTCCACAGCAGAGACTGGAGTATCTGTCCATAGGACCACAATAAGCTGTACACTCCATAGAGCTGGGCTTTATGGATGAGTGGCCTGAAAAAGCCATTACTTAACGTTAAAAATAAGAGGGCACGTTTTGAGTTTGCTATGTCTGGCGCAAACCCAACACATCCCATCACCCCAAGAACACCATCGCCACAGTGAAACATGGTGGTGGCAGAATCATGCTGAGGAGATTTTTTTCAGCAGCAGGGACTGAGAAACTGGTCCGAATCAAGGGAAAAGATGGATGGTGCTAAATACAGGGATTTTTAGCACCATAGAGCAAAACCGTGATTTGAGACTGGGACAGAGGTTCACGTTCCAGCGGGACAATGACCTGAAGCATACTGCTAAAGCAACATTTGAGTTGTTTAAGGGGAAACATTTAAATGTGTTGGAATGACCTGGTCAAAGTCCAGACCTCAATCCAACTTAGAATCTGTGGTCAGACATGAAAATTGCTGTTCACATACGAAAACCTTCCAATATAAAGGAGCTAGAGCAGTTTTGTCTTGAGGAATGGTATATAATTGTCATAGAGACTTATCCAAAGTGACTTGCAGCAGTAATTGCCACAAAGGGTGGCTCTACAAAGTACTGACTTTAGGGGGGGTGAACAGTTATGCACTGTTATTACTGTTATTAACTGTTATTTTGTCTTATTTGTTGTTTGCTTCACCAAAAAAAAAAAATACATCTTCAGAGTTGTAGGCATGTTCTGTAAATGAAATGGTGCAAACTCTCAAACAATCCATTTTAATTCCAGGTTGTGAAGCAACAAAACATTTACATTTACAGCATTTAGCAGACACGACTTCCATGTCCTAATTACAGGGACAGTCCCCCTGGAGCAACTTTGGGTTAAGGGTCTTGCTCAGGGACCCAGTGGTGGTAGTGCTAGAGGTGGGAATCGAACCTGGGACGTCTTGAACCATAGGTCCATAGGCAAGCACCCGGTTACCACTAGACCACCGCCACCCTAACATGAAAAATGCCAAGGGTGGGGGGTGAATACATTTGCAAGGCACTGTATACCTGTATAGGTATTGCAAGATAGGTGTGGAGGGTCTTCTCTAATGACATGTCTCCACTGTAGTATTGCCTGATATTCGTTATTTCATTAAGTTAGCAGCTCTCTGGGAACTATGTGCAAAAGTCTTGAACCCCATCAAATCTCATTTCACTTCCCAGAAGTTAACATTCTAATATTTTTTATGTATTTCTGAGGAACAGTTCTCCAGAGCTTCCTGAAGTGTTTTTTCTCTCATTTTCAGTCCAGTCTCTGTATCTGAGCAGTTCTCCAGATCTTCCTGAAGGACAGTGTTTTTGTCTCTCATTTTCAGTCGTCTCTGTACCCAAGCAGTTTCACAGACAGAATCATTGTTGGATCATTTCCACAGAGTACAGAGAACAAAAATCAACCGACGTCCAAAGAAGTGCTTTAGGACGTCCTTCAAGAAGCCTGGAGAAGTGTTCCTGACTTAAAGAAAGGAGTTGGTCTAAGAGAGTTGAGGCTGTTCTGAAGAATATTGGCGGTGAATATTGACTTTAAAGCTGGTTAGAATGAAACTCTCTTTGTGTTTAGACTGGAGTTTCATGTGTTTGTACAAAAATCCCTGAACTACTGTCCCAACTTCATGCAGAATTTCAAACAGACTGAGCAATGGATGAAAGCCATCCTTCATCACCTGGAATTTAAGACTTGACCTTTTCCAGGGAACATTACTGAGAGATTATGATGACTGTTGTAAATTTGAAGACTTTTTAAATGGGAACCTGGTAGAAAAGGTGAGGCTTGACAAATGTCACAGTTCTATGACTCATTTACCTGGTTTACGAGAGGTTGCTTTTGCGGAAAGGACACCCGCCTTCTCATCCTTGGCCTCCCCTCCTGCTTCTCCCTCCATATTTTCTTCTACAATCTCATCTCCATCAACTTCTTCAATTGTTTCATCTTCCTCTTCATCTTTCTTTATTGCCTGCTCTAGGTGCTGATCAGGTTCTGGGATTTGTTCCGTCGACTTGGACAGCTTCCGTTCGAGCTTCCTCATGAGTTTAGCATCTTCATCTGCCCTGTCTACCTCTTCTTTCCCATCGCTTGAATCTGTATCTCTAAACCCACCTGACTTTAGGATGTCCTGCTTCTCAGTTTTTGGGTCCAATGTCCCTTGATCTGTTTCTGGGAAATTCCCTTTTCTTATGGTGTCAGTGGGCAACTCCACTTGCACTGCAGATTCAGCCACCTTCTGGTTCTCTTCCAGATCAGTTCTGCATATTTCTACAGTGAGTTCTTCTGGTTCTTCAAGTGACTCCTCAATCATTTTTGTAGGTTCTTGAACTGACTCTGATCCTCCTACTTTATCCTCCTTAACTGGCTCTTCTGCTTTCCGCATTAAACCCGGTTCCTCTTGCTCCTGAACCGATTCCTCCATTAATTCATTGGGCTGGTCAACCACCAGGTCCTCAGCTGGCTCCTGAACTATCCCTACATCGACTGCCTCTTGTTCTTGTCCTTGCCATATGGCAAAGTCTTCACTACCAGCAGGTCCGTGTACCCCTCCAACCAAAGCATTTCCCATGGTATCTCCTTCATCATCTGCTGGTGCAGGAGACTTTCCTGCTTTCTCCTGCTGTGGCACAAGTTCCTCCACAACCTGTTCAAAGACCTCCCGTACCACATCATCCTTCACCGCTTGCTCAAAGGCTGCTTTGACTGCATCAAGGACGTCCACCAAGCTTGGTGGAGCAGGGGCAGGTTCAGGGGATGGAGACGAAGAAGCTGAACAAAATTTCAGATTTTAATATGGTTCTACAAGAATTTTCCAGGTGTTTTGCTTTATAAGAACCTCTTTTAAATGTAAAAATAGGTTTATTTACAAGAACCACTTTTGGTTCCCTGAGAAAACTTTCAGTAGTGGGTTTATTATGCATGAAATCTGAAAACCTTCCACATTTTTAAAAATTTCAAGGAAGAATTCTTGAGTTTGTAGAGAGCCTTTTAATTATGTGAAGGTTCTTATGGTTATTCTTAACTCTGTTCTTTGGGAAACCAAAAGATGGTTCTTCTTTGCCATTGCTCAAAGAACTCCATGTTCATAAGAAATGTTATGCTCAACAACTGTTTCTCTGCTTTTTGTATAAACATCAGACAAGAGTCATCCTTTTATTGCTTTGCAAAAATCAAAGTTTTACTTTGCACAGGAACAAAATCATAATGAATTCCTAAATCCTAAAACCAGGAAATCCTAAATGTGATTGATTCCGTGGGAAATTGGTCTGAAATCAAAAGCTTTAATTTCTGGCACCAATATTCTCCTAACAGTATGAAGATATGAGACAATATAAAATGAAAAATGTCATTGCTGGTACACTACCTTGAGCTTGACAGAGATGAAGGACAAAGACCCCCAGCCATCCTTTAAGAAGATACCACTCCATGGTGATGGACCTCGGGTGCTGATTTGGTCCTCCTGTTCATGTGAAGACAAATTGAGGTCTTGGCTGGAGATGAGCAAGAGCTTTGACTGTGGTTATCATGAGGGGAGACTCTGGTCTGGAAAAGTCGCAGGGTTCTGCAGAATGTCTCAGAGGAACCCAGTCACAGAGGCATGTGGCACTTTTGCTATGAGACTTCATATCGCAATTATGGCTCAGTCGTGAGCGTGTCGGAGCAGCATGTTAAGTTCAGGCCCTGACAAGTGAGAAAATTGAGAAGAGACCTCCCCCAGGTCACCCGGTTAAAATACATAATGTCTCAGCAATGTCCAAAATGACATTAGTAGTTTGTACACCTACCCACCGGGAAGGGGTTTGAACCCACCATCTTCTGATCCGGGGCCAACGCCCTAACCACTAGGCCACCACTGCCTACTGAAATCATTCATTTCATCTGTAAGATCATATGCACTCAAGGACATGCAGATTCTGAGTTTTTTTGGACTCACTCACTCACTCACTCTCACTCTGCCTCACTCACTCACTCACTCTCTCTCTCTTTTTCTCTCTCTCTCTTACTCACTCTCTTTCTCTCTCTCTCTCTCTCTCTCTCTCTCTCTCTCTCTCTCTCTCTCTCTCACTCACTCACTCATACTGTGTGTGTGTGTGTGTCTGTTCTATGATGGACTGGCATCCTGTCCTAGGTGTCCCTTGAGAGCTGGGATAGACTGGGTTAGACTGGGACAGAGTACCACCCACCACCCTAATCAGGACAAGCAGCTCAGAAAAAGAATGAGTGAGAGTCTTAGGAAAGACAAGTCCCATCAGTCGACGAGGGTGAAATTATTTACATACTAAGCTCTTATTCATTAGATTTTTATAACGTGGCTGCTGGTGAAGTAGGACAAACGTAAACCACAGCACTACAGACCAGCACCGCTCAGTTCTGCTCCAGGACTTCCTGTTTTGAAAATAGCATGAATGAATCAACACATGGAATAAGCTGAAATCTTCTTCTTCTCTTCTGCGGGGAATAAACCCAGATTTTCTCCTCCAAGTGTTCATTGTTCACAAGTGTTCGGTAGAGAAGCTCCCCCATATTCCACTGCAGGGATATTGTTTAAAGTAGAGTCTCTTCATAATGACAGAAGAAAGGTTGTACAACGGAGTAGTTAGGATGCAGAGAGTAGAGGTGATGAGGGGGGAGGACTGAGACCAGCTATGTTATAGGTGTTGGAAACAGTAGTGAAACCAGCTGAATTATATGGGTTGGAGACAGTAGTGAGATCAGCTATGTTATACACGTTGGAGATGGTACTGAGACCAGCTATATTATAGGGGTTGGAGACGGTACTGAGACCAGATGTGTTAAATGGGTTGGCAATGGTAGTGAGACCAGCTGTATTAGATGAGTTGGAGACGGTAGTGAGATCAGCTATCTCAGAAGGCAGGGGTTGGCAAGCTTTCCTATCAGAAGAGCCATTTTGCCCCCTCTTCCACTAAAGAAAATAGTCTGGAGCCGCAAAACATAACACAGCTTATAAACTTTTAAAAGTTTTAATCTTTTTAAAATTTTACCTGTTACTAGGTACAGAATACAACAAGCAGAAGTGCAGTGTGCATGTGTAGGCCTACACATAAATAAATTAAACAGTGAACTGTAGGCCTTTTTGAGTCCTTCCTGTATTTGTGTAAAATTACATTTACATTTACGCCATTTAGCAGACGCTCTTATCCAGAGCAACTTCCATGTCCTAATTACAGGGACAGTCCCCCTGGAGCAATTCAGGGTTAAGGGTCTTGCTCAGGGACCCAGTGGTGGTAGTGCCAGAGGTGGGATTTGAACCTGGGATTCCTTGAGCCATAGGTCCATAGGTAAGTATCCTATAGCTGCAGCAGTTTTAAAAAAGTAAACATAAAATTAGGAACCTTTTTTGACAAGGCCATTTCAGTGTACTCTCATCCTCTTCGGGTTTCTTTCACGGCCAGCAATCAACCGAGGCACCTGAACATACAATAAAAAACTACATCAGCTCTGGGTTTTTTTTCTGAAAAATAATTATTAAATGCTAGTGTTCTCATTTGTTTAACGTGACTTCTGTTTCTGAAGCTTGATGCTGATTTTCCCTAATGGGGGCTGTAAGATGTGACTTTGGTCTTCACACAGGACTGTAGGCTCTCATTTGTTAGGCGGGAGGGATATTTGGACTTTATGAAGTTCATGCTCAAGAAAACTTGCTCACATAAGTATGTTGAGCCAAAGATGAACAGGACTCTAAATGCATACTTTTTCATGTTCATATACGTGTCGGGAATGGCGCTCCATGTTTTAAAAACAAGTTTGTCAGGTTTGGGGTTTGAGGTTTTCAATATCATTTGTGCTCTTTAGCAAGAGTGGTCCACTGTCAGGCTTTTGAACTTGGACCCCCATAAGTCTTTATCCGCTATGTCGGCCAGTTCAATTTCAAGATCTGGCTGACTTTTTCCTGTGAATGCGGATATGTTCAGCAAGGATGGGTTGATGTTGAATCTTTCTCCAAATGCAGCCTGCATTGCCATAATTGCACAGTATAAATAATCACAATTTATGTGATTGTTCTCTTCTTCAAACTTTCTCAGGGAGAGGAAGTGAAAGAGCATACCTCTCTGTACATCTCTGGCAAATACTGTCATCTTGCGCTCAAATGCCAGAACATCCTCCAGCAACTGTAGGGCCATGAAAATGTCTTTCGATGTTAAATTTTTTGTTGTTTGCTTTTTCTCACCACATATCAAGCACACAGGTAAGCCAGTGTTGTTAGCAGTGAAGGCAAAGGAATCTGTCCATGAAGAATTAAACTCTCTATTTTCTTCTGAGATTTTTCTTTTTGGGGTTTTAATTAATGGTTAGATTACCGCAGGGGTCGCACACTGAAGAAGCCGGCTGCAGGTAAAGGCGAGGGCTATAGATGTGGATGTGATGCATATTTTAATTGACAAATTATTATTACTTTTTAAAATCAATATTACAGTATCACCTCAAACTCTAAGATAACTGCAACAAAATAAACAAAAATAAAATAATATATAAATAATAAAAAAAATTATAGATAACCGTTATTCTATTGCCGACCCCTGTTATACGGATTGGAGACGGTAGTGAGACCAGTTGTATTATATGGGTTGGAGACGGTAGAGAGATCAGCTATGTTATAAGTGTTTGAGACGGTAGTGAGACCAGCTATGTTATATGGGTTGGCGTCGGTGATGAAAAGACAGGCCTTCTTGCTGGCTAATGAAAAAATTGTAATAATTTAGACAGACGGATGGAGGCCAATAGTGTGTTTTAGTGTCCCGTGTCCCCTGTTTGATAACCCTGCCTCTTTCACATGATGAGGGAAGATTCTGAGAGGCAGCCTTATTGCTGGGAATCTTCTGTTTACCTCCGAGCTGGAACAGCACTTTCCTTCATCTCTCTGTCCTTTGCTTCCACTTTCACATGATTAAAAAAGGAAGAAAAAGAAACGGAGCAGGGCAGGGTGAGCAAAGCCACAGGAAAAAATAAGATTCCCAGCCAAAAAGTATTAGCGCTCCCGGAGATGAATGTGTTATTTATTGTTTTTATAATTTACCCAGCATGCATCACACATATAAAAAAGTCTTCACCCCCTTATTTCTGTATGTTCTGTAGTGAATCTCCTTGTTGGTGTTAAAATCCTGTTTCTTGTCAGACAGTCTGATGTTTATCAGACTGAGGATTAAATTAATCTGATCTGATTAAGATTCAATGAACAAATGTTTTAGTGGCTTGGATTGGATTAGGCCTGGAAGTCTCCCAACTGTACTAATGCAGTCACATGCCGCTCACGCTGGACGAGGTAAGTCCCTGCTGAACAGAGGCAGCCTTGGCATGTGACTGAACCACACAACTTAAGATGGGTTTTCTTCTGATTATTAATAAATATAATCATCAGAAGCAAACTGATATTTAAACCTAAAGATTTCTTCAATCAGTATCTCCTCCTTCTGGCTGCTCCTCTTAGGGGTCTCCATTGTGGATCATCCATCCCCATGTCTTTCTGTCCTCTGCATCTTTATCTTTCTCACCAGCATGTCCTCTTTCACTATGTCCATAAACCTCCTCTTTGTCCTTCCTCTTCTCCTCTTTTCTGGCAGCTCCATCCTCAACATCCATCTCCTGACATGCCCCTCCTTTGGGCATGTCCAAACCAGCGCAGTCCAACCATGTCCAACCCATGCTGTCCCTCTAATATACTCATCCTTCATCCTGTCCATCCTCATCCCTCCTGATCCAATCTCAGCATCTTTAACGCTGATGCCTCCAGCTTTACCACCTGTCTTGCTCTCACTATCTCACTGTCTCACTATCATCCTGTAAACCTTCTCTTGCACTCTTGCTGGTCCCCGTCTGTCACAGATCACTCCTGTCACTGTAACACCCATTCCAACCTGCCTGCACTCTCTTCTTCTTCTCTCTTCCACACTCGTTGTTTCTCTGAACTGTCCACCTCGAGTATTTATAGTCCTCCCCTTCACCTCCTCTACTCCTCCATCCTCACCATTCTACTGTCCTCACTTTCATTCACACCCATGGATTTGATCTCAGTCCAACTGACTTTCTTTGCTCTGCTTTGTAGTGCAGATCTACATCTTTCCTCAAGCTGCTCCCTTCTACAAATGTCCATGGGGACTCCTGTCCAATCTTGTCTGTCCTATGCATATAGTCTTGTACATATATATGTAGTCCTGTGTTTGTGGAATTCTGCCTCACAGACAAGGCTCCACCATAATTTCGAATAATCGTTTGAAAGAGATGAAATCATTGGGCCTAAAAATAGCGGTTTGCTTGTTTCCGCCACTACCCATGTGTGTATATGTGTGTGTGTGTGTGTGTGTGTGTGTGTGTGTATGTGTATGTGTGTAAGCAGGATGTTTGATGTAGATGTCGAGGTATCTAGGACATCTTTTTGGGTCACAAACTTCAAAAATTCCCCGTTTTCTATTTTTTTCCTTACTGCTTGCCGTCCTCCCCGTATTTAAATTCCAGGGAAACAACAGCAACAACATCAGAAACGAACCGTTCATTATAAATATTCAAGCAGAAAGTTCTAATTTATGCAGCCTTCGTTAAAGAGGACTCATCAAAGAGAGGGGACGGCCACGATAGAATAGCTATTAGCTGCCTTCTCTGATCTGGCTGTGTGTGTGTGTATGTGTGTGAGCATGTGAGTGAGTGTGTGTGTCTGTGTGTGTGTGTGTGTGTGTGTGTGTGTGTGTGTGTGTGTATGTGTGTGTCATTCTTGCTAATGGTTCTGCAGTATCTTGTGAAGGTTTTGTCGGCAATTAAAAGAATTTGAAGTCCATTTCTCTACCCAGAATTCCACCGTTTGTTTTATTGTATCGGCAAACCCAGCCACTAGGGATGCACAAGCCAGTGTATTTCTTCATGCCGGTCCCAAGCCCAGGTAATTGGGAGGGTTACGTCATGAAGGGCATCCGGTGTAAAACTTTGCCAAGTTAATATGTGGACAACGATACAGAATTCCATGCCGGATTGGTCGAGGCCCGGCTTAACAACGACCACCACCAGTACTGTTAGCCTACAGGGTGCTGGTGGAGTACTGTTGGCCAAAGGAGAAGAAGAAGAAGAAGAAGAAGAGGAGGAGGAAGGCATGTCCAGATGGAGAAGGTGAGAAAGAAGGGGAGGAGTGTGGAAGTGAGGGTAGGGACTTTGAATGTTGGCAGCATGACTGATAAAGGTAGAGAATTAGCTGATATGATGGAGAGAAGAAAGGATGACATTTTGTGTGTGCAAGAGACTAGATGGAAGGGTAGCAAGGGCAGGTGTATTGGAGGAGGGTTTAAACTGTTCTACCATGGTGTGGATAGAAGGAGGAATGGAGTAGGTGTTATCCTGAAGGAAGAGTATGTGGAGACTGTTTTGGAGGTGAAGAGGGTGTCAGGGAGGGTGATGAGTTTGAAGCTGGAAGTTGAAGGTGTGATAAATAATGTTGTTAGTGCTTACGCTCCACAAGTTGGTTGTGAGAAGGAAGAGAAAGAAAAATTCTGGAGTGAGTTAGATGAAGTGACAGAGAGTGTACCCAAGGGAGAGAGAGTGATGATTGGTGCAGATTTTAATGGTCATGTTGGTGAAGGGAACAAAGGTGATGAGGAAGTGATGGGTAGGCATGGTGTCAAGGAGAGGAATGCTGAAGGTCAGATGGTTGTAGATTTTGCAAAAAGGATGGAAATGGCTGTAGTTAATACTTATTTTAAGAAGAGGGAGGAGCACAGGGTGACGTATAAGAGTGGAGCAAGATGCTCACAGGTGGATTATATCCTTTGCAGGAGGGTCAGTCTGAAAGAGATTGGAGACTGCAAAGTAGTGACAGGGGAGTGTGTAGCAAAACAGCATAGGATGGTGGTCTGTAAGATGACCTTGGAGGTCAAGAAGAAGAGGAAAGTGAGGGCAGAGTTGAGGATCAAGTGGTAGAGTACTGCAAGGTAGCATTCAAGCAGGAGTTAACACGGGCACTGGTAGGTGTTGAACAGCTACCGGATTGCTGGGAAACTACTGCAGAAGTGATAAGGCAGACAGCTTCCTGGAAGGAAGAAGGAGGATAAGGAAACCTGGTGGTGGAACCAAGAAGTCCAGGAGTGTATTCAAAAGAAGAGGGAGGCAATGAAGACATGGGACAGTCAGAGAGATGAAGAAAGTAGACAGGTGTACAAGGAGGAGATGAACCGCAGGGTGAAGAAAGCAGTGGCGAAGGCCAGAGATTAGATGTTTGGTGAATTGTATGAGAGGTTGGACAGTAAAGAGGGAGAAAAGGACCTTTACTGATTGGCTAGACAGAGAGACAGATCTGGGAAAGAAGTGCAGCAGGTCAGGGCGATTAAAGATAGAAATGGAAACGTACTCACAGGTGAACAAAATGTGTTGAGCAGATGGAAGGAATACTTTGAGGGGCTGATGAATGAAGAAAATGAGAGAGAGAGAAGACTGTGAGGATAGTGAACCAGGAAGTGCAACAAATAAGCAATATGGAAGTAAGCGCAGCAATGAAGAGGATGAAGAATGGAATGGTTGTTGGACCGGATTACATACCAGAGGAAGCATGGAGGTGTTTAGGGGAGATGGCAGTTGAGTTTCTGACCAGATTGTTTAACACAATCTTGGAAAGTGAGAGGATGCCTGAGGAGTGGAGACGAAGTGTACTGGTACTGATCATCAGCAATAAGGGTGATACACAGAGCTGTAGTAACTATAGAGGGATAAAGTTGATTAGCCACACCATGAAGTTATGGGAAAGAGTAGTGGAAGCTAGGTTAAGAAAAGAGGTGATGATTAGTGAACAGCAGTATGGTTTTATGCCGAGAAAGAGCACTACAGATGCAATGTTTGCTCTGAGGGTGTTGATAGAGAAGTACAGAGAAGGTCAGAAGGAGCTGCACTGTACCTTTGTGGACTTGGAGAAAGCATATGACAGGGTGCCTAGAGAGGAGTTGTGGTTTTGTATGAGGAAGTCAGGTGTTACAGAGAAGTATGTATGCAAGTATTTCAGGATATGTATGATGGCACTGTAACAGTGGTGAGATCTGCAGTGGGAGTGATGGATACATTTAAGGCAGAGGTTGGATTACATCAAGGATCATCAGTGCTGAGCCTATTCTTGTTTGCAATAGTAATAAACAGGTTGACGGACGAGGTTAGACAGGAGTCTCAGTGGACGATGATGTTTGCTGATGATATTGTGATCTGCAGTGAGAGTAGGGAGCAGCTTGAGGAGAACCTGGAGAGATGGAGATGTGCTCTAGAGAGGAAAGGAATGAAAGTGAGTAGGGCAAAGACAGAATACATGAGTGTAAATGAAAGGGAGGAATGTGGAGTGTTTAGGATGCAGGGAGTGGAGGTAACAAAGGTGGAGGAGTTTAAATGCTTGGGATCAACAGTTCAGAGTAACGTGTGTAAGTGTGGAAGAGAGGTGAAGAAGTCAGTGTAGGCAGGTTGGAATGGGTGGAGAAGAGTGGCTGGAGTGATTTGTGACAGATGTGTACCAGCTAGAGTAAAAGGGAAGGTTTACAGGACAAGTAGTGAGACCAGCTATGTTGTATGGGTTGGAGATGGTGGTACTGACGAAAAGGCAGGAGGCAGAACTGGAGGTGTCAGAGTTAAAGATGCTGAGATTTTCATTGGGTGTGATGAGGATGGACTGGATTAGAAATGAGTATATTAGAGGGACAGCTCAGGTTAGACGTCTTGAAGACAAAGTTAGAGAAGCAAGATTGCGTTGGTTTGGACATATCCAGAGAAGAGATGAGGAATAGAGGATGTTGAAGAGGGAGCTGCCAGGAAAGAGGAGAAGAGGAAGACCAAAGAGGAGGTTTATAGACTGGTGAGAGAGGACATGCAGGTGGCGACCCCTAAACGGGAGCAGCCGAAAGAAAAAGAAGAAAGTTTTATTGTATCGGCAAAAACAGTTTTGGTCATTTATCATTTGAATTTCCAAGCAGGTTGATGAATGTCTCAACTGTCTCATGTCCAAAACACTTGCTTTAATTGCAAGAAATGTGAAACATGTTTATATATATATATATAATGTTAAAAATATAGCAAAGGTGAGATGATTCCGGAGCAGGAAAGCTCTATAACATCAGTTGGTGGTGTTTTTGGTGATGGATTTGCGAGTGTGAGTGACGGCTGGTCTGAGTGGCTGACCTTCAATCACATTTCCAAAATGTCCTCCTGGATCATTGGAGGCCCCAATTATGTCTCATCAGGGACTTAAAGAATTTTAAAGGAGCCTGAATCATTCTGCTTTTGCACATTTTAGATAGATAGATAGATAGATAGATAGATAGATAGATGGATGAAAGAGAAAGTGACATTGTGGAACGCAGCAAAGCACAACACAACGAAATTCAACCTCTGTGGTTCACCCAAACACACACGTGCAGCAGGGGGCAGCTATTGAAAGCGCCCAGGGAGCAGTGACAGGGACGGTACCTTGCTCAAGGGTTAGATAGATAGATAGATAGATAGATAGATAGATAGATAGATAGATAGATAGATAGATAGATAGATAGATAGAGTAAAGATGTTCTGATCTGACTGTAAAGTTTATAGAATTAAGCAATAAGGTTCTAATTGTACAGTTTACTGTTTTGCAGTGTAAAGTTCAGAGGGTAACCATAAGCAGCAATGGTCCAGTGTAAAAAATCAGGGTTGAACTGAAAATTTATGAGGTTTTGAGTGTAAAGTTTACAGTTTGCAGTGTAAAAGTATGAGGTTCTGACTGAAAAGTTTGGCATGTAAAGTGATGAAATTTGACTGACTCAGTGATGAAGGGTGTGCTGACTATTTCAAAGTGTTTGGGTGTGAATTCGAACCCTTTGGAGTGAAAATGTGTAAAATGTAATTTTCTTCTGATGGAGGTGAAGAGCAGGACTGATGATACGGTACCTCCACAGTAACGTGACTGAACATGTTTCGGTTCCTGTTCTTAAATGGAACACTTACACAATGCAGCCTTTATATAAGCAGGTCTTTATCAATATTTCACAGCTTCTCTGTTTGATGTCAGAACATATGTGTGTGTGTGTGTGTGTGTGTGTGTGTGTGTTTTTGATTGAATTTCTTTCTCTGCTCAGTAGAGGGCGATAATGAGGCCCTTCAGCCTTTCAGCCTGGGCCTTTACAGATAGATAGATAGATAGATAGATAGATAGAGAGAGAGAGAGAGAGAGAGAGAGAGAGAGAGAGAGAGAGAGAGAGAGAGAGAGATATTTCTTATAGTCTCTTCTCTGAGGCAGATTTGGGTCAGACTGACTCCAGGGCTTTAAAGCATCTACCTACAGTCAAAACCTCTGTGTGTGTGTGTGTGGTTATGATCTTTAGCTCCTCCGACTCTGGAAGGTTTATTCACATCATCGGGTCACTTCAGGTTTAGAACTTTCACTCCAGAACAACAGCTTTATTCTCCTTTAACTATCCTCTTGCAGAACCACTCATATGTTTGTGTCATAGATGTTCTATGTGTCTGTCTGTCTGTCAGAATTACCCTTCTATCAGAACCAGCAGAACTTTTTCAGCAGCTTTTCTCTGAAACCAGACAGGTGTCCATGTTTCCCAGGTTGTCTGTCTTAGGAGCTCTTTTGGTCGGTTCTGTACCATAAACACTCAACAGAACCTGCTGCATCTCTCTCTCTCTCTCTCTCTCTCTCTCTCTCTCTCTCTCTCTCTCTCTCTCCCTCTGTCTGTCTCTCTCTCTCTGTCTCTCACTATTTGTCTCTCTATCTGTCTCTCTCTCTCTCTCTCTCTCTCTCTCTCTCTCTCTCTCTCTCTCTCTGTCTGTCTCTCTCTCTGATTTATTCTCCAGTGGTTTAATTATAAAGAGTAGAAGAAAGTTATTTCTGTGATTCTCTTCCACTGTTGTATTACCATTGATTTCACAGAGAGTAGAAACACAGATTTAAAGAGGTGTGTGTGTGTGTGTGTGCATGCGTGTGACTGAGTGTGTGATTGTATGTGTTTGTGTGTGTGACTGAGTGTGATTTTGAGCATGTGTTTGTGACTGCATGTGTGAGTGAGTGTGAGTGAATGCGTGTTTGTGTGTATGAGTGAGTGTGTGAGTGAGTGTTTGTCTGTGTGAGTGAGTGTGTTTGTGTGTGACTGAATGTGTTTGTGTGAGTGAGTGTCTGTGTGAGTGAGTGTATGTTTGTGTATGCGTGTGCATATCTGAATGAGTGTGTGTTTGTGTGTGAGTGAGTGTGTGTATGTGTGAGTGTGTGTTTGTGTGTGAGTGTGTGATTGAGTGAATGTGTGCTTGTGTGTTTTTGAGTGTGTGTTTGTGTGTGATTGAGTGTGTGTATGTGTGAGTGAGTGTTTGTTTGTGTGGGATTGAGTGAGTGTGTGTCTATGTGTGATTGAATGATTGTGTATGTCCGAGTGAGTGTATGTTTGTGAGTATGAGTGAGTGAGTGCATGATTTGTGTGTGTGAGTGAGTGTGTGGTTGTGTGAGTGTGTTTGTGTGTGTGATTGAGAGAGAGTGTGTGTAAGTGTGATTGTGAGTTTGTATTTGTGTGTGTGCGTATGACTGAGTGTGTTTGTGTGATTGAGTTTGTGTTTTTGTTTGTGTGTGATTGAGTGAGTATATGTGTGAGTGAGTTTGGGTGTGTGTGTGTGTGGGCTTGTGTGTGTATAATTGTGAGTGTGTGTGAGTGAGTGCGTGATTGTATGTGTCAGTGTGGAAATGTGTCAGTGTGTGTGAGTGAGTGTGTGTTTGTGTGTGTGATTGAGTGAGTGTGTGTATGTGTGAGTGTGGGTTTGTGGGTGTGATAGAGTGAGTGTGTGTTTGTGTTTGTGTGTGATTGAGTGAGTGTTTGTATGTGTGAGTGAGTCTGTGTATGTGTCAGTGTGTGTGAGTGTGTGTTTGTGAGTGTGATTGAGTGAGTGTGTGTGTATGTGTGAGTGAGTGTGTTTGTGTGTGTGATTCAGTGAGTGTGCGTATGTTAACAAAGGATCCATGAAATTTCACTTAATGAGTCATTGTGTCATTTTGACCAGCAATTGATTTGTGTGTCTGTGTGTGTACGTGTGTGTGTGTGCATGTGCGTGTGTGTGTGTTACTGCATAGAGGTCTCTCTGTGCATTTTCTGGCAGCAAGACGGGGACACCTGCAGCCTCAGCTGTATGATGATCAGATACACACACACACACACACACACACACACACACACTCAGACATCAGTTCCCAGGGGCGCTGATTAAAACCTGTGTGTGTGTTTTGGGGGTGCTTGAGATTTCATTCTAACTGCTATAATTAGATTTGGGTGTACGCTCACACATACATACATCCACACACACACACACACACACACACACTTCCAGTGGGACAGCTTATGGACACCGGTGGACATGGAGGGTAATGGATGAACTGCTGCTGGTGTCCTTTGACATTTCACCTCTGACAGGAGGTGCTGACTTGTTGTTTCACCTGTGTGTGTGTATGTGTGTAAACCCATTTATTTGGGTTTTCACAAAATTTCAAATTGTTGTTTTGACCAAAAAAAAAATCAAATTCTTTTCCGTTACCACACTACATTTTTTATTTTTAATACATTACTTTTCACATGTTTTTTACATTTCCAGTTTACATTATTACTTTATATTTTATGTATTTGGTTTTTTAAAAAGATTTTGGGTTGTTTTTTGTTTTTTCTTACATTTGCTGTTTGTAAATGGCCACTTTTTGGATTTATTATCACCAATTTATTTTCAGGTTTTTTTTTTTTGTACATGACTTTTTTTTACATTTATTTTGTTTTTTTGTATATTACATTTCGTGTGTGTGTATGCATGTGTGTGTATTACCACTTTACTTTTTTTTCACTTTGTTTTTTACATTACCATTTTATATTTCTTTTGGTTCATTACCACTTTACATATAATTTTTTTGTACATTACCACTCTTTTTTTAATGACTAGTTTTCTTTTATTGTTTTTTTTTTGATACATTGCCTTTTTACATTGAGAGGAGGTGATGGTAAAGGAAATTAAATACTTGGGATCAACATTTCAGAGTAACGGCGAGTGTGGAAGAGGGGTGAAAAAGAGAGTGGAAACAGGTTTGAATGGGTGGAGAAGAGTGACAGGAGGGATCTGTGAAAGATGGGTACCAGCAAGAGTGAAAAGGAAGGTTTACAGGACGCTAGTGCGACCAGCTATGTTGTACAGGTTGGAGATGGTGATGAAAAGACAGGAGGCGGAGCTGGAGGTGTCAGAGTTAAAGTCAGATGCTGAGATTTTTGGTGGGCGTGACGAGGATGGACAGGATTTTTGATGCAGTAAGGAGAACCGTGAGGATCTTTACATGTTGAAGTTTTTTTGGGAAAAATTCTTTACTATTTTAGACAAGTAAGTTATCAATAAATTATAAAAAGGGGAAATGTGGATAAACATATTTTAACAAATAATTTGTTAAATCTGACTGCTGTACTCGCGCCTGGGATTTCCACAGAAGCAGCTGCTGAATAAAGAATACTCTGTTTGTTATCGGTAGTGTACATACTGCACCCTAAGTGCAAGTGTTAAGGGGAATTTATCTAATGAGCATTCTCTGGAATTTCCTCCCTCCACCTTACACCAAGATGAGCTGCCCACATAGGGATGCCAAATTTGCCCTTCAGTCTAAGGGAAGAAACTTAAATCTGCAAGTAAAGAGTTTTAATTACCAAATGCAGAAAAAGCAAAGTGCACTGTAGAGCAGCAGAGTGGAGAAAAAAAGTACCCCCCTTGCATTTAGGGTGCGGTATATAAACAACCGATAACAGAGTGTTCTTTGTTCAACAGAAGCTTCAGTGGAAAAACCCAGGCGTGAGCGCAACAGTCACAAGACAAGTCAAATTTAACAGAGTCTTTGTTAAAACATTTTCATCAACAGTACATCACCACTTAACTTTCTGGGGTTTCTGTGTTTTTGGTTTGGGGTTCTTTTGTATATTAAGAGGGGGGTTTGAATTTTTTAAATGTATATTTACACTTTACATTTAGTTTTTTTACATTACCACTTTACTTTTTGGTATTGAGGTATTTTTGGCATATCATCACTTTAATATTGGGGGGTTAATTGTTTTTTTTTGTATATTACCACTTTACATTTTGTTGTTGTTTTATTTGCATGTGTACATTTTTTCTTTACACTATTGTTTTTTTTTGTACATTTACATTTATGGCACTTAGCAGACGCTTTTATCCAGAGTGACTTCCTGTTCCTGATTACAGGGACAGTCTCTCCCTGGAGACACCTGGGGGTCAGGGTTTTGCTCAGGAACCCAATGAGAGTGCTGGAGGTGGGATTCGAACCTACGACCTTTTGGTCCGCAGACGAGTATCCACTAGTCCATCACCCCAGCATCTCCACTTTATATTGTGGCAGTAGTGTCATAGTGTTTAGGGATCCCAGAATTTAAAGGTTGTGGGTTCAAGTGCAAGACCAATAGGTTACCTTGAGGTTCCCTTGATCAGTGTGAAAGTGAAAAAGTGAAAGTGACTATTCTTGTAATAGCGAGGACACAGCACAGCATACAGTGAACCACAACAAAATTGAAACTCTGTATGAAAGCGCCCGGGGAGCAGTGACAGGGACAGCCTGGTAAGGGGTTTGAACCCACAATCTTCCGATCCTGTGGCCAATTCCCTAAACAACTGGACCACTGCTGCCCAATATGTACCGTTCCCATCACTGCTCCCTGGGTGCTGGATATGTCTGCCCCCTGCTGGACGGTGTGTGTGTGTTAAATACAGAGGATGTGTTTGGTTGTGGTTCCCTGTGTTCACAATGACTAATAGTTACTTTCACTGTTTCTTTTTTCCCCACATAAAATGTTAAACATGACAACTTAATTAATTTATTTTTTTATTCATTTATTTATCAAGGATCAAGGTGTGTGTGGTGGGGCAAAGGAAATTAACCCAAGCTTGTGTGTTGTATGTCTCTTTTTTCAAATCAATATATTCATCTCTCATTATTCATCTCTCCCTCTCTCTGTCTCTCTCTCTCTCTCTCTCTCTCTCTCTCTCTCTCTCTCTGTCTCTCTCTCTCTCTCTCTCTCTCTCTCTCTCTCTATATATATATATATATATATATATATATATATATATATATATATATATATATATATATATATATATCAGATTAGATGAGCAGATGTGTGGAGTTTTATGCCTTTTAGTCATTGTGTTAATTGTCTGTGTGTAGGTGTGGGTATGTGTGTGTCGTTGTACCCCATAAAGTAACAGAACCCCTGTGTGAACTTCTGACCTAGTTTTGCTTTCCTTTTCTCGTTCTCCTCTCTTTCTTACATGTTAGGTGCTCATACACACAGTATGCACAAACACACACACACACACTCTCTCTCTCTCTCTTTCTCTCTCTCTCTCTCTCTCTCTCTCTCTCTCTCTCTCTCTCTCTAATGAATAACCATGCAGTAAAATCATTGTGTGTTGTGGAGCAACTGTTAATAATAAGATCACCCTCATCACACATAATACTGCCTTGGGTTGGCCGTGTGTGTGTGTGTGTGTAGGTGTGTAGTAGCCAGAGAGTGTAGTAATGTGTGTGTGTGTGTGTGTGTGTGTGTGTGTGTGTGTGTGTGTGTCCGCTGATGAGTGATGATAGGTTTGTGTTGCCTCTGGGCAGCTCTTCTGAGTTTATTACCATCAACTTGTTTTAGATCACTGCTCTTCCTATTTCTCTCTCTCTCTCTCTCTCTCTCATACACACACACACTACACCACAAACAATTTCCCCTTTATTATGAACCCAGTTGTAATGAGGAAATGATAGGAATAGATTTTATGAATAGAATAGATGTAGAGATTCTACATTTATGCTCCTATATATATATATATATATATATATATATACTACTATAACATATATATGTGTGTATTATTATTAATATATATATTATTGTGTATGAAGTGTTATTTCACTTATTTCTATTATTCTATCATTTAATAAATCGTGCATATATAATTATATACAAACACATTATAAAATGAATAGATAGATGTTAAGACAGACGCATCTACCTACTAACCTCTACTGCTATTTCTGTGTGTATGTGTGTTTGTGTGTATGGATGTGTTGTGTGTGTATGTGTGTATAGGGTGTGTGTGTGTGTGTGTGTGTGTGTGTGTGTGTGTGTGTGTGTGTACTCGGCGCTCCTCCTCACACTCAGCTCGTGTGTCTCTGTGTCTCTTGTGCTCCTCTCTTCTCTGTGTCTCAGTGTGTCTCTGCTCGGTGAGGATCTCAGACTCCGCCGTCTTCTCCTCGTCTGTCCATCTCTCTGTGGGACACCGGTGAGTACCACCCTGTTCGACACACCCTGTCCGACACACACTGATCCCTGTCTGTCCACCCTGGGATCAGTACGCCTGCTATGTCTGATGCTGTCCTGCCATCTCTCGCTCCTTTGGGACAAGTTTGAGAGGGAAGGAAATGGGATTGAATCCAAATAAATGGGAAAAAATATAACCATTTTAATCCAAATTCCAGCACCTCATGCTGGTGTTCCTCAGGGAATCCTTCAGGTTCTTCAGAGAACCCTACAGGTTCCACCTTTTCACTGTGGACAGCTGTGGACCCACCAGAAGAGGTGGCGATTCTCACTTTAAACTGACTTTCCTTGAATTTATGCTTTTTAATTTGACACTGTTTCATTTATTTACAGATAAAAAGTTAAAAAAATGGTTTCTTTGGAACCGGGAAAGCTCATAGAACTGTGGTTCTTTGCTTGGTTAGGATAGAAAACACCATAAATATATACTATAATAATCTTTGCATTTTATTGTTAAATGCTTGGACTGTGTAAAGTAATCTGTGCTTTTTATACGGTATGTTTAATATTTAATTTTATGAAGTGTTTTTAATTTTTATTTTAAGCTTTGCTTTTAGCTCTTTTTATTTGTATAATGACATTTATGGTAGATCTATCTAAAAATGTAGTAAATGCTGATAGGAACAATTTAAAGGAACATCAAAAAACGGGTTCCCCACTCCAACAACCTTGTGTATCAATATGATGAATTCAGAACAGTCAGTCTTTAATCCTTTTTAAAAATGACTCTTTTCATGGTTTTTGTTTATTTGGTTTAGTCATACGACATACTTTTTCAAGGTGAAAAGTCTCAGACTGACATTTTCCCTTTCGTCCCAGATCTGATCCGTCTGCAAGGATGTGTTTTGTGTCCAAATTTTCATTTTTTGAACTAGAGATGTGAGGCAGGTGGTGTTCGAGGAAAAATGACCATCAGTTTTAATGAAGTCTTAATGAAGCTGTTTTTCCTCGTCCTGTTTGGGTAGTATTTGGTTTTTTGGGTAACTATTGACTTCTATTGTTTTGGTGACAATTGGTTCTGAGTGTTTTTGGGTGACTATTGACCTTTTATTGTACCGTATTTAACAACTGATTTGAAGAAAATGGTAAAATGGGCATTTTGTGCAGTAAATTGTTTCTATTAAAGTCGTTATTACTTTCATTATTTTTCATAAAATGAAGCATTTCTGCATACCTGTAGTTTGTTTTGTGTGTTTGTTTGTTTGTTTGTTTCTTCCAGATCTCTCCAATATGTGTATATATATATATATATATATATATATATATATATATATATATATATATATGTATATGTGTATGTCTGTGTGTGTATGTGTGTATTTGTGTTAATCTAGCTTGAATGCTAGAATGAAATTTTAAATTGTAAAACACACTATAAAGGACAATTATTGCAGGTTATTGAAGCCTCTTAAAGTAAAAAATCTAAATATGGTAGGAAAAAATCTAAAAATCAAAATATGAAATAAAAAATTTGAATTCCATCATTTTAATAATGTAGATAGTTGTATGTTGTATATATCCCACAGCTTTTGTCATGAAAGTGTAAAAGCAGACAAATGCAAATGTCATGAAATACAACACCATGTTGTTGTGTCTAGAGTGGGCGGAGCTAAGCTTCTGCCTTTCAGGAAATAGATTCAGGATTTCTATGAAATTCTGATGTTTAATTAAACCATTGTGGCTGTATTTTATTTAATTCCAACGGTTCCGCTGCGATTGTTGCTGGAATCGCTGGAGTTTTGTTCTGACTTCCAGTTGCTGTGTTTGTAAAAGTTGGAATGATATGAAGTTCACTCTGTGTTGTTGGTACAGTAGCTATTGCTCATAGAGATTGATTATGAAATGCTTGCTATTTCTGTATTTTGGACTGCGGGCCACTCGAATCAGTCTAGACAGTGTAATCCTTCACCATTGCTCAGCTGCAAAGGCACTGACCTAAAACAGCAGCGGTGATTTAATACAGTCACCTGCTTGGGGAGCACCTGAAGATGGGGGACAACAATGGAATAGACCTCAATACTAGCTGGAGTTTTATAATCTCACTGAGAGAAAGCAATGTAACTACATCTACATTTGCTCGATTTTATCCAAAGAGACTGAGAAACCGTGTAGCATTGAGTCCTCAATAGCACAGCATCTGACCTGAACAGGTGTAATTGTTGTATCTTCACATTCGGACCAGTGACCAGAAGTTGTTCCTTTTCTATGCATTTTCTTTATTAACCAGCATCTCTCAGTTGCATGTTGTGCTAGCAAAGGGCATCTTGGACAACTTTATGATAATGAGCTGTGATGTGAATCGATGGCAGCCCATCAGTATTCAGGTGTCCTTCACTCTAAAGAAAATTATGTGTAAACTTTAGATCCACCAAACAGGAGTTCCCGGTGAGAGCAGAGGACATGGGGACCAGGCAGGGCTGCCCTTTATCTCCAGTACTTTTCATCTGCAGAGAAATTAACAGAAAAATAAAGCCTGGACTGATGTTTCTGAAACTCTTGGTATCCAAGTTCAGAACTGCAGATGCTTTGTGAAAACAGGAGGAATCTGCAAACTAGCTTTCACGCCAATGCTAAACAGTGTTGATGGGAATTGATTGGTTACTGTTTTATCTCATTTTTATCTGAGTTTATCTTAAACTAGAACAGGGATGTGTTGCTGATCTGATAGTATTCACTCATTCCACTGTTGAGAAACTGAGAATAAGAACAATGTGGACTGAGATGCTTTTGTGAAGGGATGATGGTGGTGACCAGAGCTCCTTACAGCAGCGTAGTGAAGGAGAAGGCAGATCAGCCTGAAGGATGGAGATCCAGAAACACTCTGAACCTGAATTTAGTTAATGGGGAGACAGTGGAGGTCAGTGAGTAGCACTGTTTGTACACCAGTCAGTTCTGAATCATCTGAAGGGGTTTCACTTTGCAGACCTGCTAACCCTAGAAGATTGCAGTAATGAAGGAGAGAAAGAACCATGTCCTGAACCAGGAGCTGGGTGAAGAACTGAGTTAGGAATGGACTGATATTTGGTTCTTAATTATTCTGAGCATCTTAAACCACACTCCAGCACCGATTTCTAACATATACCCCATGCAACTGTGTGTGTGTGTGTGTGTGTTTTAGCACAAGTAAATGCTCTCAGGAATCAGAGGTCATCCCGCTCCGGTTCATCCTCTGACAGCCAAGAAATGCACATAAGCATTTTTGTCTTCATCCCACTTTGACACGCAAGACTTTTGAGAAGTGCTGACTGGGACTTATAGCCCATAAAACAGTCAAAATGCAAAATTCCTCAACGATTAAAGACAAATACAAAGAAATGAAGATTTAAAAACCATGAATGATTATGGGCCGTGAGCAGCAATTTGCCTGATGTATAGAAGTTTGAATGCCCCTGCTCAAGTACCATGTCTTGAAACTAAGCTTCTATGCAGAGACCACACACTATAATCCAATATTTTAATGCACAATTAAAATGCATAAAATGCAGTCTGTGCAAAAGTGCCAGAGTTTTTCTATTATATTGTAGTTTTTTCAGTGAATCATTTTCACCCAGACCCTTTTTTTTTACCAGAAACTTTTAAAATTTGAGCACTCAGTGTTGCAATTGTTAGTTTTTTTTTAAGTTAGGCAAAATATTTAACCAGTTAGATCTTGACAATGCTGGATAAAGTTGGTAGTGAGACCAGCTATGTTACACGGGTTGGAGACGGTGATGAAAAGAGTTGGTGGAGCTGGAGGTACAGTAGATAATGATTTAATCCACCTCTCGTTATTTCTGTCCTCAGTAACATTCATCGTCCATTTTCATAGCTACTGTACCTCACCAGGGTCCCAGGGGGCTGATGGAGCCTGTCCCTCATGTGTCAATAGGGCCAAAGGTGGAGAAATATCCTGGACAGTATCTGTTTTTGCTGGGAAGCTTTATGTTTTTCTCCATTCCATCAAATATTAATCAATATAGTCAAGTGTTTGATTTCCGAGCCCTAAAACGCCTTCAGAAGGAATCACGCCGATGCCTAGCAACGCTTTTTGTTGTCTTTGAAGGGAAAGATCCCTTGTATTGGCTTAAAAGAATGGAAAACAGCAGAAATGACTGGTGTAAAGGCGAGACAATGCAAGATGCCACACAGCTTGTCAAGTGAGGAGGTGATTTGAGGAGGAAGGCCGATGAAACCACCAGATTTTAATCACAGGAACTCGTGGGAGGATGGAAAACGTACAGAGGAGAGAAACTCTACCTCTTTGTAGGCGAAGTGGATGATTCAGCTTTAGATCATTTATCCCCCAATGATGGAGCCGCCAGTGGGTCTCCAGTTCTGGGCTTTTTCACTGGAACTAGGACAGTGTGAAGGAGAGACCTCAATGCTTAGGATGGGCCAGGATGTGCCCCTGAGTTTCCCTTGATCAAGGTACCATCCCCATCACTGCTCCCAGGGAGCTGGATATGTCTGCCCCCTGCTGGACGGTGTGTGTGTGTGTTAAACACAGAGGATTTGTTTGGGTGTGGTTATAGTCATTTTCACATAAATGTTCTCTAAAACTGCCAGAAAACATCAAAACATCAAAATCATTGTTTACATTAAAACTGATGAGACTTTCTTTGCTTTTTGGCTGAAACGATGTTTGAACTTTAGTGGTGTTTGTGTTTACAGTCTGGTCCTCTCAGCTTTATTAATAAAATCTAGTCTAGTTTCATTAATCACAATCCAAAACATGAAGAAATTAAGAGTTTTCAGTAATGCTACTCAAATTTAAGAGCAATTAAGAAGATCAACATCATGTTAATGATGGATAATAATATCACAAAACCCTGCACTCTTAAAAACAACAGCTCTTGGCTCAAACTACTGACACAGAAACCGTTTAACTGGATCTTCTTTTGATCTTCTTTAGACCTTCTCTGAACTTCTGTAGAATCTTTTTTGGTGGTTATCAGTGGTAGCAACAATTACTGAAATAATTATTATCTCAGAGAGAGAGAGAGACAGAGAGAGAGGGAAAGAGAGAGGGAGAGAGAGAGAGAGATAGGTAGAGAGAGAGGGAGGGGGATGTAGAGAATGACTTAGTTTCTCTCACCTTCACACTGACACCTCATCTGTTATCATTAGGCACAGAGTCAAACAACTTTCTGAAGACGCAGAGTATGTGTGTGTGTGCGTGTGTGTGTGTGTGTGTGAGAGAGAGAGAGAGAGAGAGAGTATGTGTGTGTGTGTGTGTGTGTGTGTGTGTGTGTGTGTGAGAGAGAGAGAGTATGTGTGTGTGTGTGAGTGTGTGTGTGAGAGAGAGAGAGTATGTGTGTGTGGGTGTGTGTGTGAGTGAGAATGAGAGTGAGAAGGTATGTAAGAATATCAGCTGAAAAACCCACGAGTAAAATTATCTTGTGGAGTGAAAGTGTTTTTTATAAAAGGATTATTATTACTATTATTATTATTGTTATTATTATTATTATTAGGGTGGGTGTGTGATTTGTAAGTCATATCTGATGTTTTAATGTGTATTATTTGTTGATACAAAAAAAAATTGTATATGTTCATTATATTTATATATATTCTGGGGTTATTTATAATATATATAAATATATATTATAAATGATTGTTTTTTTGGTGAAATGGGAGCCTGGATGTTAATCACATTTAAACTGGGTCCGAAATGCTGTTTAGAAAAATCACAATGAAATATTTTTTATTAGAAATCGTTCCGCTCTGCTCTGAAATATCATTTCAATTACAATTTCAATTACATTTATCATTTCAATTACAATTACAATTCAATTACAAATCATTATTACAAATCAGTAAATAAATATATACAACACAACCTCATATCTCCAGGAAAGGTACTTGTCAGAGGTTGTGACTTTTGGGACCATTTATGGTCTGTTGGGCACACTGTAAGTGGAGATCCAAGCTTTTGAGAGATAGCAAGAGAGAGAGAGAGAGAGAGCGCTCATGTAAAACTGATGAAATGGAAATACGAGGTCTTGTGTGTGTGTGTGTGTGTGTGTTTGTGATGGACACAGCTGGGTCACATTACTGTCCTGCGTATTGACTTGATGTGACCTTTGACCTGTTGAACGGTTAAAAATGTGCTGAGCTTCAAACATACACTCGCCTCACATTCACGTTGCATTTTGTAAACTGATAAAAATAAAAAATCATTATTTATATTTATGAAAGCATTCTTTGTTTACAGCATTTTTTCCACACCTGCCTAAAACCTTTGTACAGTACTGTAGATTTTTTAATATGCCTGACCATGCCCAAAACCTGTTTCTATTATGATTATGATAATTATTTTATTTCTGTGTTGTTCTCTCATCCTATTGTTATTAAACATCCTTATTTGACTATCTAGTCTTTATTTTTTGAATCTGTGTGTATTTTTATTATTTTTGTTGAATAAATGAGTGCTTTTTAAAGCAGCCATAAGATCCCATTTTAGACTCTGAGATCCCTCTGCCATTTAGTTTTATTTTTTTATTTTTTAAAACATTATTTAAACTCTGAAACTCTGAGCAGTCTCCAGGGACAATATCAGGGTATTGATAAATTGCTCCTGTGAGAAACCTGGTGTGATAATCAATGACCAGATGTCCATTTCTGACCCTGCTGTGTGTCTCGGTCATGTCCCTTTGATCGTTAGAACGTCCCTGACTCAATTCTTCACCCACCTCCTGGTTCAGGACATGGTTCTCTCTATCCTTCATTACTGCAATCTTCTGCGGTAGTGAGACCAGCTATGATCTACGGATCGGAGACATTATATGGGTTGGAGACTGTAGAGAGAACAGCTATGTTATATGGGCTCAAGACGGTGATGAAAAAACAGCCATTGCAGGTGTCAGAGTTAATGATAAGAGATTTACAGGATGGACAGGATTACTGCATTGGTGTGGACATGTCCACAGGAGAGGAATTTTATTTATTTTGTGAAGTTTGTTAAAAATAAGCCACATTGATGGAAAAAGTGTTATCGGTCCAGTTTTGGTCCAGCAGTCCAATCACTGTTGTAAAAGCACTTTGCGTGACTGAAAGCGGAGCGTTATAACAGAAATGTTAATGAAATGCGTTATTTCAGTCATTTTAACTTTTCTGACGGTGTATTCTTTAGAATGGTGTATACTTTAAAATGTCCACACATGTAAAGAACAAATTCAAATAACACATAGAAAATAAATATGATAAAACATTATATTAAAAAACTGTGATATATTATAGCACTCAGCTAAGATTTACTGCTAATGTATTTTAAATTTTAAGATTTTGCCCTGATTTTATTTGAAATATTTCAACTTTCTCTAACTAGATTTAGAAGTTTCATGTTGATTTGTTGAAATTTTAGGTTTTTGTGCTAAAAAGATTTGAATATTTAAGATTTCGTGCTTAACTTGGTTTGATATTTCAAGATTGAACTTAAATTTGAAATGTTAAAATTTTATGCTAATTAATTTTGACTTTGACTTAAAATTTTGAGAGTTCATGTTAAATTGATTTGAAATGTTGACATTTTGGGCTAAATTGATTTGAAATGTTGAGATTTCTTGCTCAATTGATTTGAAATTTTTGGAATTTTAGCTAAATTGATTTGAAATTTGGAGATATTGAGATTTCAGGATTAACTGATTTAAACATTTTCAGGTATGTGCTAATTTAATTTGAATTTTTAAAACTTTAAGTCAAAATGATTTGAAATGTTAGGTTTAGTGTAGATTAAATCAGTTGATGAGATTCTAACAGCCTCGTCTTTCTCTTTCTCCAGACTGACACCGCAGAAGAACGCAGAGGTAAGTGAGAACAATGATTTAGAGTGTGTGTGTGTGTGTGTGTGTGTGTGTGTGTGTGTGTGTGTGTGTGTGTGTGTGTGTGTGTGTTTGTGTGTGTTTTAACATGGAGTGGGAACTTTCTGGAGTGTGAAAATGAAGGTGATAAGTGAAGCTCGCTGAACTCGGAGGTGATAAATCTGTCTGTTTGCTTTGTCTGAAGCTGAACAGATGAGCGAGGATGTTGTTTTTGAACGCACTTCAAAGATTATATTCCTTCCTGTTATAAAGAAACAGAGGGATGATGTTTTCCCTCTCATTCTGAGTTTGTCTCAGCCTGAATAACGTGGCTGTGTCACCCGTTCGGTTCTTTAATATCTTTCTCAAATTAAGCCAGTGCTGGAGGGGCTTAATGTCCACTGAGATCAATAAAGACCTCCATTCAATGAAATCCTACACACACACAAACACTCTCACACATATACATACACACACACACACACACACACACACACACACACACACACACAAACAAACATACACATACATACACACACACGCACACTCATATTTTAAATTATATTTAGATATTTAAAGGATATATTTAAAAAAGTATACTGATGATGTGATTTTTGGTAATTAATGATATATTAAGATATATTATTGATACTAAATAAAAAATCAGTTTAATATTTTAAACATATTAGGGCAGCGGTGGCCTAGCGGTTAGGGCGTTAGCCGCATGATCGGGGGTTGAAACCCCTTCCCAATAGGTTGCCCTGAGGTACCCTTGAGCAAGGTACCGTCCCCATAACTGCTCCCCGGGCGCTTTCAATAGCTGCCCACTGCTGCACGGGTTTGAGTGTGCATGGGTTAAATGCAGAGGTCCAATTTCGTTGTGGTTCATGTGTGCTGTGCCATGACCTTGCAGTGACAAGGGTTGTCACTTTCACTTTTCATATTAAAAGGATATTTCAATGTTTTAATTTCTTGATGAATTAATTTATTGATAAATAGTTTTTATAATAATAACAAATAAAGAAAATAACAAAAAAATAAAACCTAAACAAAAAATGGAAATACAAACATTAAAGTGCATTTATTTAATATTTCAGATTAAGCATTTGTCAGGAAAAAAATCAGATAATCATAAAAAGTAGATTTTTCAACATAGTCTCCTCATTTTCTTAAATTCTTCAGTTGTTAACGAGACATTTCTCTGTGTGTGATGATTTTTGAGGCTGGTTGGCCTAGGGTTATGATTCTGTCTTCTGTTGTAAGAAGTGGTCTAGTGGTTAGTTGCCCCAGGATCAGAAGGCCATGGGTTCAAATCCCAGACCAGTAGGTTGCCCTCAGGTACCCTTGAGCAAGATACCGTCCCCATCATTGCTCCCCAGGCTCTTTCGATAGCTGTCCCCTGCCGGACGGTTTTTGGGGGGGGGGGGTATGAGGATGCAGAGGTGTAATTTGGTTGTGGTTCACTGTGTGCTGTGTTTCACAATGATAAGAATAGTTGCTTTCACTTTCACTTTTTTCTAAAGTAATGACAGCAGGCACCAGGGGGTGCTGTTTAGGTCTAATATTTCAGGGTCCAGTATTTTTTCACAGTGGAAACAGCCCCCTAGATAATCTCTTTGTCTCATCTGTTGTTTGTAGCTTCGCAAATTGTTTGGCTCCACCTTAAATTTTGTGGCTGCAAATTTTCTCATAATCCACTTTAGGGGGAAATAAATAAAGGTTTTTTAAATGCTGAAAATTTCAGTATTAAAATAAAAGCATATTTTACAGGTTTATACATGTATAAATATTCACTAGCTATTAAAAATGAAAGCTTAAAACATTTAATATAATTGGAATGATGGACATAGCTGTTGAGGATTGTGAAATGACTGTATAAAATATAATTAATAAACATAATGCCTTGTTTTTCAACAGAGAAAATGTATCAAAATATTATTTTAAATTGTTAAGATTTTTAAAAATGTTTTGTGATATCTTTATTTAAAAAAAGATATCCTAAATATTAAATAAATGCATTTTTTTAAAATGCATTTTATCACGGGATGTTGGCAAAAAATGCCCCCTGCGTCATACAACGCGGGATGTTGGCGGTAAACGTCCCCTGCAAGAATGCACACCAGAGTGACTTCCAGTTCCTGATTAAAGGCACAGTCTCCCTGGAGACACTCGGGGTTGCTCTGGAACCCAATGGTGGTAGTGCTGGAGGTGGGACTCTATCCTGCAACCTCTTGATCTGTAGACGAGGATCCTAAAGTTTCTGTATGCTTGTCATTTAACAATACAATTTTAATCTGTTTTAAAAGCCTCTCAGTTCAACCTTGATTTTTGCTATAGTTCCAATAATGGTGCCCCATTTAAGATGGAAAACTTGAATTTTGACTTTATTTCTTTTTCATAGATTAATTTTTAACTGCATAAGTGCGGTCAAGTAAGAGGGTGCAGGACCATTCATAGCCTTGTAAGCAAGAGTTAGAGATTTAAACTTGATACAAGCAGCCACGGGGGCCAGTGCAGGTCCCACAGCAGAGAAGAGAATTTGGGACCGTTAAAGACGAGTCTTGCAGGAGCGTTCTGAATCTGTTGTAGTGGTCTTGTTGCCTTCAGTGGAAGACCTGCCAGAAGAGAGTTACAGTGTCCAGTTTAGAAATGTGCAGGGACTGGATCAGCAGCTGGGTTGCCTGGGTGGTGAGGAAAGGAGGAATTCTTCTAATGTTAAAGAGAAGGTGTCAGCAGGACCTAGAAAGATTAACGATATGAGAGGAGAAAGAGAGCTCGTCATAGAATGAACACCAAGATTCCTAGCGATTCTAGATGGGACAAGAAGTGAAACGCCAAAAGAAATGTGAAGATCCAGTTGCGGTGAATGATTGCCTTCTATATAAAGAAGCTCAGTCTGGATTGGATTAATCTTGAGGTGATGCGATGTCATCCATGACGAGATGTCAGACAAGCAGTTGGAGATTCGGGTAGAGACCTGTTGATTGTAGGAGGGAAAAGAGAGAATTAGCTAATTGTCATCTGTATACGAATAATAGGAGAAACCATGAAGAGACCATAACCTCCCCCAGAGAACCAGTATATAGAGAAAATAGAAGACCAAGGACAGAGCCTTGGGGAACATCAGTTGTCAGACGTCAGACTAACAGCCTTGCCATGATGCTTGATACTGCAGATCCTGTATGTAGGAGGAGAACCACTGCCAGGCTGTACCAGAAATCCCCATGTTAGAGAAAGTGGTCAGGAGGATCTGGTGGTTCACTGTGTCAAAGGCTGCCAAGAGGTCCAGGAGAATCAAAATTGAAGACAGGTTGTTTGATCTTGCAACGTGAAGTTCTTCAGAGACAGCCAGTAAAGCAGTTTCAGTTGAATCTGCTGGTTTGAATTCGAACTGGAAGGGATTTTGGAGCCTGGTTTGAGATAAAAAGATGTTGAGATTATTATATACAGCTTGTTCTCAGATCCTGGAAAGAAAGAGGAGGAGAGATACCAGTCTGTAGTTGTTCAAGTCTGTGCTGTCCAGAGGTTTCTTCAGAATGTGGCCAGTCATTAAAGATCCATTGAGTATTTGAGCAATGTAGGGAACCGCCATTTACATGATAGGAGCAAACCTGTAACCTCCCCTTTGCTCGTAGAGCGTGGGAGAAAGTGAAGGCAGAGGACAGTGCTGCAGTTGTGGCAATGTTCTCAAGTGTGATCCATAACAAGGTGTGTAAAAGGAAAGAACGACTGCCAAAACCACATTTATAGATTCAGGGACACATATTCAATGTTGTCCTGTAGTTGAGGTTATGTTACAGATGCAGAAAATAGAAATGATACGTATATGACACTGAGTATTCCTTCAAAATCACTCCCGTCAAAACCATCTGTAACTTTTTCGAGAGTTATCTGGTGTGAGTTCCTCTGGGTTTACAGTCAGGAGTCAAGACGATGAGTCATTGACACAAACACGTGAATAAAACGCCTATAGATCCATTTATACCCTCATCTTTGGAGACACAGCGAGACATTCTGCTCCAACAACGATTCGTATAACAGAAAACTAGATTTTAAAAAACTGTCAACTAACTGATCAGGAGAAACAAATAACAAAACAAAAAAAGAATAAAATACAATATGTACAATAAAATTCAATCTAAATTAAAGTATGATATCAAATCATTTGGAAAGTAAACACTATGCATCATAAACTGTCTCTATATACACTATATACTATTTAAACCATACTATATACACTATATACAATATAAACTGTACTATACACAATATACACTAGATAAACTGTCACTTTATATACAATGTACTATATAAACTGTACTGTATATACTAAATACTATATAAACTATTATATACACTAAATGCTATATAAACTGTAAACTGTATATACACACTATATGCTATATAAGCTATACTATGTACAATATACACTATATACTATATTAACTGTACTATACACCGTATATACTGTATAATCTGTACTATATACACTATGCTATATAAACTGTACTATGTACACTATATACTAAATAAACTGTCTCTATATACGCTATATGCTATATAAACTGTACTATATATACAATATACTATATAAACTGTACATTACAGGGGCAGCGGTGGCCTAGTGGTTAGGGCGTTGGCCACATGATCGGAGGATTGGGGGTTTGAACCACTTCCCAATAGGTTGCCCTGAGGTACCCTTGAGCAAGGTGCCGTCCCCATCACTGCTCCCTGGGCGCTTTCAATAGCTGCCCACTGCTGCACGGTGTTTGAGTGTGCATGGGTTAAATGCAGAGGTCCAATTTCGTTGTGGTTCACTGTCTGCTGTGCAATGACGAGGGTTTTCGCTTTACACAGCATATACTATATAAACTGTGCTATATACACTGTATGCTATGTAAACTGTACTATATACACTATACCCTACAGTACTAAAAAGTACAGAGCAAAAGTTTTAGGCAGGTGTGAAAATATGCTGTAAACAAAGAATGCTTTTAAAAATGGAAGTGTTTAATCATTTATTTTCATCAAGCAACAAAATGCAGTGAATGAACAAAAGAGAAATCTAAATCAACATTTGGTGTTCCCAACCCTTTGCCTTCAAAACAGCATCAGTTCTTCTAGGTACACTTGCACACAGTTTTTGAAGGAACTCGGCTGGTAGGTTGTTCCAAACATGACTGTGTTTCAACCTACGTGTGACACTGATGATCATCAGCACCTGTTTGGGAAAATTGGTTGATCATACACCGACTATAATCCTACAAAATCCCTGACTTTGTGCAAGTGTACCTAGAAGAACTGATGCTGGTTTGAAGGCAAAAGGTAGTAACACCAAATATTGATTTGATTTAGATTTTTCTTTTGTTCGCATTTTTTCACACCTGCCTAAAACTTTTGCACAGTACTGTATATAAACTGGCAGCGGTGGCCTAGTGGTTAGGGTGTTGGCCACATGATCGGCGGATCGGGGGTTCGAACCCCTTCCCAATGGGTTGCCCTGAGGTACCCTTGAGCAAGGTGCCATCCCCGTCCCGCTCCTCCCTGCGATGGACTGGCGACCTGTCCAGGGTGCGTCCCCTGTCCTTGCCCTGTGTGCGCTGGGTTGGACGCCAGCACTCCCCCACAACCCCGTTTGGACAAGCGGCAGGAAATGACTGACTGACTGACTATATACATATTTTCTATATTAGCTGTACTATATACACTACTGTCACAGTCTGCCTAGGTGTGGTTATGTTTTGTTCACGGTAGAGGGCGCTCTGTTCTCACTGAGCACACCTGAGCTCATGAAGGCACAGGTGTGCTTCATTGGGGCTAACTACTTAAGCCCCAATGAATCAGAACAGCAGTTCATTCTATAGGCAAAGCCTTAGGTTACGGGTGGTTCGGCTTTGTCCTTTATGTGGTTTTGGTGACATTTTGGAAATAAAAGTATGTCTTGGATCACTGGCTCTGCGCAGATGTCCTTGGCTCACACCCCCTTCCACACCGCTCCCAGCTCCTAACCGACTACAACGCAGGATGTTGGCAAAAAATGCCCCCTGCGTCATATAACGCGGGAAGATGGCAATGAAGGCCACCCGCGACAGGGAAAGCAGGATGTTGGCAAAGAAGGCCGCCCATGACACGGAGAGCGGGAAGTCAGCAGAAAATGCCCCCTGCGCCGTGCAACATGGGAGGTCGACCAAGAAGGCCCTTCGCAGCATGGAAAGCGGCATCAAGGAGTCGACCCCTAAACCCAGTACCACTAAGTCACTACGAACAGTCTGAGGTATGTTCTCTCCAGGAGAATTTGGCTAAAGTTAGATGGGAACTTGAGGAGAATGAAAGAAACCAGAACAGATTATGTGGTTAACTGAACGCTTGAACAGTGTTCAGGAGAAACATAAGATGAAACATAAATACGAACCCAAGGAGAAGGATAAAGTTCCAAGTGTGGTATGGGATCAGGACATGAAGGAACAAGTTGCAAGGAACTCCACAGTCAACTTCAATGATTCTCGGCAGAAGTACCTCATTGTGGAGACGGATTCACCCTCTGAAAGCAAGGTCAGACCCTCTCGGCACGACAAAGACCACGTCAGGAAAAGAAATTGGACTGAAGCTTTGGGATACCCCTCACCACCGCCAGCAGCCCTTGACGTGGCTGTGGCTGGTCAGGGTCTCCCCCTCGTTTGCTAGTTAGTTTGTTTGTGTAGACCAGGCCATGTACCCCTTAAGGGGCTGTTTGTTTCTGTTTACCAGAGTTTTTTGTTCTTTGGCCTCCCCCCAAGAGGCTCAGCTTGGGGCGAGGTTATGTTTTTGCACCCCAGGGGTTGCACATTTTTGGGGTGGGGGGTACTGTCACAGTCTGCCTAGGTGTGGTTATGTTTTGTTCACGGTAGAGGGCGCTCTGTTCTGACTGAGCACACCTGAGCTCATGAAGGCTTAGGTGTGCTTCATTGTGGCTGACTACTTAAGCCCCAGTGAGTCAGAACAGAGCGCAGTTTATTCTATAGGCAAAGCCTGAAGTTATGGGTGGTTCAGTTTTGTCTTGTATCTGGTTTTGGTGACATTTTGGAAATAAAAGTATGTCTTGGATCACTGGCTCTGCGCAGACGTCCTTCCTGAACCCTGCCACCGTGACAACTACAAACTACATAAACTGTCTCTATATACACTATATACTATATAAACTGTACTATATACACTATATACTGTATAAACTGTACTAAATACACTATATACTATATAAGCTGTCACTATATACAGTATATACTATATAAATTGTATTATATACACTAAATACTATATAAACTGCCTATATACACACTATATGCTATTAAAACTATACTATATACACTATATGCTATATAAACTGTACTATACACACTATACTATATTAACTGTACTATACACAGTATATACTATCTTAACTGTCTCTATATACACTAAATACTATATAAACTGTACCATATACATTATATGCTATATAAACTGTACTATATACACTACATACTATATAAACTGTACTAAATACACTACTATAATATAGTGTATATAGAGACAGTTTATATAGTAACATATAAATTGTACTATATGCATTATATACAATCTAAACTATACTATATACACACTGTATACTATATAAACTGTACTATATACACTATATATGTTATGAACTTTGTGTACAGCTGATTGTTGTTCCAGTTACATTTAAGCAGTCATGCAGGTGACTAAACAGCACGCACTAGTGGCCGTCCCCGGTAATTACATTTCCCCAGCTGAACAAAAAGCCAGTCTGCGCTACAATAAATCCATCTCATTCCACTAAATCCTGTTCTCTCTTGTTCTTTTGGACATACACACATACACACACACACACCACACACACACACACATTTTTTTTTATCTTCCTAGAAATAGAAATTCCCAGAAGTTACAATCTTTGCCTCAAAACCCAGAGTTCATCGTTCAGATTCCTGCAGAAAAGAAATCTCTGTCAATCAGGATAACAGTGATGATACAAATCAGGATTTTACAGAAACAAACAGGAAAATCCAGACCCATCATTTTCACAGAGGATCGGCCTTCACCAGCCTCTACAGGAATGAGAAAAGTACAAATTAAAAAATACAAGATGGTACTCAGAGTGTAAAGTAAAAAGTACAGGAATGTACTGAGCGTGTAAAGTAAAAAGTATCGGAATATACTGAGAGTATAAAGTAAAAAGTACACGTATGTACTGGGAGTATAAAGTAAAAAGTACAGGAACGTAAATTTCTAGTGGCTGTTTGTGTTTCTAGTTTCTGATGTGTTTTTAATAAAGTGGTCAGTGTGAAGAAAGTGTTTCTAATAAAGTGGCCAGTTTATGGTGGTGTGTTTCTAATAAAGTGACTAGTTTATGGTGGTAGTGGCCAGTTAATAAAATACTATTTCTAATAAAGTGGGCGGTTTTTGGTGTGGTGTTTCTAATAAAGTAGCCTGTGTATGTGTATGTGTGTGCGTGTTTGTTTGTACGTGTGTGTGTGTGTGTGAGTGTGTTTGAGATTAAAATGCTTTTCATCTTCCAGGAGAATCCTGTGGAGTCTGTCTTTCATTCACCCAGCATGAGGCAGCATGTATTTATTCTCACTTTGACTCAGGTAAGCACCCCCTATACACACACTCACACACACACATGCACACACACACACACACACACACACACACACACACACACACACACACACACACACACACACACAAATTTACATCCATGTCCGCAATAACCTCTCTCATCCTTCCCTTCAAAGTTTGTCACATACTTTCAGACACGCTCTCACACACACGCACACACACACATTCGCGCACACGCACATACACACGCACATACACACACACACACACACACACACACACACACACACACTTGCACACAAACACACGCACACATACACACACACATTTCTGTCCTGAGCTTTACAGAGACCACACGCATGAATACTGTATACTAAATCTCTCTGGGTGTGCATGCCTGTGTGTGTGTGTATGTGTATGTGTGTGTGTGTGTGTGTTAGTTTTATAGAGCATACACTGATGCATTATTGAAAGCTACTCAGAGAGCCATCCTGCTCTTTCTGGCACTCCGAAGACGTAATCGGCTAAAAATATACCTCCACTTCATCTCTTTCTCTCTGTGTCAGTTCGTCCATCCTCCTCTCTTTCTTTTTGCCGCTCTCTGTCTCTTTTTAATTCCTCCCACGCTCTCTTTGCCCTTTCCTGTGTTGTGGTTTCAAATAGTGATGAGTGAAGGCCAAGGACTTTCTGTCTAGTGCCGGGTCTCAGGGCTGAGTCATCCCACTCGGAATGGGACAGGGGGACAAGGGAACAGAAAGGTGTGCTCCTTACCTTTGCATATGAACAGGATTCATGTACTGAGAGTTTTGCTGCCCTCTGCTGCTCATAAATATTTCAGCACCCAATAAAATCTGAGGACTTTCTCCTGGTCCTCAGTCTTGGTCCACAAAGGTGATTAAAGTGATCATCAACACTACACCCCCCTTCCTCATAAGACATGTCCACATTATCAGTCTTTTTTTTTTCAACATTTCCTTTCATTTATATGACACCCAGATCTACCTTTCTTTTAAACCACAGCATTTAGAAAGGTTTACTCTTCTTGTTAATTGTTTGGTTTTGATTAACAGATGGATTTTATTTTTAAAAAGATCAACTCTTTTTTTAAGGCACCCTTTTCTTGCTCTTTCTGATCCGTACACAGGCAAAAGATTTCATCCCTTTTTTTAGCTTCTCTCAGGCTCCTCTACATGATTTAAGTTTGTTTTTGTATTTGTAAGTTTTGTATTTGTACTGCTGCTCAATACAGTGCTTGCAACAACATACCTTGCACATTATAATATTTAATTATAGAAGAGTTTAATGAATCAGTGTAAGGTCACTTAGTCCCTCCTGGTTTTGTGCTTTGAGAACCCTGTCCACGTTAAGGACTGTTGTGTCCAACAAGCTTTCATCTCATCACGTTTTGATTTTTGTAACTCTCTCTATACCTGTGGACTCACATCCTGTGGGCTATCATGGAGCACTTTTAAAAATTCCTTTTATTAGGGATTTTTAATGAGCTAACTAGGCCCAGCCAGAAGTAGATCCCAAACTGAGGATTTATTTTGTTTCTGTGTATAATAACTTGCATTACATTTAATTTTATTATTTTGCATTTTTATTTAGTATAATGTGCAGGCAATTTTATTATTATTCATATTTATATTTTAGGTGATTTTTTGTGTAGTATAATATGCATGCAATTTCACAATTATCATTATTAATTATCATACTTTATTTTTTTAGAAATATTTTTTCTTTTTTTTCCACTTTATTAAATTTTTTATTTCTTTTTTCCTTATTGTCATCTCTCATTGAATTGTGCAATGCTTCGTGATGCAGTGAAAAACATGCATAAATTAAAGAGTCAATGATTTGAAGTTTTACACTTTCTTCATTGAGTCATTGAGTTGGAACTGCAGGAAGGTAGATCTCCAGGAGCAGGGCTTGTGATTTGTGGTGTTGTTTTGTACTCGTCTAAAGGTTATTTAATGTGAAAGGAAGAAAGAAAACTTTCAATGATTTTCAGTCCTCATACTGACCATAATGATGTTGTGAAGTTTCCATCTGTCTAACTATATTTTGTTGTTTTGTCCCCTCTCAGGTCCTGTAGGACAGGCATCAGGCATCCCCTCGAAAGGTAAGAACTAGCCCAACTCGCTCAACACATTTAATGCTAGCGTTTCTTGTGTGGGTTCTTTGATGTGATGCCTTGCGTGGGTTCCTTTGCTGTGGTTCCTTGATGGGGTACTTTGCAGTATTTCCTTGCATGGGTTCCCTGCTGTGGTTCCATGCATAGGTTCCTTGCTGTGGTTCCTTGCTCTCCATTCCACAAGAATCTTGAATGATTGATTGATTGATTGATTATGAGTAAAAAAAATAGTTAGGAAACTAAATAAACTAAATAAATTAATATTAGAAAGAATTGAGAAATTACTATTTTCAACAAAAACATAGATCACATTTATTGGTTCCTCTGGAAATGATCGTGAGCACAATGTAAAGGGAACATAATTTCCATTTAACTCCCATTTTATAGTTGTTTGAACTCTCAGGCACTCTGATTATCTGGGGTACAAATATGAGGCGACACAGAGGCCAAACTGCCTCCATCAACCTGGCAAAGACAAGAACAAAGGTTGGAGAAGTGTGTTGAACTTCATGAAGTCATGAAGCGATCAACTACTCGTCTGTTGGGCTATGGCTCTCAAAATTGGGTCAGGTATGTAGAGACACTGGTTTTATTTGTCTTTTAAAAGGTCATGATGCAGACAGAGACCACAGTCCATCCAAACAAAATGAAGATCAAGCCCATATGAGGGCCTAAACTTTGCATTTAGTCCATTTATTTGATTTATTTGATACTTTTATCAATCCTCACCGTTTTCTTGAACTAGGGGGTGGATGAAATGGCAACACAAAAAACAACTTGAGGTTTAATATTACATTAATATTTTATTTTAATACAATTAATGCAGGGAAAAAACTGCCAAATTTAAAAGTATAGTTTTTCTCTTATGAGGGATTTTTAATAAGCTAACATTTAAAAGTTGTGAGCATAAACTATAACTCAGTAGTGATTCTAATCTTTACTTCAAATTCATCACCAAAACTTTTTTCAAACCTCGTCCAGATCTTCAGTAAGGTGGTACAGTTTTGTTATAAGTTAACGGTAAGTTGCTCTTTTCTTTACTTTTCTTCTCTTTCATTGCCCCCAATCTGAAACTTGCTCAGTAGTCCAGGGTGAATTTGGATCTTAAAAGTCTTACAATGTTCTTAACACAGTGGTTAATATTTAAAGAATTCTAAACTCGACAGATATGCATCATCAGTTTAAAGGATGGAAAATTGAAGCATCACACAAAAGAAATAGGTCAGAATTATTACAAAGCATCCTAATTTCTTAAAAAAGTACAAACTGAAGGACTGGTCTCATGTTCCTGGTCATGAGTCTTCAAATTTTAATAAAATTTATGTTTTCCCAGAAATCAATGCATACTTACTTCTAAAATGTCTAAAAACATACAGTCACGAAATATGAGCCAAGGAATAATATCATAACCAATAATTCCCTTTTTCACCACCGTCAATCGTCCAGAAGAGATGCTCAGAGGAAACCTCCTAAAGTTTGTTGTGGTACAGAAAGATAATCCTTTATGATCTAAAATTATTTCAAACTGAAGTTTAAAGTTTATAATCTGACATTATAACTCAGAAATTTGGATTGACCTCATATGTTTCTAATGATTTTTAAAGAACAGTCAACAAATCATTTTTTTGCTTAAATGGCTGTTTACATGGTTCTCAGTGTTCTTTAAAGAACCTTTTATTTTGCAGGAAATTGGGTTCCACTGTTGCTACAAGTAAAATAACTTTATTGAAATTGAAATACTAAAGAAAATGCAAAGCAATTTCCCAGGAATTTCCTGATTGATGGAAATCCTAGGTTTGGTGTTCCAGGTGATTGTTAGGTTAATGCCATGGTTCTCCATATCAGTGTTTATCAGTGTAATTTTACAATCCAATGATGTGCAGAAACATCCTCCATTTACTCCCATAAGAAAATGGTTGTTGTGGACATTGGATATAAAAAACAAGCCTGACAATTTGGATCCATTTAATTTTGATTTATTAATAATGCATCGTCAAGTATCACAGAGTGAAACATTATCATGTTCTCTGTGCAAAGCAATTCTGATGGTGAAATATGTTATTACTGATATTTCCCCACCCACTGGTGCAAGTCTATGCAATCTTAAATCTGGAAAAAAAATTTTACAGGGAAAGAAGTTTTTTGTCATTTTAATTATTTTATAAACAAAGAAAAAAGATTATTTTCCTGCAATAAAAACATAAATTTTTATATTCTGCCTCAAAAATTTCATTTTTGTGTACCAGCAAGTAGGGAAAATTATTATCATCATCATCATCATTATTATTATTGTTGTTGTTGTTGTTGTTGTTATTTTTATTGTTATAATTATTATTTTGGCTGTTCCCGTTTAGGGGTCACCACAGTGGATCATCCGTTTCCATTTATTCTGGTCCTCTGCATCTTCCTCCTTCAAATCAACCACCTGCATGTCCTCTCTCACCATGTCCATAAACCTTCCTCTTCTCCTCTTTCCTGACAGCTCCATCTTCAACATCATCTTTCCAATATAATCCTCACCTCTCCTCTGGACATGTCCAAACCAACGCAACCTTGCTTCACTAACTTTGTCTCCAAAACGTCTAACCTGAGCTGTCCCTCTAATATAATCATTTCTAATCCTGCCCATCCTTGTCACACCCAACAAAAATCTCAGCATCATTAACTCTGATACTTCCAGCTCCGCCTCCTGTCTTTTCATCACCGTCTCCAACCCATACAAAAAAGCTGGTCTCACTACCGTCTCCAACCCATACAACACTAAGTTCCACTAAGTTCCTGTAAACCTTCTCTTTCACTCTTGCTCGTAACCGTCTGTCACAGATCACTCCTGTCACTCTTCTCCACCCATTCCAACCTGCCTGCGCTCTTCCACACTCACCATTACTCTGAAATGTTTATCCCAAGTATTTAAACTCCCCCACCTTCACCTCCTCTGCTACCTCCATCC
>CM029379.1:13747164-13772164 GCA_017165825.1 Hepsetus odoe | reverse complement strand
AGGGTTAAGGGTCTTGCTCAGGGACCCAGTGGTGGTAGTGCTAGAGGTGGGATTCAAACCTGGGACCTCTTGAGCCATAGGTTCATAGGCAAGTATCCTACCACTAGACCACAACTGGGTAATGCTTTAGAATTAGGGCTGATTTCTTACTAACAAAAAAGTAGAAAATGATGCAATGTGCTGCAAAGGGCCCATTTTAATATCAGTTATTGTTTCATATTTTTAATTATTCATTTATTTTACGCTGTGTGAAGAACGGCAGTCCATTTTACAGATGCAGTAAGAGTGAAAATCAGCTCGGGCCCTGTTTTTGATTCTCGCCCTGTTTTAAAATCTGGGAACAGAAGTCATGATTTCAAACCTCCAGAGTCAGATGTGAGGAATCAGCCAAACAGGATGTTCTCAGAATTTCAAACGGAAGAACTTTCAGTTAAATCTTTTTGCTGTTTTATTTTTTTCTGTCTCCTGTAAGTATTTTTGAGTTAACTGTGGCTTGCAGTGTGAATTCCCACCATAGGGTCTCCTTAACCCATGATAAATTACACAAATGATACATGATACATACATTTTATTACCTGCTCTCTTCTCTCTCTGTCTCTCTCTATGCCTCTCTCTCTCTCTCTCTGTTTCTTTCTCTGTCTCTCTCTCTCTCTCTCTCTCTCTCTCTCTCTCTCTCTCTCTCTCTCTCCAAATGCCAGATTTAGTTAGATTAATTAAATGTCACCTCTTTGATGTTGTCAGGCTGTGTGTGTGTGTGTGTGTGTGTGAGTGAGTGCCTTGCGGTTGTGTGTTAATTTGGTGTAAAATGTCGAGTGTCTGAACTACTTACACTGACATTCTGTTTAAGAGCATCCCCCACTACCATCACCCTCACACTCTTTCTGCTCTGATTGGAGTGTGTGTGCGTGTGTGTGTGTGTGTGTGTGTGCTCACGCTCAGGAATTGTTGCATCGCTTGCTGTGCGGGGGCTAAACTCAATCAAATGCTGTATAATCTAACATTCTTATACTCCATTAAAATTCATCCTGGAAATAGCTCTCTTTTGTGAGTGTGTGAGTGTGTGTGTGTGTTTGTGTGTGTGTGTGTGTGTGTGTGTGTGTGTGTGTGTGTGTGTGTGTGTGTGTGTGTCGGCTGCCACCTCTGTTGTTACTTGAGTGACTTTCTGCAAGTGAAGCAGCCTTAATGCGGCCTCATTAACATATTGCTCTGGGAACTAGGCTACCCAAGTGTGTTCATGTGTGTGTATTTAGTACTTTTTGTGGGTTCCTGTGTCCCCAGATTGGTGTGAAAACATCAAAAGGGAATCCAGTGTCCCAAAACTGAAAATAAGTTAAGTTCTTTTTGGGCATGCAACGTCCCCAGATTGATGAGAAAACTTGGAAAAGAGTGTAGCTATATTTGGAAATCAAGTGTCCCTAGACTGGTGGGAAAAATGAAATGAGTGCCATTGTTGGGACCCCATGAAGAGCCCTGTTAATTAACTAATTAACCAATGTCCAGAATTTATTTGAAAAAACAAATGAGAAACTATTTCTTTTAATGAGTCTAGCAGCATCTATATACTGTAGCAATAACACTGAAGCCAATGGGAGGACCTTGCAAAGACAGGAATACAAACTTCTTCATGTGTCTGGGTGTGTCCTCAGCTGTTTGTCAGGACCAGATGTCCCCAAATTGCTTTAAGCATCAAAATATGTGATGTTATGGGGGCATATGGTTGGCCCTCATGGGAAAATGCCCCCCAACATAAAAAATCTCACTAAATCACTAATATCAATATATAGCAGAAATGATAAAGTGCTAGTGTTAATTATAGTCTAACATAGTGTTAATTATTGTTTTATATATAATACAATAATTAACACTACACATGTTAGTCAATAATTAACACTAATATAGATAAATTGTATATTGTACAGTAAAGTGATAAAAAATAAACAATCAGTATTTATATTTCTGAAAGCATTCTTTGCATTTTTTCCACACCTGCCTAAAACTTTTGCACAGTACTGTATGTCATAGTGTTAATTGTGTAACATATATATATAGTGCTTATTAATATCTAATGTAGATAAGTTCATGTCTAACATGAATTGATAATTATAGTCTAACATATATAGTGTTAATTTATACATTTTTATGTTTTCTTCTTTAACAGAATTATTTGCATATTTGTCCTTGTCGTGAACAGATTAATACAGTATAGTGAGATTTGTGAAATTATTTTTTATTTATTTCATACATTTCCTCTATTTAACCAACAATTTTTAATATATTTAATTTGTTTAGGTCATATCACTGCAGGTTGTTTGAAACTGGAATATACACATAATCTATACCTAATATACACATCGTTTGCAGAAAATATAAGGTGTCAAACAGGTTCTGTGAGATTCTACACATCAGCAAGTTCTATAAGACGTGACAATAAATTATGTACATGCTTGTTTGTGAAATTGCAAATTTCTACAATTATTCTACAAAATGTGGGATGTAGTGCCCATAACACATCGCGTATGCGTAATAGTCCAAATAACAATGTTGCATCATGTCTGTGTATGGAGGGCAGGTTTTCAAATAATTAGATCTCATAAAATTATACATTTATGAAAATATAAGCGGGCCTACTACTGAACCCTGTGGAACAGACTGAAATGTTGTGTTTTCTGGGTTGATACTAGGCTAAATTCACACTAATTCACACTAACCGACAGTCTGTGAGTTTAAACGCAGCATTAGGTCTATTTGTAATCAGTAAATAACACTTTAAAACGTTGTTCCTTAAGTTAAAGGCTGAAGGAGGTTGTGGAGAAAATGGCCGCCCTCCCCTCAGCGCGCCTGAGGGGGGGGGGGGGGGGGGTATCGTGACGTCACGGCGCATCCCGCCTTTTCGCGCCGCGCAAGAGATAGAGGGAGAAAGAAAGAAAGGACAGGGAAAGAGGGAGAGGTGGAGGACGGGAGAGGAGTGGAAGAGGTTGAGAGAGAGGGGAACCGAAACCGAGCGGACCGAATTTCCTCTTGGGGATCCCTTTTTCCTCCTAACGCGCCCCTCGCTCGCGCACGCGCGTGCGTCCCGCCGTTCGCTTCTAACGGTCGGCCAGGGGAGGAGAACCAGGACGAGGGAACCAAAAACAGGATCAGGACCAGAACTAGGACCAGGAGGGGGGCTTCGGTGGGTGTCTGTGATGCAGAAGCGGTCGAGTCGGGCCGGCGGTTCCGTTGCCGGTGGAGCGGGAGTCTGAGGAGAGGCAGGTAGGCAATAACCGAGCCGATTGGTCGCAATTACCTCACAAATCGGCAGAAATTACCTCACTAAAGTGGATTTTTATTTGAAATCCTGCCCTTTTTCCTCTTTTTTTTTTCAATTTAATGTGAGAAAGCCGAACGTTTTCTGCTGGTTTTGGTTCATCCTCTGCCGTTCAGCCTCACACTGCAGCTCAGTAACATGTAAGTATATCTTAAAGGGCCGGTCTCTATTAATTTAATGCTCGATATGAATGAATATCTGCTTTACAATGCACAAATCAGGTTGTTTTAATGTGCGTCGATGGGTTTGGAGTATTTTTGAATGATGTCTGATAATGATGGAAGCACTAAACCCTTTAAAAATAACCCTTTGAGTGCGCGTTCAGTCCCCACAGGGATAGTAAAACACTCCCACCTCCCTAAACACTCCTGAGGTGCCTCAGGTGAGTCCCCACAAGGTGAGGAAAACAGTTTTCTTTGTGAGGAGTTATGGGCTCTGGCCTGTTTCACCCAAAAACAAGAAAATGATAAAAATGCTTCTAAATATCATTTGACATGCAGTCTCACGCCGTAGCTCGCATCGGGAAAAAAATATAAAAAGAGGGGCTTCTTTATACATTTATTGGTAGTTATAATTGTAAATATGCTTCGAAGACCAAAAGACAGGTTTCGTATTAATGTGCAGTGCAGGAAAAAAAAAAAACAGGCCTGTATAGGTGTGAATGAATTTTAAATTAGGCTTCATAACCAAGCCTTAATGAAGTGTGTTAAGTCCCCACACAGATACTAAAACAGTCTATGTGAATGACTGGAGCAGAGTATTCTGTGACTCAGGTGAGTCCCCCACAAGGAGAGTAAAACAATGTTCTGTGTGAGGAGTTTTGGGCTTCAGGTTTGCGGCCTGTTTCACCCAAAAACAAATAAAAGGATAAAATGGGTTTTAAATCATCTCTAGTTTTATATGAAGTCTCACTTTCTGGTAAATATATTGTAAAAATGTTTTGAAAACCAGCGTTAATGTACATTAATAGGCTCAGTTTAATTTTAAACATGCTTGATAACAACAAATGCTCCATTTCATAAATAATCCTTGATTTCAGTCTCCACTTGCATTTTTTTTCATTGAACAGTAATTATATATGTTTAAAATGTAATTGTATTTATGCTTTAAAAATGCTGAAAAACCCAATTATTGTGCATTAATGTGCTCAACTTGAGCACTTTCTGTCCAGTCCCCACAGAGATAGTAAAACACTTTCTGCAAGATGAGTTCTGGAGGGCAGAGATGGTCCTGGGCTAAGGTTTGCGAACTGTTTCACCCAAATACAAGAAAAGGGAAAATGTGTTTTAAATAATTAAGCTCTTCTGTAGACTCACTTTGCTCACTTTGAACACACAAGTTTTCACATTGATGAACCAGGTGGCCTCGGCCTCAGTGCCATATGGCTGGATATTAATAATGTAGACATCACAGTGGAGGCTTTGTGCTTGCAGTGCATTCGTACACTTTTATAACCAGCATGTTTAAACCTCACACTGCAGATTGGGTCATTCCTCAGAATTAGAATTAGAAAACTTCAGTGAAGGAAATTGATTGTTACAGAGGATATACAGGGTTACCACTGAGTCAAAATCTGAATATAAGCCCTTAAGGAGCCTTAAAATGTTACGTTTTTATTGCAGTTCTGAGTTAGATTACAATGTTAAACTTAAAATAATCGGCAAAAACAATTATAAAACAGATTAACAATAACCACCACCAGTGGGTGGAAATTGGGCTAATGTTGGCCAGAGAAGAAGAAGAAGACGAAGAGGAGGGGGAAGAAGGCATGTCTGGAGGGAGGAGGAGAGTGGAAGTGAAGATAGGAACTTTGAATGTTGGCAGCATGACTGGTAAAGGTAGAGAATTAGTTGATATGATGAAGAGAAGGAAGGTTGATATTTTGTGTGAGAGAGACTAGATGGAAAGGTAGTAAGGCCAGGTGTATTGGAGGAGGGTTTAAAATGTTCTAGCATGGTGTGGCTGGAAGGAGGAATGGGGTAGGTGTTATCCTGAAGTAAGTGTATGTGTAGAGTGTTTTGGAGGTGAAGAGGGTGTCAGATAGGGTGATCAGTTTGAAGCTTGACGTTGAAGGTGTGATAATGAATGTCGTTGGTGCCTATGCTCCACATGTTGGTTGTGAGATGGAAGAGAAAGAATTCTGGAGTGAGTTAGATGAAGTGATAGAGAGTGTACCTAGGGGAGAGAGAGTGGTGATTGGTGCAGACTTTAATAGACCTGTTGGTAAAGGGAACAGAGGTGATGAGGAGGTGATGGGTAGGTATGGTGTGAAAGAGAGGAATGCTGAATGTCAGATAGTTGTAGATTTTGTGAAAAGAATGGAAATAGCTTTAGTTAATACTTATTTTAAGAAGAGGGAGGAGCAGAGGGTGACATATAAGAGTGGAGGAAGAAGCACAAAGGTAGATTATATCCTTTACAGGAGGGTCTGTTTGAATGAGATTGGAGATACAAAGTAGTGACAGGGGTGATAAAAGCTAAACAGCATAGGATGGTGGTCTGTAGGATGACCTTAGAGGTCAAGAAGAGAAGGGAAGTGAGGGTAGAGTCTAGGATCTAGTGGTGGAAGCTGAGGAAGGAGGACTGCAAGGTGGAATTCAGGCAGGAGTTAACATGGGCACAAGGAGGTGTTGAAGAGCTACCGGATGCTGGGAAATTACTGCAGAATTGGTAAGACAGACAGCAAGAAAGGTACTTAGTGTGACATCTGGAAGGAAGAAAGAAGATAAGGAAAGCTGGTGGTGGAACCAAGAAGTCCAGGAGTGTATACAGAAGAAGAGGGAGGTGAAGAAGTGGGAAAGTCAGAGAGATGAAGAAATTAGACAGGAGTACAAGGAGATGAAGCACAGGGCGAAGAAAGCAGTGGTGAAGACTAAAAATAAGGTGTAGGATGAATTGTATGTAGTATAAGGTTGGACAGTAAGGAGGCATAAAAGGACGTTCAACGATTGGCTAGACCAATGTGTCAAACTCCAGTCCTGGAGGGCCGGAGGCCAGCACAATTTGGTGATTTTTCTCTTTAAACACACTCACTACACCCACCACTAAGTGTGAACCAGGTGTGTTTAAGGAGAGAAATCACCAAATTGTGCTGGTCCTTCCAGGACTGGAGTTCGACACCCCAACCTCCAGTCCTGTCTTCTACTGAGAGACAGCTGGGAAAGATGTGCAGCAGGTCAGGATGATTAAAGATAGAAATGGACGAGGTGAGACAGGACGATGATGTTTGCTGATGGTATTGTAATCTGTAGTGAGAGAAAGTAGCACCTTCAAGAGAACCTAAAGGAGGAGAGCTGCTCAGAGGAGGAGAGGAATGAGAGTGAGGTTAGGACTGAGGGAGTAGAAGAGGTGAAGGTGGAGGAGTATAAATACTAGGGGTGGACAGTTCAGAGTAATGGTGAGTGTGGAAGAGAGGAGAAGAAGAGAGTGCATGCAGGTTGGAATGGGTGGAGAAGAGTGACAGGAGTGATCTGTGACAGACGGGGACCAGCAAGAGTGAAAGGGAAGGTTTATAGGACAGTAGTGAAACCTGCTATAATATACGGTTGGAGCTTGTTAGAAATGAGTATATTAGAGGGACAGCTCTGGTTGGATGTTTTGGAGACAAAATTAGAAAAGTAAGGTTGCGTTGGTTTTGACATGTCCAGAGGAGAGATGAGGATTATATTAGGAGAAGGATGTTGTACTGTGTGTGATGTGAGGATAGACAAAGAGGAGGTTTATGGATGTGGTGAGAGAGGACATGCAGGTAGTCGGTTTGAAGGAGGAAGATGCAGAGGACCGGAAAAAATGGAAACGGATAATCCGCTGTGGTGACCCCTAAACGGGAGCAGCCGAAAGTAGAAGAAGAAATGTTGTTCATACAAATGATAAATGATAAAGTTGAAGTTCAAAGAAAAAGACAATCCAGTTTTTAAAAAATCAATAATTGCTTGATATTTGAAGTTAGCGAGTGTAAAAAAATCACGATCTCTGCATTGACCAAAATAATAGGGATTATTTTTTGCCATAATCAAACAGATGTACTAGTAAATAGCTACTAACAAACTAGTTAAATATTAGTGTTTTTTCCTAAATTACGTACAAGGTCTTAAATGTCATCCTATATTTACTTCTGTTTTCATCCTTACTTTATTCATTGGCGTTTTTGTGTTTTGGCTGCTCAAAAATCTCTGATAATACAGTGTATTTTGGTTTCTGTGTTTTTCTTTAGTTTTTAATTTCAATAGTTTCAATGGTTTTCAACAATGTGGGATTTCTCAGTTTAGCCAGATAATTTCTCAGTTTAGCCTGACAGCCCAAATTCAAGACTGCTCAGTAGAAAAGGAGGAGAGGGACGTTCTTAATGGACAGTCCTCAAACTTTATTATTGGGGTTAACTCAGAATCTACAGTGACAAACCCGCCCAGGCTGTTATTAAACTGAATATTGGGGAAAGATATTAAATATTTATAGAAATGATAAAAATGTAATAATATAAAAATAAAACATTAAAAATATTTCAAATATAAGATACAATATGTAAACATAAATGACAAACTCATTTTTTTCAGCTTTTATTTAGAGACCAATTAAAAAAATATATTTTACATTTATGGCATTTAGCAGATGCTCTTATCCAGAGCGACTTCCTTGTCCTAATTACAGGAACAGTCCCTCTGGAGCAATTTAGGGTTAAGGGTCTTGCTCAGGGACCCAGTGGTGGTAGTGCTAGAGGTGGGACTTGAACCTGGGACCTCTTGAGCCATAGGTCCATAGGCAAGTATCCTACCACTAGATCACCGCCACCCCGGTGATTAATGATTAATCAAATAATCATACACCATTTATTAATTTGAACATTTAACTTTACTTTAAATATTACTACAGACATCCAAACATCTTTAAGGTCCTGCTCGTGTGGCTACTTGTACTTTCAGCCATGTATACAAGAAAAATATTCTCCTTCTCTGGAGAAAATTCAGATTGAAAACAGCTTTACAATGATCTACAAACTCCTGCTTTATCATTCATATCCAAAAGTAATCCCTAAACTGATTCATTAAGAAGTTTAATTTTTCTCTTCTAATTTGATTAAACATTCTTACCTGAGTTCTCATGACAGGCTTAATTTTGAGGGCAAAAATGTTGATTCCAGCTGAGTCCTGATTTAAACGGAGAAAAGTCATTTCTTCATTTAGCAGAGTTTTCTTTTCACCTCAGACAGTGTCTTCACAGTTGGGGGTCACTAATATCTTTCCTCACTGAAACGTCTGGTTTAACGCATCATCAAGAAATTAAAACCTATCATGGGTTGAACCAAGAAGAGAAGAAACATTGCTTTTCTCTGGTCCCTCAGGTCTGGAATCAGGAATGCATGCTTTTTGCAGTGATTTTTTTTCAATCTCTGTGAAATGTGTTAAAGTGAGGGCTACATCATTTTCACATTTAAATTTCTTTATTCATGTGCAGGTTTCGTTTCTCAGTTGCAAAAACTTTTTTTTTTAATTTAACCAATCTTCTGCCATTGCTCATCTGATTGATTTTCCATCAGTTTTTTTCAGTCCTGCTTTCACACCAAATTCATCAAAAAGTGACACAAAGAGCCCAGACTAAATGGGGAATTTCAATGGGGAAAGTTCAATAATATCAGCAAAACTGACTAACAGAGCATTTCTTATTTCATTTTCACCGTCTTCTTCTTCTTCTTCTTCTTCTTCTTCTTTCGGCTGCTCCCGTTTAGGGGTCACCACAGCGGATCATCTGTTTCCGTTTCTTTCTGTCCTCTGCATCTTCCTCCTTCAAACCGTCCACTTGCATGTCCTCTCTCACCACATCCATAAACCTCCTCTTCTCTTCCTCTTCTCCGTCTTTCCTGGCCACTCCATCTTCAACATCCTCCTTCCAGTGTAATCCTCTGGACATGTCCAAACTACCCCAGCCTCCCTAACTTTGTCTCCAAAACGTCCAACCTGAACTGTCCCTCTAATATACTCATTTCTAATCTTATTTTATTTTCACCATTTAACTAATTTTTATATATATTTAAACAAAATCAACAAAACTTGAAGACATTTAGTGCCTTAATAATGCAGTGATAGAAAAAAATGGAGCACTTGGAAAAATGTGAGCATATCTATCAATTTCTCTGCAGTCTTTTTATATATATTTAAGTAAATATATTTATAAAAGAGTCAGATTATTACAAATGTTTAAGCTTCAGTGGCTCCTCAGCTGACAAGCGGCACTGAAGATGCTGGTTGTCCAAATATGAGTAAATCTTTTAATGATTATAATTAAAAATCTTTGAGCCAGAAAACAAATTTGAGATTTTGTTGTTATATTAAAGCTGAACGGTTGCTTTTTAAAAGACCAGAATCAGTAAAAGCTTGTGTTAAATGGTGGTGTTTTTTTTTTTTTAGGTCCTTATCTTGACGTGTAAACATTTCCTATTATAAGTACAGAGAGTGGTGTCATTGCTGTGGTGAAAATGCAATGTTAATGTTTAGCATTATTATGGGTGTTAATCACACCTGCTGATCTGAGAGGCTTTTTACTGTTTGTAATGCTTAAGGTCAGGAGGGGCGAAGCTGGTCTTAGATCAGCACCAAAGGGCTAATTTTACTTGCAGCATTATCACGACAATGGATCTACGACTCACCGTTAAGCTGTAATTATGTGAGAAAAAACAAGCCTCTCTTCTCCTAATGAATGTTGACTCAGTGATCATGAATAATCCATTAGTCGGAAATCTTTCACTTTGAAAAGCTGTTTTCCAGACTCATAACAAAATATGGTGCTTTTTTCCCCTTCTATTACCACATTCCCACATTCTGAGGACACTGATTGTTAACCTTGGCATCGACCTTTGATAAGCCTTGATTTAAATGATTGTGGCTTCGGTAATTGACCGGCAATCGTTGTAATCCCACTGAGCCAATCAGACAGTGCCAAAGCACTTGTTTTAGCTGCTGAAACAGATCCAGTTTGAGGTTCTTTAACCAACGCCTCCCTCAACACTACAATCTGAATCTGAGAACTTAATTGATTGAAAACTGCTGAAATATTCCACCACTTCAATTTAGACTTTGTAATACACAATCAGATCGTCAGCATCCATCCATTTTCTGCCGCTTGTCCCAAACGGGGTCGCGGGGGAGTGCTGGTGTCCAACCCAGCGCACACAGGGCGAGGACGGGGGACGCACCCTGGACAGGTCGCCAGCCCATCGCAGGGAGGAGCGGGACAGGGACGGCACCTTGCTCAAGGGTACCTCAGGGCAACCCACTGGGAAGGGGTTCGAACCCCCGATCTGCCGATCATGTGGCCAACACCCTAACCACCAGGCTACCGCTGGATCGTCAGCATTGAACCTCATAATCAGTTGTTTTTGGTTTAATTTACGTCTCCCTTTCCAAATCCATAAGCTTCAAGAAGGAGGAGCCTTCCCCACCAACTCCATCTGGTGCTGTAGGGTGGCGGTGGTCTAGTGGTAGGATACTTGCCTGTGGACCTATTGGTCAAGCGGTCCCAGGTTCAAATCCCACCTCTAGCAGTACCACCACTGGGTCCCTGAGCAAGACCCTCAACCCTGAATTGCTCCGGGGGGACTGTCCCTGTAATTAGGACATGGAAGTTGCTCTGGATAAGAGTGTCTGCTAAATGCCATAAATGGAATGTAAATGCTTTTTTTAAACCTAATCCTTTAGCTAAATTTCTACAGAAGATAATTCCTGAAGTCCAGCACTGATGTTGGACAAGAAGGTCAATTTCTCAGTCTCCACCCCATCTGTGTTCTGCCAACAGAGTAGAAGAAGGATAGATTCAGACTCTTCCATCAGACTTCCAGAGAAGCTTTTCATGCCAAGGTTAAAAGCAGAGGAAAAATTGAGCTCTATGGTTTTTAATTGTTGATGAATTATTAGGGCTGATTGATTAAAAATATTAATATTGCAATCACCTAATCCTGCTCTACACTGCACTTGAATGCTTTTAAGTTGTTATTTTATTTCACCTCATGGTATTTAATGTTGAGGTAAAGCTCTTGCTGCACTCCAGCTTGAGTGCTTTGGATAAACGAGTAAATGTACATGTGAGCCTTGTTTACGTTCCTGCAAACATCTGACTGACAAAGTTTAACCTGCAGAACAACCAGAGAAAGTCCCCACAAAGCTCCACTCATCACTGCTGCGGCTCGTCTCCTATGGCTGTCCAGTTAAATACACTAATGGTGGACAGTGAGACAATTCCAACTCCAAAAGACCACACAGACTGCACAGTTTATACTTAATGAGTTAGTCAGGAACACATGCCAGGTTCCTTTAATACCTTGGTTTACTGTGGCCTTGAGTATCATTGACAATAAAAGTGTGAATATATGCAGCGATTGAAAGTGTGTGAAAATGATCCAAAGAGTGATGCTCCACAGGTGTAGAATGTCAGAATCGTCACGTTGTGTAAAAAAACACATTGACTTTTATAATCAACCCCTTACTTCACACCATTTCACAACAACAGGAAGTGTAAACAGAGGAGGTTGAATAATGAACAGAAAGGGATCTTGTGGTTTTTGAGGAAAAAATCTTTACTGCATTTGTTTTAAAGCTGTTTTTAAAATGCACTTTAAATGTGATCATTTTCTTTCATCTTGATTATTCCCCACGATCTGCCAAAGATCACCAGATTTGAATCTTCAGCACTAAACCATGTCAGACTGCCATCTCACGAGCTCTGTATTAAACTAAACATTATAAAAGTGAAAAAATGCTATTAAAAATCAGTTTATTTGTTTTATCCTTTCTTTTCTCCACTCTGGCTCTTAATTAAAGGTGCCAGACTGTCAATTAACAAGCTTAGAAATATATATTTATTTAAATGAAAGGAACTATTCTTGTCAGTGTGCACAGCACACAGTGAGACACACTGAAATTACACTTCTGCATTTCACCCACACACACTTGCCTCTTTTCCATTGCTCTGGTTCCCGTGCCGGTTCCCAATTTTGGAACCACTGCATGCTTTTCCACAGAAAAAAAATTGGTGCCGGTGCCCTATAACAAGCACCAAACCGGCCCCTAAACTTAGCTGGTCTAGTAGCGAGAACCCGTGACGTCACGAGCGGTGGGCGGAGTGATAAATAGCTTTAGAAGAGAAAATGGCGGAGAGCCAAAGTCCGCTAACATGGAGCGCGGAAGAAATTAAAGCTCTTTTAGCAATATTGACGTCCACAGAAATTCAGCAAAAACTGGAAAGTGCAGAGAAAGAAGAAAGTGTATGAGGAAATAAAGGAAGAACTAATTTCGTGATTTCATCTTATCGTTTATCGGGTAATCGTTGTCTATGACGATCTCTTTCAACGGTAATAACACGCAGAATAAGCTGCCTTTGGATACTGAAATAAATCCTCCAAGTTTGGAGAGTAACCAACAAGCACAAACTGAGTTTGGCCATGTATGTTTCTGTTTAGTGGGTGTGGCCTGTGATGTATTATCATGCGGCTCCAGCTGAGCTCCTGTCTAGTGTAAATGCGGACGGGTTCTCGGTTGGTTCTGGCTGGTTCCCTGGCCGAGCACCAGAACCGGCACATGGCATCAGCACTAGTGTAGTGGAAAAGGGGTAACTGTGCAGCAGGGGGCAGCTATTGGAAGCACCCAGGGAGCAGTGATGGGGATGGTATTGCTCAGGGGTACCTCAGGACAAACTACTGGTCTGGGGTTCAATTCCACAACCTTCCAATCCTGGGGTCTCGTCCCTAAACACTAGACCACCGCTTTCTATACACTTCCTGATGTTTTAAATGGACTAGTTTATTTTGTGTTCATTTTTATTGTGGGATTTTAAAATTTCCTTTTTCTTCCCATTTGAGCAAACAAAAGAAATTTACAAAAATGGGCAGAAAATCCTGTCATGTTCTGTGTCGTGATCTTTATTATGTTAGCCTTGTGCACTTTGTTTTGCTTTATGTCCAGTCCTCTGCCCAACTGTGTCTCTTTTCTGTCTCTTCCTTGTCCCAGGTGTTCATAGTCTTGTCTTGTCTATCAGTATCCTTGTGTTTTAGTTTGTCCCCAGTCACGTCTCAGAGTTAGTCAGTTGTTTTGTGCCCCGTCTTCTGGTAAGTTTGGTCCCTCTTTTTGTGTGTTTTATTTATTCAGACGTCCTGCCACAAACCTCTGCAAGAGCATTGTTTATTTGTTAATCTGATTAAGCAGATCAGTAAGAAGACTTTACTCTCACAAACTACAGTGCCACTAAAAGATAAAGGGAACAGACTGACATCTTTAAATAGTGATACAAAGCTCAGGAAACCGCCATTGTAGGTAAGAAGTTCATTTTTTATTGAAATTATAGATCAATCCAAATAAAAGATATCCAGCTGAAAATATAGCTCTCGTAAGTAAAGGTTTGTTAATTTTTTAAATAAGTGAATAATCACATTTAAGCTATTCTTTTTGTACATAATTTGCATGATATGTTTATATTTTAGGTTAGCTGAGGTTAATTTGAAGAAGAGTGGCTGGAGTGATTTGTGACTTACGGGTACCAGCTAGAGTAAAAGGAAAGATTCACAGGACAGTAGTGAGACCAGCGATGTTGTATGGGTTGGAGACAATGGCACTGACAAAAAGACAGGAGGCAGAGTTGGAGATATCAGAGAAATGGAGACGGTTGATCCGCTGTGGCGACCCCTAAATGGGAGCAGCTGAAAGCCAAAAAAGCTATGAGGTTAATTTCCTAGCAAACTCCAGAGTGATGTTTTCCAAAATGGAAGGTTGAATTATTGTTAATTTTACATCTCACAGTAAATTAACAGTTATTAACGTTTTCTATTGTATTTTCAAAAAATTACAAAGAAACAGTAGACAAAACAAATGGGTGACCAATTCATCTTTTATAATGAAATTTCAGTTTGAAAGGGTCATTTTAATCATATTCTGCAATACCTGATATTGACACGTTCTAAAAAGCTAAAGCTAAAAATCCAGACTTTATGAACTGGCACTCCAGCAAATCATGTTTAAGTTTAGAAAAAATGACAAGAAGGGTAAAAATAAAAAAAGAAGGGCAAAAATAAAAATCTCAAGAAAAGAGTTGCAGTAATCGCAGCGGGTTGTGCTCTACTTGGTCTGACTCTTTAATGTATCACTTTCTTTGATGAAAAAATTCAGTGGTGACTCATTTTTACCCCTGCCGTTTTGAAACCCTTTGTAAAGAGTTCAGGAGCGAGAGTCGGTTCTACATTGTGACGCCATTTAGTCACCAAAGGGTTGGTGGAGATTAATTTGAAAGAGGGTTTGTTGCTTGGAGATTTATTATGTGGTTTTTTTCTCCCATAAAGGCCTGTATTTAAACCTGGACATATTCGGATTAAGCTGAAAGCATATTTTTTTTACCGGCGTCCTGGACCAAGGTACTCGGCTTTCAGACGTGAATACAAAGTGGTTTATTGTGTGTATCTCAAGTTTGACTAGATTTAGGGAGGGATTAGTTTGAGGCATTGCCATTTGTGAACACTTTCTGAGGGCACGTACAGTAGTTTTCCTTCCTGGTCCGGTCCTCGGTTGATGACGTTTCAGTCCAGACTTGAAAGAAGGCGACCAGCCAAAAAAGATCACATTCGGAGTTATTCTAAAGAATTTGATGAAATTGAAAAATATTTGATAAGAAATGAATCAAGACTTTGCAAGCGTCCTCGTTTGGATCAATAAATAAAAGCTGGAGAAATTAAACTTTAAATCTTATTTTTGGTGATGGTGGAATTAGTTGTTTGTATAAAAGAAACGAAGGGATAGAATGAGGCGTATTTCCCCAGTTCTTAGTGTCATCGTCCACTGGGTGAACGTCTACCCTGATAATTCCCAAAATCCCCTTATATAACCACTCAGTTCCTGAGGACTCAGCACACTAATACTACAACACAGGACCACACACACTCATTCTCCCTTGCACACACTGCTGCTCACTCATTACTGTTCATTTCTTACCATTGAAACCTTTCATCTTCACTTCTCATCTACTTTCCTGCAGGAGCATGAGGAAATGGCTGTTCTCAGCCCTGGCCCATCATGTTCAGTCAAGTGAACGTAGGTCTGTGTTCGGTTCCCTCGTTACAGTAGAAACTGGAGCTCCTTTAATTAAATCACGTTACAGTGCAATAAGATCAGAGTAATGGTGATCAGTATCGATTATATCAACACCACCTGCTCAGAAACTGAAACAACTGTGCCGAGTCAGCACACTATACACACACACATACACAGAGTTTGTCTTTTTGGCAAAACGTGACTGGAAATATCAGATTATCATGATAATCTTTGTTCTGCTTAGATTAGGGAGTTTAACGTATGGACACAACACAGCAAGGGGAGTGAATACACACACATACCCCCGATGGCTGTAGAAATGACAAATCATGAATGCCATTGTATGTGTGTGTGTAATAGCCCATGTGAGGATTCTGTTAAGCTGATCTATTGTGTGTTGTCCAAATGAAGCAGATTGTGTGTGTGTGTGTGTGTGTGGGTGTGTGGCCATATGTGTTTTGAAGGTTATGACATGAGTCAGGGATCAGACTGACCCAATTCTACCGGGCACATTCTCATACACACACATACTCAGTGACAGCTCCATCTTCTGTGTGATTGTGTGTGTGTGTGTGTGTGTGTGTGTGTGTCCTTCCTCCCGTGTTAATGCCTACAGGAAGAGACACGTGTAGTTCTGTCGGGCGAAAAAGCGAGGGAAGACTCAGAGAGCAACAGAGGAATGAAAAATGGATAGAGGGAAGGGGGAGGCAGCACGCATGATGGAGTCGCCAGCCGCTCCGAGCTCTGCTGATGTGATGGGAGACGACGGGCGCCGCACCCGCTGGGGCACTGTTACCATGGCGATTCCCAAAACATCTCCGTCTAAAGGCAGTCTCCCAGGCACACAATCCATATTTAATGAAACTTCACTTAGAGCTCCTCAGACACCTCACCTCTCTCTCTCTCTCTCTCTCTCTCTCGCTCCCTCACTCTCTCTCTTCTCTTTCGTTCCCACATTTCTTCTGATTATACATTTATGGGCGACTCAGCTTAATTATTGAGTCGAGAATTACGTCACCAGGCTTTTAGCAGCTGAGCAGTGAATATATTTTTTCTGTGTGGTACCGGTGCTTCTTGGACATTTACACAACTTCCTCTCAGGGCTGCACACTATGGACATGATATCGCTGTTGGGATTAAAGGGCCCATATCATCACTTTTCTTGGTTTCAAAATTCAGGGTCAAAACTTTATTCATCCTGGGGAAAATTGTATAATTCACTCTGACCATCTTCTCCTCTCTTGTCTCCACAGCGCATTATCTGTCTCCATGTCTTTTTGTCCACTACATCTTCTTTTTTCACACCTGCATGTCCTCTCTCACTGCATCCAGAAACCTCTTTGTCCTTCTCCTCCTGGCAGCTCCATCTTCAACATACTTCTCTTGATCTACTCCTCGTCTCTCCTCTGGACATGTCCAAACCAACACAATCTCACTTCTCTTATTTTGTCTCCGTCCAGCCCGAGCTGTCCTTCTAATATACTTGTTCCTAATCCTGTCCAGCCTCATTCCTCCCAAAGCGAATCTCAGCATCTTTAACTCTGACATTTCCAGCCCTGTAATGAATAAAAACAAAAGGCAGAAGCTATTTGCAAATGAAAATTGGAAAATAAAATATACAGAACAAAGGTATTAAAAATTAGAAGAAGATGAAGGGAAAAAAACTGACATAATCCGAGGCAGAACAGACGATGATGAACATTTGAGAAAACTGATGTTTTTACTAGTTTGACTTGAGTGTATGTTGTGTGTGAGGTGTCTACATAAACAGCAGAAGATTAAGTCTCAGAATATCTAAACCCATTGCGTCAGAAGATCATGGAGGTTTGGGAGGCTGGAATCAGGGATACAGCTTGGAACCATGAAGAGCAAATAAGTAAACCTAAAATTGGGCTCAGTATTTGACAGGCAATGAAAACATGCAGAACAGGAACTCGTCTCTTTTCTTGGTACCTGTCAGGAACCTGGCAGCCGAAATCTGGACCAACTGCAGGCCTGACTAGTCGGACTGACAGATTCCCACATGGAGAAAGTCAAAATGGTCAACGTGAGAAGCGATAAAAGAACAAAGTCTTAAAAGATGTTTTGATTTTGTTGATTAAAGAGCAGAATCAAACAAAAGCACTGGAGAGTGTTTATTAGCTGAGAGTGATTTGTTTGCTAGGGGTACTTGTCTATGGTCCTATGGCTCAAGAGGTCCCAGGTTCAAATCCCACCTCTGGCACTACCACCACTGGGTCCCTGAGCAAGACCCTTAACCCTGAGTGCTTCAGGGGGACTGTCCCTGTAATTAGGACGTGGAAGTCGCTCTGGATAAGAGCATCTGCCAAATGCTGTAAATGTAAATGAACATACACCATTTCTTTAAGTAGTGGTGGCGGTGGTCTAGTGGTAGGGTACTTGCCTATGGACCCATGGCTCAAGGGGTCCCAGGTTGAATCTCACCTCTAGCACTACCACCACTGGGTCCCTGAGCAAGACCCTTAACCCCGAGTTGCTCCAGGGGGACTGTCCCTGTAATTAGGACATGGAAGTCGCTCTGGATTAGAGCATCTGCTAAATGCCGTAAATGTAAATAACGACTCCCTCGATGTATTTTCAGCGTCTGTCTTGGCGATGTCAACTTGTTGCTGCAGTTTTACTGTCAGTCTCGGTTCTGAACCCTGGTTTCTCCAGAATATTCTGTATTCTGTCAGAAAGTTGTTCATGATTGTTCCATCATTCCATCTTGTTTCTGGGAGTCATCTTGCTCTTTTACCTTCAGCGGTACTTGTTCAAAAAAGCTTTAGTTTTGTCATCTGTGTTTTGAGTGAAGTGGGAAGTGAGAGGGTGGAACTGGTTCAAGGTCACTTGTTTGATTTTAGGTAAAATCAACACCAAAATTGAAAAACAACGTTTTTCTGGTCCTTGAGAAAAAAACACTGAAGCAATTATTTCTTTTTAGAGACATTTTTTGTGAGGTTCTCATCAGGGGCTAATCTGTTTTAGGTTTCTTAAATCTGCGTCTTGTACTGTTTATCACCGAAGGAAAAGATTCCACCACTTCTTTTTCTACATCTAGAAGGGTAACATTGGCTGAATTTTCTGTCACAATAACTTTTATTTATGTTGAGCTGTCCTTTTTTTTTTTTTTTTGAAAATAATTAATTATTGTTACTTTAGTTTTCAGTGTTGAGTCATTTGCCTAACGAAGGTCTTCCCTCGGGCCAGATTGTCGAAGCTGATTCGTCACATAAACAGAGGGAAAAATAGGACACAAACTGAAGTAGGACAAAGGCAGTGTCTAATTCACAAGAAAGCACTTCTTATTGGTCCGTTTACTTTTTGTCTTTTCAACCAGGGCAGTTCTCAATAAAATTAACTTTAAATGTCGTTCCACTTAATCAGGTTTTATGGAACGTTTGATTTTTTAAAATTAAATATTTACAAGTTGATAAATAAATGAATATATTAAGAGTAAATACTTTTAACAGAGTAAAGTGTACAAACAGCAGCTTGATGTCTCAAAATGTTTTGGACTTTTAGGTTTCTTGGCGTTAAAATAAGTTGTGTTAAGGTCGAATTTAGTGTCTGTTTTATCTTAAGCCCGTTGGAGTAATGTTTTCTTCATTTTCCCAAAGGACACGAGTGAGACTGGACACATCACTCAGTCTTGAATCAAAATGAATCACATCTCAAATGACCGGATGATGAAATGATGATGAAATGGGAGAAATTTGACAGAGGTTCTCACATTTCAACTTGAAATTTTTAATCTGTGAAAGCAGTTTATTGGAATAAGAGAAAGTATATGCATTTCAGAAGTTTTCCACATGAACGGACAATGAAAGAACCATATTCAGCGTTTCAATTTTCCTGCCCGTCCTAGGGAGCGAACCCCCAAACCCTTCTGGTTATAAACACCTCTTCTCTACACTGATACACTGTTTATTAAAGTGATTATAAATACTTAATCAATTCTGTTGAACAGTAAACTAGTATTTTTATGTCTATTATTTAGACATGTTTAGAAAATCCTTTGAAGCCTAATGAATACTTTTTTCAAAACACTTTTTCAAAGTGTTTGTTTTCATAGTTTAATTTGTCATTAAAAATTATTAATTTGTTTAGTCTTATAATCATTCCTGCCTCAGTTAGTGTGCCTGGTGACACCACCTCCCTGCTAATTTTTATTCATCTGTAATATTCTTTTAGGATATTATCTTTTAGAATATTTTTGAATATTCTTACTCGGAAGGCTGACTTTTATCATACTGTCACGGATGAGGTGTGTTTTGGGCACGATAGAGGGCGCTCTGTTCTGACTGAGCACACCTCAGCTAATGAAGGCACAGGTGTGCCTCATTGGGGCTGACTATTTAAGCCCCGATGAGTCAGAACAGAGCACGGCTCATTCATTAGGCTCAGCCTACATTCTATGGTGGTTTTTGTATTTGGTCATCTGGGTATCTTGGTTTAGGCTGCAGTTCTTTGGTTTTGGTTTGAACTGCAGCCCTTTGCTCTTGTTTTGTAAATATCATTAATAAAGTTATAATCCGAACTCCTGGCTCAGCGTTGGCGTCCTCCCCACACCCCGCTACCGTTACACATACAAATGTTTGTTCAGAATAACATAAAATGTAAACATAAAAAGTGCTCCACACAGCCAGGGGTCTAATGATGAGACTTGATTTTGATAATTGTTTGTGTTTATAACCAGCATTACACCATCTGCTCAACAACTTCTTCTTCTTCTTCTTCTTTTTCTTTCGGCTGCTCCCGTTTAGGGGTCACCACAGCAGATCAACTGTCTCCATTTCTTCCTGTCTTTTGCATCTTCCTGCTTCAAACCGACCACCTGCATGTCCTCTCTCACCACATCCATAAACCTCCTCTTTGGTCTTCCTCTTCTCCTCTTTCCTGGCAGCTCCATCTTCAACATCCTCCTTCCAATATAATCCTCGTCTCTCCTCTGCACATGTCCAAACCAACGCAACCTTGCTTCTCTAACTTTGTCTCCAAGACGTCTAACCTGAGCTGTCCCTCTAATATACTCATTTCTAATCCTGTCCATCCTCGTCACACCCAACGAAAATCTCAGCATCTTTAACTCTGACACCTCCAGCTCCACCTCCTGCCTTTTCGTCAGTGCCACCGTCTCCAACCCATACAACATAGCTGGTCTCACTACTGTCCTGTAAACCTTCCCTTTTACTCTAGCTGGTACGCGTCTGTCACAAATCACTCCAGCCACTCTTCTCGACCCATTCCAACCAGCCTGCACTCTCTTCTTCACCTCTCTTCCACACTCGCCATTACACTGAACTGTTGATCCCAAGTATTTAAACTCCTCCACCTTTGTTACCTCCACTCCCTGCATCCTAACCACGCCACTTTCCTCCCTTTCATTCACACTCATGTATTCTGTCTTTGCCCTACTCACTTTCATTCCTCTCCTCTCAAGAGCATATCTCCATTTCTCCAGGTTCTCCTCAAGCTGCTCCCTACTCTCACTACAGATCACAATATCATCAGCAAACATCATCGTCCACGGAGACTCCTGTCTAACCTCGTCCGTCAACCTGTCCATTACTATTGCAAACAAGAATGGGCTCAGTGCTGATCCTTGATGTAATCCAACATCTACCTTAAATGCATCCGTCACTCCCACTGCAGATCTCACCACAGTTACACTGTCATCATACATATCCTGAACTACTCTCACATACTTCTCTGTAATACCAGACTTCCTCATACAAAACCACAACTCCTCTCTAGGCACCCTGTCATATGCTTTCTCCAAATCCACAAAGGCACAATGCAGCTCCTTCTGACCTTCTCTGTACTTCTCCATCAACACCCTCAGAGCAAACATTGCATCTGTGGTGCACTTTCTCGGCATAAAACCATACTGCTGTTCACTGATCCTCACCTCTTTTCTTAACCGAGCTTCCACTACTCTTTCCCATAACTTCATGGTGTGGCTGATCAACTTTATCCCTCTATAGTTACTACAGCTCTGTGCATCACCCTTATTCTTGAAGATTGGTACCAGTACACTTCGTCTCCACTCCTCAGGCATCTTCTCACTTGCCAAGATTGTGTTAAACAATCTGGTCAGAAACTCAACTGCCATCTCCCCTAAACATCTCCATGCTTCCACTGGTATGTCATCCGGTCCAACAGCCTTTCCATTCTTCATCCTCTTCATCGCTGCCCTTACTTCCATCTTGTTTATTTGCTGCACTTCCTGGTTAACTCTTCTCACATCATCCAGTCTTCTCTCTCTCTCATTTTCTTCATTCATCAGCTCCTCAAAGTATTCCTTCCATCTGCTCAACACGCTCTGTTCACCTGTGAGTACGTTACCCTTTCTATCTTTAATCGCCCTGACCTGTAGCACATCTTTCCCAGATCTGTCTCTCTGTCTAGCCAATCGGTAAAGGTCCTTTTCTCCCTCTTTACTGTCCAACCTCTCATACAATTCACCAAACACCTTATCTTTGGCCTTCACCACTGCTTTCTTCGCCCTGCGGTTCATCTCCTTGTACACCTGTCTACTTTCTTCATCTCTCTGACTGTCCCATGTCTTCTTTGCCTCCCTCTTCTTTTGAATACACTCCTGGACCTCTTGGTTCCACCACCAGGTTTCCTTATCCTCTTTCTTCCTTCCAGATGTCACACCAAGTACATTTCTAGCCGTCTGCCTTATCACTTCTGCAGTAGTTTCCCAGCAATCTGGTAGCTCTTCAACACCTCCCAGTGCCCATGTTAACTCCTGCCTGAATTCCACCTTACAGTCCTCCTCCTTCAGCTTCCACCACTTGATCCTCGACTCTGCCCTCACTTTCCTCCTCTTCTTGACCTCCAAGGTCATCCTACAGACCACCATCCTATGCTGTTTAGCTACACTCTCCCCTGTCACTACTTTGCAGTCTCTGATCTCTTTCAAACTGACCCTCCTGCAAAGAATATAATCCACCTGTGAGCATCTTCCTCCACTCTTATACGTCACCCTGTGCTCCTCCCTCTTCTTAAAATAAGTATTAACTACAGCCATTTCCATCCTTTTTGCAAAATCTACAACCATCTGACCTTCAGCATTCCTCTCCTTGACATCATGCCTACCCATCACCTCCTCATCACCTCTGTTCCCTTCACCAACATAACCATTAAAATCTGCACCAATCATCACTCTCTCTCCCCTGGGTACACTCTCTATCACTTCATCTAACTCACTCCAGAATTTTTCCTTCTATTTCATCTTACAACCAACTTGTGGAGCATAAGCACTAACAACATTCATTATCACACCTTCAACTTCCAGCTTCAAACTCATCACCCTCCCTGACACCCTCTTCACTTCCAAAACACTCTCCACATACTCTTCCTTCAGGATAACACCTACTCCATTCCTCCTTCTATCCACACCATGGTAGAACAGTTTAAACCCCCCTCCAATACACCTGGCCTTACTACCCTTCCTTCTAGTCTCTTGCACACACAAAATGTCAACCTTCCTTCTCTCCATCATATCAGCTAATTCTCTACCTTTACCAGTCATGCTGCCAACATTCAAAGTCCCTACCCTCACTTCCACTCTCCTCTCCTTCTTTTTCTCCTTCTCCCTCTGGACATGCCTTCCTCCTCTTCTTCTTCTTCTTTGGCCAACAGTAGTCCAATTTCCACCAGCACCCTGTAGGCTAACAGCACTGATGGCAGTCGTTGTTAACCCGGGCCTCGACCGATCCGGTATGGAATTCTGTATCGTTGTCCGCATATTGACTTGGCAAAGTTTTACACCGGATGCCCTTCCTGACGTAACCCTCCCCATTTACCCTGGCTTGGGACCGGCACGAAGAAATACACTGGCTTGTGCATCCCTAGTGGCTGGGTTATCTGCTCAACAACACTCCTGGCTATTTATTTTTTCATGCTCTACTTCCACTGCATGCCTCTTTTTTCTGTGATGTTTTTGGGGACATTTTCATGTTTTTATCTTAACTTAAGCGTAAAATAGTTAACTACTATTATCAGCTCTAATATCAGCTTAAAACCTTTTATGAACAACTCCAGGCTCTAATATCAGCTTAAAACCGTGTAATTCAATTCAATTCAATTCATTCTTGTATAGCGCCTTTTACAACAGAGTTGCTCCAAGGCACTTTACATTGGTGGTAGATGGTGGAACAGGTTACAGTAATAGAATAGAACTAATAGAATAGTTTAATGAACAACTACAGACTCTACTATCAGCTTAAAACCTTTTAGTGAACAACTACAGAGTCAACGATCAGCTTAAAACCTTTTATTGAACTCCAACTACTGGAAGTGAAAGTGAAAGTGACAACACTTGTCATTGTGAGGTCACAGCACAGCACACGTGAACCACAACGAAATTGGACCTCTGCATTTAACCCATGCAAACCTTTTAATGAACTGTAATGGAGCTTCATTTCTACTGATCACAGACTATTCTTCCATTGGCGCTTAAATCTGTCTACTGAGAACATTTTACTCTTTTTATTCATGTCCCTTCTTCTCCTTCTAAATGGTCTGTTGTGAACCAGGAGGACGGGTTCTGAGTCTCATTTCCTTCTGAGGTTCTTGTAGTTTTAGGCAGTTTGTCATTCATTGGTGGTTTAAAGTGGATTCTGTAAAACTGTTCTGTGAAATAACGGTACTGAAAAGCGCTTTAGGAATCAAATCGTGGAGCAGCGGTGGTCTAGTGGTTAGAGACAACGCCCTTGGATCACAAGGTTGTGGGTTTAAATTCAAGGCCAGTAGGTTGCTCTGAGGTACCCTTGAGCAAGATACTGTCCCCATCACTGCTCCTCAAGTGCTGGATATGTCTGACACTCAGTGTGTGTGGCTAAAAAGTGGAGGTTGTGTTTCATTGTGTTTCACGATCAAAAATGGACACTTTCACTTCTTCACTCAACTAACATCCACTCCATCCAAAAGTGGTTCTGAAATCATTAATGTGTGTTTTTGACTCTGATAGGTTATGAGTGACCTTGGAGCCTGGTGATCTAGAGTCACAGATGAGCCAATGAGAGGATGGCTGGAAGTCGCATGACCCACAAAGCCGCCGTCCGGCCAATTCTGCTGATTCTACTGAGTGCCCTTCAGCTCTCAAACGCTCAGAGTGAGTTTCTCTATCAAGCTCATGAACACCCACACTGGGAGAACCATGTTCCTGTCAGATAAGTGTAGGATGTTCTGATGTTCCCGTCTAAACTCTCAGAGAACACCTACACCGACACCTACCCGCTGCACACTCCAGACCACAGTTCATTCCACACCAGTGCAGAATCCTACAAACAGCAGTGATCAGTCAGTGCTGAGAGGATGTTTTATAGTGTCTGTTTTAAAAAAGCCCTACTTTATAGTGCAGATAATGGAGAACTGGTTTTAGTGCTACCTAGATCTGACTGTGGTGGAAATGTAGAATGATACACAGAATCATCACAAACCAGCAGTTTAGAGGCTTTTATCCAGAGAGACGTACTTCAGGGCTTTGTTTCCACGTCTGTTCTTCATCCCTGTAAACATACAAACAAGCAGCTGCTGAATTCCCTCCAGCAGGGTTACATACTTTACAAACCCTGTCAGAGTTACGAACATGTTAGTCTTACCTACAGCTGTTTTCCTG